>MU224809.1:112134-222272 GCA_018584345.1 Thuja plicata | reverse complement strand
TGCTCATTTTGACAATGATTGTTTTTTGTGTTGTATTAGGTGTATCCTCACTAGTTCTAATAAATTTGCCTAAATTATTGCCTATACTCCTCATAGTTTCAATATTGGAGAGTTCAATTGGTAAATTTTTTTAACTATAGTTGAAAAAAAGAATTAATTAAATAATAAAATCATTTAATTAATATTAGGAGAATATTAGATAATTAAATGATTAAAAAAATTTGAACTATAGGAGAGGAGGGAAATGTTAATTTTGAAATTTGAATTAGAAGAATTGTGCAAATTAGTTAAATAATTAAGGTTGGTTAGCTAATTAAAAGGAAATTTAGTGAGCTTGTTGCTTGTAGGCGTTCAACGGTTTTAGGTGTCTACGTATATAACATAATATTCTATTAAATATACTTTATTAAATGATAATCAATTAATAACAAGAACAAACAATGACATCTCTCAATGTATTTCAATTAGATTTTTTAAATATAGGTATGGTAGTTATAGAGTTGTTATATTGTTTGTATTTCTTTAGAGAAGAGCAAGATACAATCTCCATAGTAAAGCTATGAGCCTGGAAATGTATTGTAACTTATTTGTTGTAAGTTAATACATTGGTTCAATGCTTTTGAGTGTAGGGTTTTTTTATATAAAATGGTTTTCCTCATGTATATTGGTGTATCTTCTCTTTTGTCTATTTCTTTAGCTAATTAAAAGGAAATTTAGTGAGCTTGTTTCTTGTTGCTTGTAGGCGTTCAACAGTTTTAGGTGTCTACGTATATAACATAATATTCTATTAAATATACTTCATTAAATGATAAGCAATTAATAACAAGAACAAACAATGACATCTCTCAACGTATTTCAATTAGATTTTTTAAATATAGGTATGGTAGTTATAGAGTTGTTATATTGTTTGTGTTTCTTTAGAGAAGAGCAAGATATAATCTTCATAGTAAATCTATGAGCCTGCAAATGTATTGTAACTTATTTGTTGCAAGTTAATACGTTGGTTCAATGTTTTTGAGTGTAGGGGTTTTTTATATGAAATGGTTTTCCTCATGTATATTGGTGTATCTTCTCTTTTGTCTTATTCTTTTTCTTTCATGTTCTTGAAGTTTTAATTTTAATTCCATTATGATGTTCAAATTTACATAGATATGAGAGTGTAATTATATTACCTCTTAAGGGTTAATGCAATGGGAATTAAATGTGTATGTTTCCTCTTTATAGGCATAGTAGTTGTAGCATTGTAAGTTGTATCCATATACAATTTCATGCTCACATAGGGAGGTCAAGGCCACTTGTGGCATCCTTTTCCAATGTCAGGGTCACTTGGGGTGAACTTGACCCACAAAAAGGTCACTCAAAGTGACCTTGCACTCATAAAAGGGGCCTAAATTCAAATCATCTAATGGTTAGCTTGTCAAAGTGGGAAAACTTCTTCTGTGTCGACTTGCTTCAGAATTACAAACATGTTTCATGGGGAAAGGTATAAAAGAAATCTTATCCCTTGCCCCTCCCCCCATTTTGCATCCAGTCATCTTAATTATACATCAAGCTCAAGCATTCAAGGCAATATTTCATTGCATTGTATTTTTCAAATCTAACATGATGAAAAATTACAACTACCTCCATGCAAGCATGTTTTTATGATTGATTTCTTTTTTAGTCTTGTCAAGTCATGTTATTGCATCCACACTTGTGATCACATTCAAACAACATTGCATCGATAAGGTATAAGGTTCAAATACTTCATTTTAAAATCTAGCTTCTAGTACATTACAATGCACTTTCAATTCAATTTCGTGGTTATTTCAAAAAATGGGGTTTGACCTATTCAAAATTTCATCAACCCAACAAATTTCTCTCTATATGTGTGCATGTGATAGGATATGAAGATACAAATTTAGATTTAGACTGAGGAGATAAAGAGCTAAAGATCAAACTGTTGTAGATCCAAAAAAATTAAGGTCCAAATCTTCCCAAGAGAAACAGTTCCAAACACTTTTGAAGAAACTTTTGGGGGAACATCCAAGAAGCAACCTGATCCCAAATCTACCAATTATGTCTACATTTGGTGCTCCAAGATTTAGGTTGCCTCAATAAAAATATTTTACTTGGTTCCAACTCAAATTTTGGGGATATATTTCTCTCGACCTTTCACGTCCAAATCTATCACTGTTATTTTCATATATGTTTTATGTAACTATGTATATGCTTGAAAACCTCATTTTTCCACCTTTAGCCCTTTTACATCCATCCTACATAATTTCATTATCAATTTCAACACCCCACATGACTACTGAGTTCACTTTGTATCCAATATCTTGAGCCAAGTGGATCACTCTTTTTCAACAGTAATTAAAGTAGAAATAGGATCGGTTTCCTAGTTTTCATTTGCAAGCTAGTAAACCCTATTCTCCCACATGACATTTTGGTGGTGAACCTGGTGCATCTTACATTTGACATACTTCTAATTTTTAGATTTCATTTTTCATGATGGAATTCACTAAATCGGATTGGTTTTCTATTTCACATGTGATTACATTCCTTCTTAGCTACATTTACCAAAATCATGTGTTAGATAATGGCTTCTTTCAATATTTCATGTTACTTCTATTTATTCACAACACTCTTACTTATTGCATCATAAGGATTTCAAAGAAATTTCCTACTTGCAAATCAATTTTCAAAGCTTTTATCCATGTTTTATATTTTTATATGATACCACTTTTAAGGAAATTCATTGAAAATGTATATCTCATAAAAGCATTTGTAAAAATGGAAATCCTAGAGATGACATTGAAATGAATAACACTTGTACCTCCCCTAGGCTATCTTTTATCAATAAGGATAGAATCGGTACTCCTATCAATGATCTCTCCAATAGAGATGCAACATTAAAGAGTATTAATGGATCCGCTCCTCACAAAGATACTTTGTTGCAAGAGAGACAAGCTAAACATGTTAAACTTAGTACATCAATCACTCTATATCCTCCTTATTCTCCTAATTCTTATCTTAACCATCAAAATATTTTGATACAAGATGATGTTATGTATTTTACTCATGATCTATCTCCTCACATAACATTAAGAAAAGATTAAGATATATATGAGACTACTTCTTGCCAACCTAGAAAAGTGGATATGAATAATGGTAGGATTAAGAATCTCCCTACAAATATAAATCCTCCTATTCACCTCTACACATCACTTTTCAATAACCTTCATGATGAAATTATCTCACCTTTTAAATTAAACACATACTATGAAATAGGTTATGACATTATCTTTAAGCAAGGTTATAGTAGACAAGGTCTTGGAAAAATGGAACAAGGAATAAAGGTCCCCACATACCCTCCCTCAAAATACACTAGAGAAGGTTTAGGATTTGCAACTCAAAAAATTATTGTTCATGATAGATCAAATAAAAATGATTCTCCTTCTACCTCATATCATAAAGATCAAAACCAAATAATCAACGATCATCTTCTACCTTTGTTACAAACTCTTTTACCACAAGAAATAAATATTTAAAGAGTCAAAAATTAAATAATAGTGGTGTGCATTGTTTTTTTTATCATATTTATTCTCATCCTCTTGTTGATTTCATTGAATTTAAATAATTTGTTTAATATTTACATGATATATGTCTTATTGATATTACAATAGATCTCATTATTTTTATCATTATCAATGTAGTGTCTTAGCACTACCTTCACCTATTATGTTTCTCCACACTATGTAGCAATGATAGCTTACCTTACTAAGGGCTCTTTGTCTTGCATGGCGGTACACTTTCATATATAATCTTACTTTCTGAAAAACATAATAGTCTTCCTTATCCTTGTCTCCACACTTAGATGAAAATAGAAGTGTTTCAATCTTCTATTCTTTCTAAGGAATCACTTTCCCTTCGTTGATTTGTATCTTTTGTAACATGATGTCCTTTCTTGCATAGAATTAATTGTTTTCCATTAATGTAAAAATAGTTTTTGAAGGGGCCCCAAAACCCTGTACAAAGATAAAACTTAAGATAGAACATTAAGAGTTCCCAAAACACAACAGACCAGCCAGAATAAAAGGCCAGTTTCCCCAAGTAACACACAATAGATCATTGCCATATATTAGACTTTGAATAATAGTAGTCTAGAGAAAAATAAACAATCATCAAGATTATCCCTTAGTCCCCTTGGTATGGGACCGGAGAATCATATCAAATGAAGGCGAGGATATTTTGGAAGATTTACATTTAGCAATGTTCCATCCTTCTTCCACTTTAGTAGCCTCCTCCTACCAGCATAAAGAATCAAAAACCAAATTCCCCATAACTAGTAAGGGTCCAGCACACTGCACAGGCTCAACCAGTAGAGAACCAAAGTCCAGGACACAGCCAAAACTAGAAATCGCCGAAGAGGAAACATTAGCAAGGCCAGCATAACCAACAACAACTAACACACCAGAAAAAAACTTGGAACCATCCAGCAAAAAACTCAAAAATAGTACCAGCATGGCCTGCAGAATCCAAAACTGAGACATGTTTTGAAACATCAAGGGGAGCGCCCACAATCAGTGTACTAACAACATGACAAACACAAAAATAAACCTCATGGGATATAATTGTACCCACCACCAGAGGCACAACAACTGAAGCAGAAGAAGTAGGAGAATGTTCTGCCACAACCTAGGAAAATCTCCGTTGGGAAGAACTCTTCTCAACCATGTAGTGTTGGGAAGAGGCACCTTTCCACCAAGACACAAAATGCCTATATTTACCAAGATCACACTTAGCTACAACATGGCATGTTTTAAAGAACCTTTTGCACCTGAAGAGAATCCCATCGTAGTCCAAAGGCTGAATCCAGCTACCCTTAGGTGAAACAAGCTTGATCTTCACGAGAAAACCCTTAGAAGCATCAATATCCACCAAAATACGGGCATAGGTGGAGTGGTAGATGTCTATAGATTTTGCATCCACCATCAGGAAGTCTCCCAGAGCCTCACCCACCTCCTTAAGAAGAGGATCCACCCAAGGATGGAGAGGGAGGTTAGGAAGCCTAGCCCAAATAGGCATCTTATTAAAAGTATCAGAAGAGGGATTAAAATCCTCATGCCAAGGCTTTAACATCAGCACAAAGCGATCATCCCAGCTAAAAAAATGACCACAAAGAATATGATTTATATCCTCATCATTGTCAAATTTGGATATAAAAAAACATTTCACCATTGGGAAGATATGAACCATGCTAGTTATGATGGGTTCCCAATATTTGGAAATCCATGCATGAAGCTCTGAGAGGCTTGGCCAAAATCCCCTAAATATGCAAATAGTTGCATGGTCTAAAAGGACAGAAGTATTGCACTCAATCTCCTCATTGATTCCTCCCCCAAAGAGAGAGAAATGGAACTTGACACGAGGAATGGCTCAAACTCCAAGGAAGTCTTCTTCACAACCCCAGCCACAGCCTTCAACAGAACTCGAAGAGACTTGGGCAGAAAAGGCCCCTTAGAGACCTTGGAAGCAAGACTAGCAATCGCCAGTGAAGGAGAGAATGAAATACAGTCCACAACAGAAACCCTAGTCATGATCACACATGTCACCGCCACCACCACATCTCCTGTCAAAACAAGGTAGATAAGGAAGACCGGAGAAACATGCGGCACCGGGGAGGAAGAAGTCTGCGTAGGCGACGAGGAACCAACTCACTTGGAAGCAGCTCCATTCGAATGTGTGGGAGTCATTCTTTTAGGCACAGAGCGCACGGGAGCCATGATACATAGATGCCAAAAATATTGTGCAGCATAGAATTAGTTGTTTTGATTAAGTGAAAAATAGGTTTTGAAGGGACCCAAAACCCTGAACAAAGCAAGTTTCGGAGGGACCTGAAACCCATAAGAAAAGATATTCAAGACCACCCACAACGCAAAACAAGACAAGACCTAGCCAAGACAAAACCAAGAAAGAAGGAGAGAGCCAGAGACTCCCACCATCAAGAACCAATGCTGCATGAAAAATAAAAACTAGTGCATGAGAGGTCAGCATGTAGTCAAAAACTGGAAGAGCCCAGACAAGAAGCCATTAAGATTTACCTTTTGTCATATTCTTTTGGGAACGAAGGTTCATGTCAAAAGAGGGTTGAGGAAATTTAGATTTTTTCCTTTTGACTGTATTTCATCCCTCTTCCACCCTAGCTACAGCATCCTGCCAATAAATTGAGTCCAGCACTGAAATCCCCAGACCCTGAGAGGGAAGACCAGCACTCAGACCCAAGATACGACCAACAAAAACCAAAGGATAAATATCAGTAGCCACCATAGAGGCACAACCAACGACCAACGCCTTATCTGAAGCTGAAGAAAGAGAGGAGGAACCAGTATTAATAGCTCTAGAAACACACTCACCATTTGAGTCAAGACCACCATCCAAAGCCCTCAGCACCAACGATCCCAGGAAATGCACGAACTGCACAAACAACTTGAGGTGGGATAACCTTAGCACAAGCTTCATATAGAGTAGACGAAGGACACGAAGAATCTTGTGCAACCACCTAGGAGAATTTTTTCTTCCTAATGTTAGAATAACTGAGAGGGGGGTGAATTAGTCGCCTCAAAATACTCCAATAAATCAACCCAAAAACTTAGTACCACAATTATAAGCCTCTAGTTATCTTCAGTCCTACAAGATTTATGGCTTGAAATAATCTTATTAAATAACTACTGCTTGGAGTTCACTGTTTATCCTTATACTTAATATTTATCGAATAACAGTCTATCATTTACCGAAATACAGTAAATAACTTAGTGTTTACTGATCATCCTATTTTATTAATGTGTATAGAAAAACATCAAAGCAATGAATCATAAACACATTTGACACATGGATTTTTAACATGGAAACCTTGTTAAGGGAAAAACCACTTGAGACCGGTAACCCAAAATTTTCACTCTTCTGAAGTGAGCTCGGTGAAGAGCCAACCCTGTTAAAGGTTACAAACACACTGTTAAGTGTGACCTTGTTAGAGGATTTATCACTAACAGTTTATCACTTGATATCTGGTATCTCTCTATGCTATCTTCATGATAAGCCTTTTGATACTCCTTGGGATGTATCTCAATATATAAAGGATTTGTTTAGATCCTGCTCGGTTAAGAGACTTTTCTGATCCAATGGTTAAACTAAAACAGTATATGATTTTTTCATAAATACAACTTAGACTTGTAGATTTTCAGATCTATTGTAAGATCATAATACCTTCCTGATCAACGGTTTCCTTCAGTACCTTTTTCTCCACTTCTTTCTGTGTGATGTTGTTTCTCTGTTGCTCGGTGTCTACAGAAATATTAGCTCTGTTCTTTAGCTCGATTGATCATGACTATATGAAGTCTTTTTTCTTCACCAGTATCTCTTTAGCATTCTCTTCTCTATTCAATCCCCTAATTCATAATGAATTATCTTTTCTCTTTATAGACATGATTTCACCGGTTCTAAGTCCTTAACTTTCTTGTTCTTGACGTGATTTGTAAATCTTGTCATTCTTTCTTTAAAGCATACTTCAGTTTTATCTCATAGATTTCTCTTTGACAACTGGAATAAAATAGCTTTAAAACTCTAGCTTATCTTTGGCTTTTAACTTGTCAATGAAAACATTGTAATCAGCCAATTAACTCCATCTTTAGCTCTTGCCAGCCAAGTCTTTTTTCATTTCTGAACTTCAGTTCTTTTCGGTGTTTAACTCCTTGTTAGCTCGGTCTTGAATTCAGTTGTCCTGGGGCATCTCTATCCGTCGGGGTTGTCTTTCCATCGGGGTTGTCCATCTGTTGGGTAACACTATGGTTCTGCTCATCGGTAATGCTTGCTCAGGTTTCTTTCTTGGGTATCACTGTGACTCTTCTCTCAGGGTTCTCTATCTATCAGTGTGCATTGTCTATCGGTGTTTTTTGTCACTTTGTGAATACTGAACTTTTTATGCATTACTAATAGCATAACCTTTATCTCTCTGGTTCTTTTAATTCTTTGACATTATGTATACAACCAATCAGATTATATCAAGTTGACATCAATGACAATACAATACATTAACTTATTTAATGTCCTGCATTAACTTTCTGCATCTCAGTGATCATCAACTTAACATCTTCAAGCATTCAATCAATTTTAGTTCATCAATCTCTCCCTTTGGCATTGATGGAAACACACAACATACTACTAATACATTATGAAATATATGAGTTGTTGTTCATCAAACTACCAAAATAATTGTTCTATAACTAATACAAATGTTTGGCTCTTGGTAAGCTCTTCTAGCTTAGATTTGATTCTCTTAGAGTACTATCTTCAATCTTTATTCCTTTCACTGGATAGATGTAGCAGATTATGATTTTGTCTCTCCCTTTGTTGTAACTTTTGTTTCTATGATGTTTTCTCTCCCTTTGACTGTTGCTCTCCTTGATCATCTCTTTTTCCTTTGATAGCAATCTCTCCCTTTGTATGTATTCTCTCCCTCATGATGTTCTTCATTTTGATGGATATTTCATATGGATATAATCTCTCCCTTAAGTCATCTCTCCATCACAAGTTACATCTCTCCCATTTGGATATTCTCTCCCTTAGTACATCTCTTCATTTGGATATTCTCTCCCTTTGGATATAATCTATCCCTTTGACAACAATGCCAAATTCATTTCTCCTTTTTTTAATATATTCCTTGAATTTCCCTTTCCATCAGCAATGTAGCTCTGTATTAGCCAAAAATATCTCTGGTGTTCAGTGTAGATAAGTACCTTGTTGTGTACAGATGTATATTTGCAGTCCATCTCTTTGCTTTCATCAACATGAATGATCTTTTAATTGTGTGTAGGTTGATGCAACCTGATAGTGAGCTTAGTGACCAATAGACAAGGGTCGGACCCCTAGTCTCTAACACAGGTACTCAAATGTATCTTTAGGCAATGGATTGGTGAATATGTCTGCTAATTGTTCCTTGGATTGAACATATTCCAGTATTACTTATTTTTCTTGCACTTGTTCTCTTAAGTAATGATACTTGATAGCAATATGCTAAGTCTTAGCATGCATAACTGGATTCTTTGATATGTTTATTGCACTGGTATTATCACAATAGATAATCACTGGTTCAAGAATTTTCATATGCATACCTTCTAGTAATTGTTTGATCCATGCAATATTGGTGTAGTTTGCAGCAGCAGCCACATCTTCTGCTTCTGCAGTAGATTTAGAGATGCATCCTTGCTTCTTACTGATCCATGTGACAAGTTTGTCACCCATGAAGAATGCTCCTCTAGTTGTGCTCTTTCTATCATCTAGGTTTCTAGCCCAATCAGCATTTGTATAGACTTGAAGCTCAAATTTGCCTTCTCTTTTATACCATAAGCCATAATCCTCGATATTCTTTAGATATCTCAGAATTCTTTTGAAAATAATCACGTGTGATTCTTTGGGATTAGCACAAAATCTTGCAACAATTCTGACTGCATGTGTTATATCTGGTCTAGTATGAACAACATACATTATTTTGTCAATCATTGATCTATATAGGGTTTGATTTACCTCGTTTGATTTATCTTCCTTTGTCAGCTTACATCCAATTTCCATAGGTGTTCCAACTGGCTTGGAATCTTCCATCTTGAATATCTTTAGCACTTCCTTGATGTATTTGGATTGTGTGATATATATGTTTGCATCATGTTGAAGAATCTGTAGACCAAGAAAGAATTTGATCTCCCCAAACATTGACATTTCAAACTCTTTTCTCAGTTAATTAGCAAATGATTTGCATAACATATCATTACCTCCAAATATGATATCATCAACAAATATTTCAGCAATCAAAATGTTATCATCAGTATCTTCTTTTAAATATAGATTGTTATTTTCACTAATTCTTACAAATCCAATGCTTATGAGATAGGAGTGAAGTCTTTCATACCATGCTCTTGGTGCTTGTTTGAATCCATACAAGGCTTTATGTATTCTACAAACCATGTTTCTCTTGTTAGGATCAAAAAACCCTTCTAGTTGTTCAATGTATACCTCTTCCTCTAGTATTCCATTTAGGAATGTTGATTTGACATCCATTTGGTATACCTTGAATCCTTTGAATGCAGCATAATAAAGTAAAATTATGACTCCTTCTAGTCTAGCAATAGGTGCAAAGGTTTCTCTGTAGTGAATACCTTCTTCTTGTGCATACCCCTTGCATACTAACCTTGCTTTGTTCCTTGTGAGTTATCCATTCTCATTTATCTTGTTTCTGAATATCCATTTGGTACCGATAACATTCTTGTCATCATGTCTCGGTACTAATGTCCATGTATTGTTCTTCTCAATATTCTCTATCTCTTCACTCATAGCACTTACCCATTCTTCATTTTCTAGTGCAGCATTAACAGATTTAGGCTCAAAATCACAAATTAAACATCTAGTGTTCAGTGACTTACTTCTTGTTCTCATTCTAGCCTTCTTGTCTCCTATGATCTAGTTTTGTGGATGGTGTCTTCTGACATACTTGGAAAGTATCATTTCACCTCTTTTTTCATCATTTTGATCATCATTTTGACCTTCATTCAGATCTTCATCGCTCGGTACATCATCTTGAGCAATTTCTTGATTTTTGATATTTGCAGCCTGATGCTCAGGTGCATTGTTCTGTTGGTCGGGAATGATACACTGTTGCTCAGACAGAGTGTCAAGTTCTTCATTGTAAACAAACCTGTTGTGGTCTTCTGGTTCTTTTCTACTTTCCTCATCAATTTTCTCTGCATATTCATCTATTCTGACATTTGCACTTCCAATTATCTTGTTAGAGGACTTGTTATGACATTTATAAGCCTTGCTTTTGGTGGAATACCCTAGAAAGAATCCTTCTTCACTTTTGGAATCAAGCTTTCCATTTCTATCATCTTTCAAAATATAACATTGACTTCCAAAAATTTTGAAGTAACTTACATTGGGTGTGTATCCATACCATAGCTCATTGGGTGTCTTTTTGGTGTCTTTCTTCAATTGAACTTTGTTCAATGTGTAGACAGCAGTACTGATAGCTTCCCTCTAGAAAGTTTGTGTGATGCCTTTTTCTATCATCAGTTTTCTTACACAATAAAAAATGGATCCGTTCCTTCTTTCAGCAATCCCATTTTGTTGTGGTGTTCTCGGTGCAGAAACCTGTCTTTTAATTCCATGCTCATTACAAAAGTTAGTGAATTCATCTGAAATAAATTTCCCTCCTCTATCTGATCTTAAGCATTTCAATTTCTTACCACTTTGTTTTTCTAGAATATCTTTATACCATTTAAACATCTTGAATGCTTCTGATCTTTCTTTTAGGAACATAACTGTCATCACTCTAGAATAATCATCTACAAAGAGAATAAAATATCTATCACCATAGTAACTCTTTGTTCTCATGGGTCCACATAGATCAGTATGGACTAATTCTAGAATAGTATTAGATGTATGGGTTTTTCTCTTGAAACTAGACTTAGTCATTTTACCTTTTTGACAATTCTTACACATGATATGGTCAGGCTTTGACATGCTCGGCAAGCCTCTTAATTTATTTTTATTTCTTATCTTAGTCATGTTGTCAAAATTCACATGACATAGTCTCTTATGCCACAACCATATGTCTTCATTTCTATCCATTAAACAAGTGGTGTTAATATCATCAAGATAGAATAGGTTACCTTTTGTCTGTTCACCAGTTCTGATCAACCTTCCTGATTCATTGAAGAGCTTTGCCTTCTTATTCTCAAATGCAACTCAGTGACCTGTGTTATTCAAATTTGAAACACTCAAAAGATTATAGTTAAGTCATTTTACCCAGTATGCATTTTCACATCTGATCAGATTATTTAACATTATGGTTCCTTTACCTTCAACCGGACAAGGTGAGTCATTACCCATTCTTACTGATCCACCATTGTAATACTCAAAATTTTCAAAATTTTCTTTGTCTCCAGTCATGTGGTGAGTGTAGCCACTATCTATAATCCAGACATCACTCTTACTAACCTTAGATATGAGTACAGTCTCAGCATACCTTTCTTCTTCGTCTGAATCATCTTTCATGGAAATAAATACCATCTCAATATCTTCATCAGATTCGGTGTGAGTATCTCTATTTTTATTCTTAGCCAGGTAACAAGCTTTCTTCCCTTTGTCCTTTTAATCTCAGGTATCTCTTTTGTCATATTGTCAGTTGCTTTGGTAATCTCTGTTATCACCTCTATCAAACTTCTTTTCATATGATCTATCACTGCTTCTATCATCGTTTCTTTTGTTAGGACATCTAGCAGAAAAGTGTCCAATCTCCTTACAATTAAAACATACAAGTGGTAATTTACCTTTGTATCTACCTTTGCCTCTCTGCAATCTTCTATCCATTAGTGCTTCAATCTCATCAAGTCCTTGGTCATCACTATCATTTCTCATAATGTGTTTATGACTTGACTTGCTTATTTTCAAAGAAGATTTAAATGCAGAATCTATAGATGGTAGGATACTATTGTCAAAGTTATTCATCTCAAATGAAATCAGTCTACCAATCAGACTATCTAGAGTAACATTATTTTTTGCTACTGCTCTCATTTCTTGTATAGTAGATACTCTAATAGCATATATAGGCAGTAAGGTTCTTAGGATCTTACTTACCACTGTTTCTTCTTCAAGTACACCTCCAACTCCTCGGATAGCATTGACTACCTCTTTGATTCTATAGCTATACTGAGTGATATTTTCTCCTTCTTTCATCCTTAGGTCATCAAACCTTCCTCTTAGGCTTGCTGCCTTAGCTCTTAATACATTTGCATCTCCTCCATGTACTAGCTTCAATTTATCCCACATTTTCTTTGCAGTGGTGCATGTTTTGACATCTTCAAATTCAGCATCGGAGAGTGAGGATGCAAGCTCTATCATCATGAAATTGTGCTCATGCTTTTCTCTCAATTGATTAAGTGTGTGAGGTCTTGTAGGAAACACATATTCAGTATCTAAGTATTGAGTAACATCATTTCCAATACCTGATAGGTGGAGTCTTATTCTGCTTTCCCATGATGCAAAGTTGTCCTTGTTCAACTTGGGCACATCTCATTTTCTCATCTTGTGATCTTTTTATTAGGTCTTGAAACCTTCCTTTCTAAGCACACACGCTCTAATACCAATTGTTAGAATAATTGAGAGGAGGGGGGTGAATCAGTGGCCTCAAAATATTCCAATAAATCAACCCAAAAACTTAGTACCACAATTATAAGCCTCTAGTTATCTTCAGTCCTACAAGATGTATGCCTTAAAATAATCTTATTAAATAACTACTGCTATGAGTTCATTGTTTATCCTTATACTTAATATTTACCGAATAGCAGTCTATCATTTACCAAAATATGTAAATAACTTAGTGTTTACCGATCATCTTATTTTAGTAATGTGTAAAGAAAAACATCGAAGCAATGAATCATAAACACATTTGACACATAGATTTTAACGTGGAAACCTTGTTAAGGGAAAAACTACTTGGGACATGTAACCCAAAATTTTCACTCTTTTGAAGTGAGCTCGGTGAAGAGCCAACCTTGTTTAAGGTTACAAACACACTGTTAAGTGTGACCTTGTTAGAGGATTTATCACTAACAGTTTATCACTTGATATCTGGCATCTCTCTATTCTATCTTCATGATAAACCTTTTGATACTGCTTGGGATGTATCTCAATATATAAAGGATTTTTTTAGATCTTCTTGGTTAAGAGACTTTTATGATCCAATGGTTAAACTAAAATAGTATATGATATGTTCATAAATACAACTTAGACTTGTAGATTTTCAGATCTATTGTAATCTCATAATACCTTTCTGATCAATGGTTCCCTTAAGTACCTTTGCTCCACTTCTTTCTGCTTGGTGATGTTGTTTCTCTATTTCTCGGTGTCTACAAAAATATAAGCTCTATTCTTTAGCTTGATTGATCAGGACTATATGAAGTCTTCTTTCTTCACCAATATCTCTTCAGCATCCTCTTCTCTATTCACTCCCCTAATTCATAATGAATTAGCTTGTCTCTTTATAGACATGACTTCACTGTTTCTAAGTCCTTTACTTTCTTGTTCTTGATGTGATCCAAAAATATCATCATTCTTTCTTTAAAGCATACTTCAGTTTTATCCCATAGATTTCTCTTTGACAGCTAGAATAAAATAGCTTTAAAACTCTAGCTTATCTATGGCTTTTAACTTGTCGAAGAAAACAATGTAATCAACTAGTTAACTCCATCTTTAGCTCTTGACAGCTAAGTCTTTTGTTATTTTTGAACTTTAGTTCTTTTTGGTGTTTAACTCCTTGTTAGCTCGGTCTTGACTTCAGTTGTCCTCGAGCATCTCTATCTATTGGGGTTGTATGTTTGTTGGGGTTGTCCATCCATCAGGTCACACTGTGGTTCTGCTCGTCGGTAATGCTTGCTCGGGTATCACTGTGACTCTTCTCTCGGGGTTCTCTATCCATCGATGTGCACTATCTGTCGGTGTTTGTTGTCACTTTGTGAATACTAAAATTTTATGCATTACTGATATCATAACCTTTATCTCTCTGGTTCTTTGAAGTCTTTGACATTATGTATACAACCAATCAGATTATATCAAGTTGACATCAATGAAAATACAATACATTAACTGATTTAATGTCTTGCATTAACTTTTTGCAACTCGATGATCATCAACTTAACATCTTCAAACATTCAAACAGTTATGGTTCATCACCTAACTGTATAATTCTCAGAAGAGACACCCTGCCACCAAGAAGCTAATTTATCTTCCCACATAGAATTATTTGTTATGCTTGAGGATTCTCTTTATTTTTTTAAGAGGTGTACATCCTTGATTACAACCTCTTGATTTCTTTAAAGTGTGTGTCTATTATAAATGATCTCTCACTTGGGACCAAAAGTGAGTTATCCTCCTTCAAGAATCATTTTTCCTAGCTATAGAAAGGTGTACATTCTTGTTCTCCTTCTCCTCTCTTATCAATGTTGTTATTTTTGTCAAATATCTCCTCTTGGAGGTATATGTATTTGGAAAATATCTCTTCTTCCTTTCCTTGTGCATCCCTCAAACAGATCACTCTATACTTATTGCAAGATATCTTTTTACAACTAATATGTCCTTGCCTTAAAAGAGCTATGCTCTTTTTGGCTTCTATTTCTTGTACATTGTTTCTTAAAGGATACCTCCTTGGTCATAAAGTTGTTTATCCTTGTTCTTTGTTTCCTTAAGATGCCACCATAATCTTATGTTGTCATCTTAAGGGGGCACATATATGTGGCCTACTTTGCAGGATTTTCTTACGAACAATATGCTTTGTTTGGTTATCCTTATGTTATAGGATTTCCTTACAAACATTGTGCGTTGTTTGGTTATCATTTTTCAAATTTTATTTTTAGGAATGAGTTGACTGGCATAACACAACTTGCTAGACCATTTGACTCTCCTTAGCACAAATTAATGGGTTTCCTTACAAATAATTATTTTCTTGTTTATCCTTTGCACAAATATGTTCAAGATGAGTTGACTAGAATACCACAACTTACTAGACCATTTGACTCTCCTTGGCACTGATTTGTGGATATCCTTGCAAATAATTATTTGTTTGGCTATCCTTGGCATTGATACTTTTAGTATTATTTGACTAGCATAATACAACTTGCTAGACTATTTGACTCTTTTCCATACCAATTTATGGATTTCTTTGCATATGATGTTTTTCTTGATTGTCCTTGCCACTAATTTTTAGGATAGGTTGACTAGCATAATATAACTTACTAGACTATTTGACCTTTTTCCTTGGCATAAATTTTAAAAATGAGTTGACTAGCATAACACCACTTTCTAGACTATTCAACTCTCTTTTCACCAAACCCTCTCTTAGGATGAGTAAAACTAGCATAATAGAGCTTGCTAGACTATTTTTACTCTTCCTCATCTCTTCACATGGATCACACAACATAACACAATTTTTTATCCTATATAATTTATGCTCTTTAATGGATCACCTAGCATAACACAGATTGCTAGCCTATGGAATCAATGTTTCCTTTCTCTCTCCTTCATGAGCCCATAGCATAACAAACCTTGTGATTTGGTTGGATCATGATTCTATATCTTATCTTTCATGTATTCTATTTTATTTTTCACGTGATCACTTGTTCTCTTATAATAACATTTTGAGATTGATATTGTTGTTGAGACATTTTGATCATTGAGGTCTCTTGAACTAGTTTGACTTAGAGCCTTCATTTTTATTACTAACCACTTTTATTGTCTTGTTTTTTGTCTTTTTTTTTTTTGTGTTCCCTTGCACGTGGTTGTGTGAGTTAAGATTGTTGAACAACCAAAATACTGAGAGGGGGGTGAATCAGTATTTTGTTTAAAAGTTAAATTCAATTCACTTTATCCTTATCAAGTTAGTATTATCAGTCATGTAACAGAAAACATGTAATCAAATAATCAACTGAAACACATACATAAGAGTACACCGTATTTTTATCATGAAAAATGCAAATGGGAAAAATCATGGAGAGGATTAACTCTGAATATTATATAACTAATTATAAAATATTACAAGTGTTCATTTTTGAAGGGATCATTGCCCAAAAGATAGAGGCTCGCTGCCTAAGGGCTCAATGCCCAAAGTATAATATGTAAACAAAATAAATTGTAATAATTGCATCTTACATATGCACAAATGAGTTCCTGTGAAGCCTAAAATGTAGACATAATACACTGCATATGTAGTTCAATAAGTTGCATATGTTTCTTCTATATATCATTGTTTATCCCTTTGCATGTTCGCGTCATAGTTTCACCACACCCCAAAGATAGTGCATAAACCTTCTATACATGAAATTCAATAGAATTCTAAGCCATCCAAACACACTCCATTAAGTAGCTAGCTAAGATTATTCATCACATGTTACATCCAAATTATATCATACATTTTACTACCATGAGTCAGCCAAAACACAAAAAATACTAATACCAATATGAGATTACATGTTTCATGTATTCCTTAACCTTGTCCCAGAACTCTAGGACCAAAAACATCCATGCAAATAAATGTGAGCACATTGAAGATGTGTCCTATTTTGAAGGAATGGAGTAACTGGAAAACCAAGTTACCAAAAAAAAAAGCAATCTATCTTAAGCACCAAAAACTCATGAAACCTTGTATATAGAAGAATTAGATATACCAAAACACACTACCAAAATCTCATTACCCATTTCTATAAATGCAGAGCAACACAAACCAACACAATATCAACATTATCACTTAAATTTTGAAATTCATAGAAAAGTAATTCAAAAAAAGCATGTTGACATCAATAACAAATAGTATGGCATGGATTATGACCACAACATTCTCCTTCATCAATGACAAACTTCCAACAAATATATTATGGTTTTAAGTCTTGTTCCCTTGAACCTAGTGGTATCTTATCTATTTTTAATCTTTCTCATATCTCTCTCTTTCTTCTACTTTACCGTGAGTATGCATGTAGAATCATACTCCACTAAAGTGGGGGATAAATTTGGCATCATAAACTATATCCCTATATAATTTTATGCTTTCTTAGGTATCATTTTAGCATTTTTTGCCTCTCATGCCCATCCATGTTCAATTATACTCACATTGGCTCAAAAATAGACATCTCCATTGTATTTTGGACCCTTGGACCTATACCCCACCTGAGTTGGAAGATCAAGGTTTCCTGAGCCATCCTTGTCCCAATTCAAGGTCACTTGGGGAAACCTTGACCTAGGACAAGGTCACCGAGGGCTCTCTTGCCCCGATAAAATGGGCCCAAATTTAAATCATCTAATGGATAGCTTGGGTGTTAAGGAATTAAGATCTTAGTAGAGAGAATTTAATAGTCTTTTAAATTATGTTGCTCATAGAATTTATCTCAGACTAATGTATAAGACTTTTACTAGAAATAATAAATGATATTATTGCAGAGATTATATAGTTTGTATGCTTGTTGTGGTAATATCATATGTTGTAATGATGTGTTTCCACAACAAGCATATAGTGATACATATATAACAGTGAACAGTTATGTCTATGTAGAGACATGACCATACGTGGCTTAAGCTTCCTAGGGTCATGTCCCTACGTAGGCATACTTCCTGATAACCATCATCATTATCGTTCTATGATATTCATTGAGACCCCAATAATCTTAGCATTAGGAATACTATCGGTTTGATAGTCATCATATATTTCTTATTATCGTGGAAGATATCGACTAATAATAAATTTAATTCATTTCACATTAACCATATTAATGGTATCGGTTATCATTAACGTTGATTCATATTTAAATATGTTAAATGGTATCAACTACCAATTCATTCACATTTAAACATTTAAATTTGATCAATTATATATATATATATATATTCACTTAATATATGTATGTTCGTATATCAATCATATCGAAGCTATTTTAACACTCCCTCTTAGCAAGAGAGGATTGAACAACATCGTGATATCCGACATCATTCAGGATAGGATTTAATCATGACGTGTGTGTTATCATAATCCCTGACTCAATTTGGAAATGGATTTGAGTGATAACAACCATAACTTCATATCAAGATAACCGGCACAGTCCGAGACATTAATTTAATGTACTCACTCCTTATAGAAGAGTTATCACAATCCCTAACTCAATTTGGAACTCTATTTAGTGATAACCAACATTAGTGTCAAGATATCCAGCGCATTCCAAGATAGCAACTTAATGTAGTCAATCTTGATGCACACGTTATCATAATCCCCGACTTAATTCAGAATTGGATTAATGATAACCTCCAAAGATTTAGTGTCAGGATAATAACTTAATATAGTCACTCTTCACACTAGGTCAAGCTATTGTTTAGGTCATCACCTTACAATAGTGACCTAACACACATGAAAGATCGTCACCTTTTAAAACACAATATTACAATATTTTATTTACATCAAAAAATATTCATGAATATATCAAATTACATATGAATGAGATTTAATCTCAGAAGTTTAATCACATCTTAGTCATACCAAGTTTATTTCTAAAGTACTCAATTTTCAAACTCGCAAGAGGCTTGTCAAATATGTCAGTATTATGTTCTTCAGTACTAATGTAGATCAATTTGATGACATCTTTGTCTACCATATCTCTTATGTAGTGGTATGGAATCTCTATGTGCTTGGAACGATGATGAAAGACTGGAGTCACTGAAAGTTTAATGCAGGTTTGATTATCGCAATGAATTATTGTGGGCTTTAGAGGCTTCCCAAACAATCCAAACAGTAACTTTCTTAACCATACTGCTTCACAAGCTCCCATAGAGGCAGCCATATATTTTGCTTATGTAGAACTTTGTGCAACTGTTGATTGTTTCCTACTAAACCAATAAATCATAGTTGATCCAAGACTAAAGTAACATCCTATAGCGCTTTTGTGATCAATAGAATTGTCTTCCCAGTTAGAGTCATAAAAACCTTGAAGTTGTATGTCAACATTCTCGTACTTCAGGCCAAATCCAATAGTATCGCATAAGTATCTTAGAATATTCTTAGTAGTTGTTAGATGAATCTTCTTCGATTTGCACATGAAATGACTTAATACATTTGTAGCATAGAAAATATCAAGGCGAGTGTTTACCAAGTACATAAGTGATCCAATTAAGTATCTATAATATGTAGGATCAGTAGGTAATGAATCTGCAGCTTCATATTTGAGCTTATGAAGATTTGTTTCCATTGGATTAGATAAAGGTTTACAATCCATCATTCCAAATCTGGTCAAAATGTCAGTGGTGTATTTTCCTTGATTTAAGAAAATGTTGTTTTCCTTCTACAGTATTTCTAAATCTAGAAAGTTGTGTATCATACCTAGATCCTTCATATAGAATTTTTTTTGTGAGATCTTGTTTGCATTTGGCAATACGTTGATCTTCACCTATTATCAATATATCGTCAACATAAAGGACAAGAATTACCCTTTCACCTTTGGATGTTTTGAAATATATGTTAGGATCAGCTTCATTTTTGGAGTATCCTAACTTGGAGAGATAACTGTCTATCCTTCCATACCAAGTCCTGGGAACTTGCTTAAGGTCATAGAGAGATTTATTTAGTTTGCATACATAAAGATTTCTATCATGTGTGGTGAAACCTTCAAGTTGTTCTATGTATACTTCTTCTTCAATAACACCATTTAAAAAACTTGTCTTCACATCCATTTGATTTATATTCCACCCTTTGGATGCTACAATGGCGATAATAGTTCTCACAGAAGTATGTCAAGAAACTGGAGCAAATGTCTCTTCGTAGTCAATTTTGACCTTTTGAGAAAAACCCCTGGCAACAAATCTGGCTTTATGTTTTTCAATACTACCATCTAAAGCATATTTGATTTTGAATAACCATTTTGAAGAGACAACTGGTTTGTCTTTAGGTATAGATACTGCCTCCCATACATCATTTTTTAAGATGGATTGATATTCCTTGATCATTACATCTTTCCAGGCTTGACACGTTAAGGCCTCTTCAACGTTAGATGGTTCAGTTTTTGTAAGCTCAGTCATAAGTGAAAGATAACACTTGTGGTTTATTACTCTCTTACTTTTTCTAAATACTTCATTAGGTTCAATATTATTTTCTTCAATCATTTTTCTTTCCCATAGTGGCCTTTTCTTATTATTGAGAATTTCAACATCTTCAGGGTTAGATGAAGAGTGTTCATGATATTTTATGGCGTTCTCCCTCTGATTCTCAGTTGTGTGATTTTCATCTATGGCATTTTCTCTCTAATTTTCAATTGTGATTTTTCATCATCTTCTATGACATTCTCCCTCTGATTCTCATTTGATTCATCTTCTACAAGTGTAGAGAGTTTAAAAGAAACATCCTCTTCAAATTTTATATCTCTATTGATTTCAATAGATTTTTGTCCTGGAAAGTAGACCCTTGTATCCTTTAGTAGTTTCACTATAGCCAAAAAATATGCCTTTCTTTCTAGAAGGTTCTAGTTTGGTTATTTTCTCTTTAGGAATGTGAACATACATAGGACAACCAAAGATTCTTAGATGACTTAGATCTGGTTTCATCCCTGTAAAGGCCTCTTCAGGTGTCATATTTTCTAAGATTGAGTGAGGACATCTATTTTGGATGTATACGACAGTATTAGAGGCTTCGGCCCAAAATGAGGTATGTAGGTTTTGATCACGCATCATGGCTTTGGCAGCTTCAATGATAGTTCTATTTTTCCTTTCTACTACTCCATTTTGTTGAGGGTTATAAGGTACTATATACTCCCTCTTAATCCTAACAAAAATGCATAATTCTTTAAAGTTTTTAGAGGTATATTCACCCCCATTGTCTGATCTTAGAGTTTTTATTTTATTTCCTGTTTGGTTTTCTACTAAGGTGTTAAATTATTTGAATTTTAGCAACACTTCATTTGATTCTTTGATTTTAAGGAAATAAATCCAGGTTTTCCTAGATTAATCATCAATGAAGGTCACATAATATGAAAATCCCCCTAGTGAGAGAGTTGACATTGGTCCACACAAATTTGTGTCAATAAGTTCTAGTACAATTTTTTATTTATGTTCACTATGAGAGAAGGATCCTTTGATATTTTTTCCTAGTGCACATCCTTTACAAGTGTAGATATGATTATATTTTAGATTAGGTATACCTGTAGTGATTTTCCTTATAGAAGGTAGAGCACTAAGTCCAAGATGTCCTAATCTTCTATGTCAGAGTTCATTAGAGTTTCACACTTCATGACATAGTGCCAGTTTTTTAGTATTACATAATTTGTATAGGATTCCATCCCTATACCCTATAGAAATAGCATTTTTAATGTTATATTTTTACGACATAGTAGAACTTTATCTTCTTGGATGGTGACACGATCTTGATCAACTAGGCCTGAAATAGAGACCAGGTTTCTTTGTATGCCTGGTTCAAAGAGAACATCTTTTAAATTTATGGTTATCCCTATTTTTGATTGGATTGAGCAGGTCCCAATTCCTTTCACTGGATAGGTGGAATTGTCTCCAATTATGACTTCTTCAGAGGAATTTCCTTCGAGAGTTTCAAATTGGTCTCTAAATCCAGTTCTATGTCATGATGCTTCGTTGTCAATTATCCAAGTGTTCTTGTTTGAGTTTACCTCACTTGACAAGGCTAGGAAGAATAGAGTTATTTATGCTTCTTTAATTTCAGCTATGTTTTCTTGGGATTTCTTTCTTTCTAGACAGAACCTGTGTGTATGTCCAAATTTATCACATTTATAGAACTGCACTTTAGAGAAATCTCTGGTTTTGTATTTTTGTTCTAATTTCCTTTCTTATGTTTTAACTTCCTTTTATTTCCTTTGTTGCTTGAATTTTTATGTAGTGCTTGGATCTCTCCTTCTTTGTTTGGCCCAATCCCCCTTGAGATTACTCGAGATTCTTCTTGAGTGAAATCATTGTTTAGTTGATCAAACTTTGGTAGAGAAGGGTGTTCGATTATACATTGAATAAAGGATTCCATGAGATAGGAAACTCTCTAAGAGCTATTAATGTTAACTCCATATCATCCACATTGTTTCCAATGGTAGCAATTTGATCCTTTAATTCATAAATTCTCAAGAAGTAGGATGCAATAGTTTCTCCTTTGTTTATTTTTATGTTCATAAGTTGTTGTTTTAGTGTAAGTGATCTACTAGCATTGTTAATCTCATATGTATTTTGAATAGTTTTGAATACTTCATAAGCAGTCATTAGTCTTACAATGGAAGGAAGAATGTGATCTTTAACAACATCGATTATGATTTTCTTATCTTTGTTGTTTCATCTTTTCCAGGTTGTCTTATCAGGTTCATCTTCCAGCATCTTTAGATCCTCCTCAACATAAGAATCGAATTCAAGTTCTTGAAGTAATGTTATAATTGAACCTTACATGGAAATAAATTTTTAGCACCTTTGAGTCTGTCCTCCACCTTAATGTTTTTTACCATGATTGTCTTTCCTTTTTTATTTTGACATTTAGTCTGATATGTTAATTCAGAATTTTGCTTGTATTAATTCTTCTCTAGTGAGGCTCTGATACCATGTTAAGGAATTAAGATCTTAGTAGAAAGAATTCAATAGTCTTTTAAATTATGCTGCTCATAGAATTTATCTCAGACTGGTATATAATACTTTTACTGAAATCAATAAATAATATTATTGCAGAGATTATGTAGTTTGTATGCTTGTTGTGGTAATAGCATATGTTGTAATGATGTGTTTCCACAACAAGCATACGGTGATACATATATAACAGTGAACAGTTATTTCTACATAGAGACATGACCGTACGTAGCTTAAGCCATGTAGGGTCATGTCCCTATGTAGGCATACTGCCTTATAACCATCATCATTATCATTCTATGATATTCATTGAGACCCCGATAATATATGTATGTTCATATATCAATCAGATCGAAGCTATTTTAACATTGGGGAAGTGGAAAAACTTCTTCCATGTCAGCCTTATTTGAAATTACAAACATGTTTCTTTGGGAGAGGTACAAAAGAAAGCTTTCCCCCTCCACATTTCAATCTACTCAACTCAATTATACATCAATCTCAAGCATTCAAGATGACACATCATCCCACTATATTCTTAAGATCTGGCATTTTGGTAAATTGCAACAACCTTCATGCAAGTATTTTTTATGATTTATTTCTTTTGTAGGTCATGTTAAGTAATATTATTTCATCAAAACTTATGATCACATTCAAAGAGAATTCCATCAAGGTATTAGGCTCAAATAACTCATTTTTGAATATATCCTTTGTTACAATACAACACACTTTTAATTCAATTTCATGGTTAGTTCCAAAACTGGGGTTTGACCCAAGATAACCCCCATCAATCCAATAAATTTATCTCTTTCTATGTGTAGATGATAGGACACAAAGACAAGAATTTAGATTCAGATTGAGGAGATAAAGAGATATATATGAGACTTTCACAAATCCAAAAAAGTAGGGTCCAGTCTGAACAAAATAATCTCAAACAATTTTGATGAAAATTTCAAGGGAACATTTGAGCATTACACTAATCCCAAATCTACCAATTATGTCTATATCCTATGCTCCCAGATCTAGGTCACTCCAAGAAAAATATTTTTTTGGGTTCCACGTCAAGTTTTAAGGACAAGTTCCTCTTTGTCTATCACTTCTGGATCTATCACTATTGTTTTCATATTTTTTTTTCTATAACTCTTTTTATGTTAAAAATATTTACTTTTTCACCTTTATCCCTAGCCCTCACCTCCACCCTTCATAACTTTAGTATCATTTTCAACTCCAACAAGGACTACTTAATTCAATTTGTGCCCAATCTCTTGAGCCAAGTGGATTACTCTCCTTTTGTGAGCAATTAAAAGTAAACTTGAAAAAAACATATTAAACATTAAAAAAAAAGTGGAAAATACCAAGTATACCTTCAAACCTCCATTGATGAGCAGAAGTGAAAGCACCCTATATCACTCGGTGTGCTCTTTGATTGGTTATTATGTAGAATTCTCTCAATATCAACACAATAATAAGGGATGATAGTGGCATAAAGATGATATGATTACTCTACGCTTGGAAAATATTTTGCACTATGATATTAAAATGAGAGTGGATTGATGAATAATTTTGGCATAATAAGCTTATAAAAAAATGAATGATTTGTGAAGGGATAAGGCTCCAATTTCTAGAGTTGTAAGGATAACATGGATGGTTGAGAATAAAAGTGAATATAGGGATAATATTGAAGGAGAAGACATGAATCAACTTGGATTCATAGCCTTGTCACAAGTGGAAAGGTCTTAGGGAGACCACTTAGCATGGGGAAGAGGGCAAGTTGCACTCGCATGTGTATGAACAACCTTGGGAGATGAAGAAGGTGAGAAATGCAGACATTTATGAAAACTTGGAAGAGGTACAAGAGAGGAAAGGTGACAAATGGAAGAAAATAGAATTGGTGGGGTGGCTATAGGAAGTGAGGTGTCAACTTCCACACGTGAGCACCAAATAAAATATTTGGTCACATGTGAGTTGGAAAGAGATAGGGGGGCTAAGAAAGAGACATATACATGTCGCTTTTGGGGAAGGTTAATTTTTAATTAGATGAAAATGGTCACATGTGAGGAGAGTAATTTTAAATTAGAGGAAATGGCTAATGAAGTTATGAATCATGGTTATTAATCAATTAATCAAGGATCAATTAGTTAATAGAATTTTAGAGGAAATAGGATATTAAATCCAAGGTTGGTTTTAATTAAATAAAATTAATTAAACATTATAAGAAAGGGAGAATATAATTAATTATATTAAGGGATGGTAATAATTAATTTAATTTAATTTAATTAATTATAAGGTTTAGAAGAATAGTTTGTTGGCACAAATCAATAAATTTGTGAAGGGAAATTATGGTGTCTACATTTTGCCTCTCTTTGATGTGGTATCTTGAATGGTTTCACATCAAAGAAGAAAAAATATGCCCAGCATGGGAAGGATGAGGATCAATGAGGTCGTGGTGATGCAACAATAGTGGAAAGGGCATTTCCCCTTTAAGAAATTGATGTAAAATTCAAATTTTTGGGGAAATTTCTCAAAAAATGAGAAAAAAGAGAGGAGAAGAAGAGGCTAAAAGAATAATTAGGCTTGTCGAAAAGGAATAAGAAAAAAAATGAATCGTAGACGAATGGAAGAGAGAAGAAGATTATGGGGGTTGGAATCAAGAAAGGGGATACATATAGGCAATGGGGTCCTATAGGAGGTCATGTATGTACTCTATATTAGAAAACTTGAAGGATCCCAGAGCCAAGGAAGATAGGATCAATGGTGTACACTCCTTATCACGAGCAATGCAGTGAGAAATTTTGGTAGTTACATCAACCACTAGAGCACGGGGAGTCGATAAGTGACCTAACCCCACTTTTTGAATGTATAGATTAGGTGCATTCATTAGGAATTTATAGGGGGATGATTTGGTGGCATGATGTAGAGATAGGGTTCAACTCAACACAAACGATGCATATTTCACAACAATAGGCTTATATCTTCCCTCACAACCCAAACAAACAATCATACTAAAACATCTCTCTCTAAAGGACATACTCTTAGCATTTCGAGACTTCTAAAAGGGAATGGAATCATAATAGGTTGGTTCCCAACCAACTCTCCATTACCACTCTTCACAAACTCCAAGTTACCCCAAGTGAACTAGTGCCCTTACAAGGCTACAAGACCACAATAATGCTTTATGAATTAAAAACCCTCAACCAAAAATTAAGACACTTTATAATAGGTATAAACAACATGTTCAATTCCAATGTTGACTCAGCAGAACTCTGAATCTCACAAACCCTCTTTGCACACCCACAACCATGCTCATTTTCTAGTAGCCCTCACAGATGACGAAATCAAACATAACTTTGAGTGTAGACCAGATCTCCACAAGAAAAAAAGAAGTTTAGGATACCCTTTTAGGAGTTACAAAACATATCAAAAATGAGAATAGGGTTTCTTTGGAACACTTGACCATGTATTAGACTGGTCACACAACACCTACACCTAATTAGGCCACATTATCAAAGAAACACCCAAAAAAAATATTCACCAACCTTCAATATCCATTTTAGGGCCTTAATCAAGTCACAAATACTTAGAATCACCAATTTATATTGAAGAGGGTGTCTTAAAAGCCACTCAACTCCAAAACCTTTGTTCTTGTCCTCTTAAGACTAGTTTAATGAGGGTTTCATGGATCTACATACTCCAAGCCTCTACTATGTCAACCAACACCTTAGAAAATTCACAATAGGTCTTTCCATTCTCCCCAAGTCATCATCCATCCTTGGTCATTGCATTTTAAGAAAATTCTCAATCTAAACCATCAATTTTCAAGCCAAAACTCAGGAAATATACCTAGGGCATCACCCCTTTGGTCACAAACACCAACTACCACCCCTGCAAGTTAAAAAAATATTAAAATACATCCTTAGATGTCTCATTCCACCAAGCATGAGGAATTTCACCATTGGAATGAACCTCCAAGCATGATCCTTGTGTTCAATCCCTCAAAATTAGGGGTCTTGAACTATTTTCAATAAATGACCTCTAAAATCCTTCAAACTCTATGAAAACACTTCAAACCAAAATTAAAACAAATTTACTTCATTCCTTTATCTAATAAAAGATTTTTTAGATCATAAATGCACATTACAAACCCATACAAAGGTTTACAATAGCAAATTTACCAGTAAATTGAAAGGGAAATACAATTTTATTGTTGCTTCAATCTTCAAACTCTACAGCCAACCCTTGGCTCGACCATATAAGGTCTTTTTAATGCATTTTACATCCTTTCTCACCTAATACAACCAATTCACTTTTGACATACATGCAACATAGCAACTTTTACAAGGTTTTGCAACTTTGAAGCCAAATGACTCTCATTACATTATAAATAGTCTATTATGACCTTATTGGACCAATAGGAATTAAACACCCTAAAATTCACACAAAACCTTCATTTTCAATCATTGACCTTATTAGATCAACTAGGACTTAAACACCCTAAAATTTACTCAAAACCTTCATTTTCAATCATGGACTAACATGGTACCTCTGCACCATAAACCCAGCTAGAAAAAGATCTCAAGTCCCTTGAAAATGTTATTGCATCTTTTCCACACCATCTCTTTGATATTTTTGAAGCCCTTATATCTATTACTCCTTTCGAATGAGTAAAGAATTGGAAACATGCATCATCTCTGCCTCTTGACTGGTTCCTTCTATGAGAATGTTGTCCTTCATTTGATGGATGTTTTCCAACTGTCACTTCACTTGGAAATGTTATTAAACCTATCTTCATACCTGGAAACATAGCCTTCTTATCATTTTCTTGGACTGTCCTCCTCTTGAACCTTGAAACATTTTTAAACTCATCTTTTTGACTTTTTCATTCACCTTTACTCTCTCCACCTTCTTCCTTCACCTTTTCCTTCATATTATATGCCTCAATAACCTATGTATTATCATACTTATAAACCTCTATATTGACATGATTATACTACCCATTGGCCACCTTTGAAACCAAGGAACTGTTAGAATAATTGAGAGGGGGGATGAATCAGTGGCCTTAAAAATGATTCCAAAAATCCAACCGAAAACTTATCTCTCAAATATAATACCCTCAGGTATCTTACACTCCCAACTTCAGCAATATGTATACCATAAATAACTTTAACAAATATAAACTGCTCGATGAGATATATTGTTTATCTTTTCTAGACTTTACCGAGTAGCAGCAAATAAACTTACAGTTAACCGACCAATCTAGTTTCAATAATTTGTAAAGAAAAATATCAATGCAATGAAACATATACACATTTGACACATATATTTTAACATGGAGACCCAATATGGGAAAAACCACCTGGGACCGGTAACCCAAAATATTTTCACTCTTCTAAAGTGAGCTCGGTGAAGAGCCAACACTGTTAAAGGTTACAATACACACTGTTAAGTGCAACCTTCTTAGAGGATTTAAAGACAACAATTTGTCTTTTGACCTAGCACTCACTATGTTGTCAACAAGAAAACCTTTTGATACTCTTGAGTATATCAATACAATAACGACTGTTAAATCCCACTTGGTTAAGAGATTTTTTGAATCAATGGTTAAACTGATACAATAAATGATCTGTTCAAAATACAACTTTGATTTGCAAATATTCAGATCTATTGTTAGTTTAATAATACCTCTCTGATCAATATACACTTTAGTTCCTTTTTCTTTCCTTCTTTCTTCTGCTCGGTGAATGTTATGCCCTTTGTTACTCAGTGTCTGCAGAATTCCTTGGCTCTGTTCTTTAACCTGTATGATCATATCTGCATGAAGAATTATATCTTCACACAAATTATACTCAACATTCCTCTCTTCATAATGAATTCCTTGTCTCTTTATATAGACATGATTAGCCTCTCAATCTCCTTTTTTTTGTCGTAGATCTTTCCTTGATCCGCAAAACTCTTCATGCTTTTCTTTATCTTGTAAAGCTCTCCTTTAGTTTTATTTCATAAATCTCTCCTTGATAACTATGAATAAAACATGCTTTAAATCTCATCCTTGCTTTAGTTTAATTGATCATTGAAAATAAAGAAATCAATCAGTCAATCCTAAATTGTAGCTCTGCCAGCTAAGCAATTTTGTCGTTCTTTAACTCCAGTTAAGCTCGGTCATCACCTTCAGTTATGCTCAGTCATCAACTCTAGTTACTGTGGTGCTTGGTATACACTATGAACTTCTCAGGGTTCACTTTCTTGGTTTACACTGTGAATTGTTCGGTGTTCACTGTCACTCAGTGTATACTGACTTTTTATATTTTACCGACAACATAACCCTTGTCTCTTCAGATCTTCAAGGTTATGATATTATGTGTAAGAATAATCAAACCATATCAAGTTGACATCAATGACAATATAGTAAATTAACTTATTTAATGTCTTACATTCACTTTTGTATCTCGGTGATCATCAACTTATCATCTTTAAACATTCAATCAGTTATAGTTCATCAATCTCTCCCTTTGGCATTTATGGCAACTTACTATGAAATTTGAAGTGTAAAACATGCCATAACATACCAAACTTATTTTTCTATAACCAATTCAAATATCTGAATCTTGGTAAGCTCTTCTATCTTAGATTTGATTATGTTGTGTGCTCTCCCTTTCTTTAATCCCTTCAATGGATAGGTGTAGAAATTCTATCTTCTAATTTTCTCTCTCCCTTTTCTGGATAGATATGCAATGTTAACTCTTTCCAATTCTCTCCCTTTGTTGGATGGTTATTTCATTGAATCTTTCTCTCCATTTCCTTGAATCCTTCTCTCCCTTTGAATCTTAATCTCTTCTCCCTGATAGATATTTCATTTCTTCTCATTGATTTATATTTCATTGAATATTCTCTCCCTTTGATAGCAATGCCAAAAAACATTTACAGCTCTGTAGTAGCCAACAATATTTTTCTCCCTTTGAAGCTTTAGCTCCCTTTATTGGACTGATATGTCATTGCAGCTCATATCTCAGGTTGCATCAACATGATTAATCTTCTGATATTGTGTAGGCTGATGCAGCCTCCAAGTCAGCTTAGTGACTAGTAGACAAGGGTGGAACCCCTAGTTTATTCCTTAAGTACTCAAATGTATCTTTTGGCAATGGTTTTGTGAATATGTCTTCTAATTGTTCTTTGGATTGTACATATTCTAGTATCACATGTTTCTCTTGTACTTGTTCCCTTAAGTAATGATACTTAATAGCTATGTGCTTTGTCTTAGCATGCATCACAGGTTTTTTTGAAATGTTTATAGTACTTGTATTATCACAATAGATAATTACTAGGTCAAGAATTTCCTCATTCATACCTTTCAGTAATTCCTTGATCCATGCAATGTTAGAGCAATTTGTAGCAGTAGCTACATATTATGCTTCTGCAGTTGATTGAGATATGTATCCTTTCTTTTTACTTATCCAAGTGACAAGTATGTAACCCATAAAGAATGCTCCTCCTGTAGTGCTCTTTCTATCATCTATGTTTCCATCCCAATCAGCATCAATATAGACTTGTAGCTCAAATTTGCCTTCTTTATTGTACCACAAACCCTAGTCTTCAGTATTTTTCAGATATCTCAAAATTCTTTTAACAAAAGTCATGTGTGATTCCTTAGGATTATCACAGAATCTTGCAACTATACCAACTGCATGTGCTATATCAGGTCTAGTGTGTACAACATACATTAGTTTACCAATCATAGATTTGTATAAGGTCTAATTTACCTTGGTTTTCTTGTCTTCCTTTGTCAATTTGCATCTAGTTTCCATAGGTGTTCCAACTGGTTTAGAGTCCATCTTGAATATCTTCATAACTTCTTTGATGTATTTGGATTGTGTGATGTGGATGCCTTCATCTTGTAGAATCTATAGACCAAGAAAAATTTTGATTTCTAAAAACATTGAAATTTTAAATTCTTTTCTCATTTCATCAGCAAATGACTTGCATAGCATATCATTACCTCCAAATATGATATCATCAACAAATATCTCATCAATCAAAGTCTTATCATCGATATCTCCTTTTAAATATAGATTATTGTTGTCACTTGTTCTAACAAATCCAATACAAATGAGATAAGAGTGAAGTCTTTCATACCATGCTCTCGGTGCTTGTTTCAATCTATACAAGGCTTTGTGTAGTTTACAAACCATGTTCCTCTTGTTATGATCAACAAACCCTTCATGTTATTCAATGTATACCTCCTCTTCTAATATTCCATTCAGAAATGCAGATTTAACATCCATTTGGTATACTTTGAGTCCTTTAAAAGAAGCATAAGCAAGTAGAATTCTTACTTCTTCTAGTCTAGAAATGGGTGCAAAGGTTTCTCCATAATCAATACCTTCTTCTTGTGTATACCATTCATGTTTTTTTCCTTGTGACTTCTTCATTCTCATTAAGTTTGTTTCTGAAAATCCATTTGGTGCCAATGACATTTTTGTGACTCGGTCTAGGTACTAATGTTCGTGTTTTATTCTTCTTAATCTATTCAATCTCTTCATTCATTACACTAACCCATTCTTTATTCTCAAGTGCAGCATTAACAGATTTAGGCTCAAAATCACAAATCAAACATCTATTGTTAAGTGAATTACTTCTTGTTCTCATTCCTGCTCTTTTGTCCCCAATGATCTAGTCTTGTGGATGGTGTCTTCTGACATATTTAGCAAGTACAGGTTCAGATCTTTGTTCTTCATTATCACTTGGTTCATCATTGTGGGCATTTCCCTGATTCTCAGTGCGTGCAGCATGTTGCTCGGTTGCATTGTTCTATCGCTCGAGCAAGGTGTCAAGTTCTTCAATGTAGACAAATTTGTTGTAATCTTCAGGTTCCTTTCTTCTTTCCTTGTCATTTTTCTCAGCAAATTCATCTACTTTGACATTTTCACTCTCAATGATTTTGTTAGAAGATTTGTTCAAACATTTATAAGCTTTTCTTTTAGTAGAATATCCTAGAAATATTCATTCATGACTTTTAGAGTCAAATTTCCCATTTTTATCATCTTTTAGTATATAAAATTGACTTCCAAAAATTCTAAAGTAACTCACATTTGGTGTGTATCCATACCATAGCTCATAAGGTATCTTATTTGTGTCTTTCTTCAATTGAACTTAGTTCAGTGTATAGACAGTAGTACTTACAGCTTTTCTCTAGAATGTTTGTGTGATGTCTTTTTCAATCATCAGTGTTCTGGTACAACCAACAATTGATCTATTCCTCCTTTCAGCAATCCCATTATGTTGTGGTGTTCTTGGTGTAGAAACTTGTCTTGTAATCCCATGCTCATTACAAAAGTTAGTGAATTCATCATAAATAAATTATCCTCCTCTATCTGATCTTAAAGATTTCAGTTCTTTTCCACATTGTTTTTCAACTTTATCTTTATACCATTTGAACATCTCAAATGCTTCATATTTATCTTTTAAGAACATGGCAGTCATCATCCTAGAATAGTTATCAACAAATAGAATAAAGTATCTATCATCATAATAGCTCTTTGTTCTCATTGGTCCACATAAGTTAGTATGGACTAACTCTCAAATAGCATTAGATGTGTAGGTTGTCTTGAAACTAGAATTTTTCAATTCCTATTTGACAAGTCTTGCACATAACATGGTCAGGCTTTGAAATACTCGGTAAGCCTCTCACTTTTCTTTTCTTACTTATTTTAACCATGTTGTCAAAACTTACATGAAATAACCTTTTATGCCACAACCAAACATCTTCATTTCTAGCCAATAAACAAGTGGTCTCAACATCATTAAGATAGAATAGATTATGTTTTTTTTGTTCACCAGTATCGATCAACATTTTTGTTCCATTATAGATCATTTCCTTTTGTTCTCATATGCAACTCGCTCTCCTGTGTTGTTCAGCTGTGCAACACTCAAAAAATTATAGTTAAGTCCTTTCACCCAATATGCATTTTCACATCTGATCAGTTTATTCAACATGATGGTACCTTTTCCTTTAACTGGGAAAGGTGAATCATTACCCATCCTAACTGATCCACCATTATAATATTCAAAAGTTTCAAATTTTTCTTTATCTCCAGTCATGTGATGAGTACAACCACTATCAATAATCCAGACATCATTTTTGCTAACTTTATATATGAGTGTTGTTTTAACATACCTTTCTTCTTCGTCTAAATCATCCTTCATAGAAACAAATACTACCTCAATATCTGCTTCAGAATCAGTGTCAAAATTTTCAGCTTTGTTCTCAACCAGGTAACAAGCCTTCTTTCCTTTGCCCTTGTAATCTTGGTTATCTCTTATGTCAGAGTATCGGTTGCTTCTGTAGTCTTGGTCATCACTTGTCATACTTATTTTCATAAGATCTATCATTTTTTCTTTCATCCTTTCTCTTGTTAGGGAATCTTGCAGAAAAATGTCCAATTTCTTTGCAATTAAAATAAACCAATGGTAATTTACCTTTATATATTCCTTTACCTCTATGTAATCTCCTAGCCATTAGTGCTTCAAGTTCATCAAGTTCTTGTTCATCACTATCACTGTCACTATCATTTCTCATAGTGTGTTTGTTACTATATTTGCTTATTTTCATAGAAGACTTGAATGCAGACTCAATAGTAGGTAAGACAATATTTTCATAGTTGTTCATCTCAAATGAAATAAGTCTACCAATCAAAATATTAAGAGTAACATTGTTATTAGCTACTGCTCTCAGTTCTTGAATTGCATATACTCTAATAGCATAAACAAGCAGTAAGGTTCTCAGAATTTTACTTACAACTATTTCTTCCTCAAGTACTCCTCCTACTCCGCGGATAGCATTAACAAATTCTTTGATTATGCCACTATACTGAGTGATTTTCTCTCCTTCTTTAATTCTCAGGTCATCAAAATTTCCTCTTAGGCTTTCAGCTTTAGCTCTCAGTACATTTGTATCTCCTCCATGTACTAGCTTGAGTTTCTCCCACATTTTCTTTGCAGAGGTGTGTGATTTCACATCTACAAATTTAGCATCGGTTAGTGAAGAAGAAAGTTATATCATCATAGAATTGTGCTCATGTTTCTCTTTCAATTGATAAAAGGTCAGAGGTCCAGTAGGTGCAACATATTCAGTATCCAAGTGTTGTGTAACATCATTTCCAATACCAGATAGATGAAGTCTTTTCCTTCTTTTCCATGATGCAAAGTTTTTTGTGTTCAACTTAGGCACATCCCTTTTACTCATCTTGTGATCTTTAGCTTAAGTCTCTTTAAACTTGTCTTCCAAGCACCAAAGCTCTGATACCAATTTCTAGAATAACTGAGAGGGGGGGTGAATCAGTGGCCTTAAAAATAATTCCAAAAATCCAACCAAAATCTTATCTCTCAAATATAATACCCTCAGTTATCTTACATTCCCAATTTCAACAAGATATATACCATAACTAACTTTAACAAATATAAACTACTCGGTGAGATATATTGTTTATCTTTTCTAGACTTTACCAAGTAGCAACAAATAAACTTAGAGTTAACCGACCAATCGAGTTTCAATAATGTGTAAAGCAAAATATCAATGCAATGAAACATATACACATTTGACACATAGATTTTAACGTGGAAACCCAATATGGGAAAAACCACTTGGGACCGGTAACCCAAAATATTTTCACTCTTCTGAAGTGAGCTCAGTGAAGAGCCAACCTTGTTAAAGGTTACAATACACACTGTTAAGTGCAACCTTGTTAGAGGATTTAAAACCAATAGTTTTTTTTTTGACCTAGCACTGACTATGTTTTCAACAAGAGAACCTTTTGATACTCTTGAGTATCTCAATACAATAAGGACTGTTAAATCCCACTCGGTTAAGAGATTTTCTAAATCAATGCTTAAACTGATACAGTAGATCAATTCAAAATAAAACTTTGATTTACAAATATTATGATCTATTGTTAGCTCAATAATACCTCTCTGATCAATATACACTTCAGTTCCTTAGCTTTCTTTCTTTCTTTTGCTTGGTGAATGCTATGTCCTTTGTTGCTTGGTGTCTATAGAATTCCTTGGCTCTTTTCTTTAACCTGTATGATCATATCTATATGAAGAATTTTATCTTCACACAAATTATACTTAGCATTCCTCTCTTCATAATGAATTCCTTGCTTTAGTTTAACTGGTCGTTGAAAATAAAGCAATCAATCAGTCAATCCTAAATTGTAGCTCTGCTATCTTAGCAATTTTGTCACTCTTTAACTCTAGTTAAGCTCGGTCATCACCTTTAGTTATGCTTGGTCATCAACTCTAGTTACTGCAGTGCTTGGTATACACTGTGAACTGGTCAGGGTTCACTTTCTCGGTTTACACTGTGAACTACTCGGTGTTCACTGTCACTCAGTGTATACTGAATTTTAATATTTTACCGACAACATAAACTTTGTCTCTTCAGATCTTCAAGGTAATGTTATTATGTGTAAGAATAATCAAACCATATCAAGTTGAAATCAATGACAATACAATACATTAACTGATTTAATGTCTTGCATTCACTTTTGTATCTCGGTGATCATCAACTTATCATCTTTAAACATTCAATCAGTTATAGTTCATCAGGAACAATGTATCATTCCTATCAATACCACATCATGATTCATTAACTCATCTTTCTCTTCCTCAAGCAATGCACCCTTGAACTTTTCTTTATTTTTTTTTACACCAGACCATTATATGTTCTCATTAAAACTGAATCACTTTCCAAACTTATTGTCCCATCATCTTCTCCTTTTGTAGTGGCTGCAAACTCTCCATGGTTTTCTTCCTCAAGTTTTATAAACTCCTTACCCATCATTATCACTTTGGTTTCCTTGGTCTTATCCTTAACATCCTCCTACAATGGTGTTAGTGTAAAAGTGATACCATCCTTTTCAATATGATAAGTATAACTCTTTCATCATATATAGCATGTCTATCAAACAACCATGGCCTTCCAAGAAATAAATAGCACAAATTCATTGGAAAAACATCACAAAGAATACTATCCTTATATCCACCAATATTGAACCAACTAAGGTTTTTTCATTCATCATTCAACCAAGATATTTTATATGGTGTTTTATGAGGTATCCTTTCCAAATTCATTTTATCAACCATCTATATGGTTAATATGTTATTAGTACTCCCTGAATCTATAATAACTTTACATACCTTTCCTTTGTATTTGTAGGTGGTCTTGAAAAGTGTTCTTATTTGTTTTTATTCTTTCTCCTTGGATGCTTTAAGTAGTGTTATTCTCACCAGTAATGATTATCCCACTTCTGGAGTAGAAAGATTATTAGCATAATGAGTTCTCTCATAGTCTTCCTCTTGCACCAACTGAACTCTTTATCACTGCATTTAAGTAGTGATAACATACCTTTAAGTGGTGATAACATAATTGAACTCTTTTATCACCACCTTCAACTGAACTCTTTTATAAATTTACATACCTTTCCTTTGCATTTTTAGGTGGTCTTGAAAAGTGTGCTTCTTTGTGTTGATTCTTTCTCCTTGGATGCTTTAAGTAGTGTTATTCTCACCATTAAGGATTCTCTCACTTCTGGAGAAGCAAGTTGATTAGGAGAATGAATGCTCTCACATTCTTCTTCTTGCACCAATTGAACTCTTTTATCACCACCACTTGAAGTAGACCCTTGCTAAACTGGACACTTCCATGCTTGATTCCCAAAATGATAGCAATGAAAGAATCTTCCTAAAAAATATGCTTGAACTCCTACCTCCACCAAATCTTCCTCTAGAGCCTCTAAATCCACCTTTTTGATAAAAAAAAACTTGGTCATTTCCCTTATTTGCATCTTCTTGGTCTTCATAGGTCTGTCTTGTACCTCTTCCCCTAATAATTCTACCTCTACCTCTTCATTCTCTTTCTTCTCTCCTCTTGATCTTCTCTTCAGCCTTCATTTCCAACTTATAACATCCCTCTACTATTCTAGGTGTGGTCAGACTTAGTTCATCCTATATATTGTATCTCAAGTCATTGAGATACCTTTCTACTTGTTCTTCATCCTCCTCCTCATGTCCTTCCTTTATGCTCAATTTGTAAAATTATTTTGTATAGGTTTGTACATCCATATCTTTTTGCTTAAAATTGTGTATCCTTTTATACAATTGGATATTGCATTCATTAGGGAGGAGCTTCTCCTTGATCTTTGCTACCATCTTATCCCAATAAGTTATCTTGGTTTTCCCATTTTTTATTCTCTCACTTTGTACAAAATCCCACCAAAGAAAAGCATGCCCTTGCAATCTTGACTAATCCAACTTCACCTTCTAGTCTTCTTGCACTTATTCATATTCAAAGTGGTTATCTAATGCCCCAATTCAGTCTAGGATCTCTTCTCCATCAATTTTTCCTCCATACATAGGTAAATTTTCCTTGGTTTTGTGGTCATTTTCTTTGACCACCTTAAAGAGCCTTGTAATCCTTGTATCCTCACCCTCTTATTCTTTTTATTCACTATCCTCTTTAGTGACCCTTCCTCTCATTTGGTTTGTTTCCAATGCTACAAGTATGGCCAACACACCTTCTTGGAACTCCCTAATCAACCTTATTTCCCTAGCAAGGGCTTCACTACCTTTTGGAGGCACTTTTCTACAACACAAAAAAAAAGTGACTTCTACTGATAAAACCTAAGCTCTGATACCAATTGATGCAGAGGTAGGGTTCAGCTCAACACAAATGATACATATTTCACAACAATGGGCTCATATCTTCCCTCACAACCCAAACAAACAATCATACTATAATATCTCTCTCAAGGACAGACTCTTAGCATTTCAAGACTTCAAAAAGGGCATGGACTTATCATAGGTTGGTTCCCAAACAACTCTTCATTACCATTCTTCAAAGAATCCAAGTTACCCCAAGTGAACTAGTGCCCTTACAAGGCTACAAGACCATGACATTGATTTATGAATTCAAAACCCTCACCCAAACATTGAGACACTTTCGACTAGGTATAAACAACATGTTCAATGTCAATGCTGACCCACAAGAACTTTGAATCTCACAAGCCCTCTTTACACACCCACAACCATGCTCGTTTCTTAGTAGCCCTCACAGATGAAAAAATCAAACATAACTTTGAGTGCAAACTAGATCTCCACAAGAAAAAAGAATTTTAGGATTTACAAAACATATCAAAAATGAGAGTAGGGTTTCTTTGGAACACTTGACCTTGTATTAGACGGGTAACACAATGCCTAGGCCTAATTAGATCACTTTATCAAAGAAACACCCAATAAAATTCCTCACCAACCCTCAATATCCATTGTATGGCCTTAATGAGGTCACAAATACTCATAATCACCATTTTTTATTAAAGGGAGCATCTTCAAAGCCACCCAATTACAAAACATTTCTTCTTGTCCTCTTAAGACTAGTTTAATGAGGGTTTCATGGATCTACACACTCCAAGACTCTACTCTAAAAACCAGCACCTCAGAAACTTCACAATAGGTTTTTTCATGCTCTCCAAGTCATCACCCATCCTTTTTTATTTTTTTATGCAAATTCTCAGTCTGAACCTTCAATTTTCAAGCCGAAACTCAGGAAATATACCTAGGGCAACAACCCTTTGGTCACAAACACCAATTGCCACCCATGCAAGTTAAAAAATATTAAAATAATTCCTCAAATGCCTCATTCCTCCATGTATGAGTAATTTATACCAGTGGAATGAACCTCCAAGCATGACTCTTGTGTTCAAACCCTCAAAATTAGGGTTCCTGGACCATTTTCAATAAATGAACTCTAAAATCCTTCAAACTCTATGAAAACACTACAAACCAAAACTAAAATGAAGTTAATTCATGCCTTTATCAAATAGAATATTATTTAGATCATAAATGCACAGTACGGACCCGTACAAAGGTCTACAATAGAAAATTTACCAGTAAATTACAAGGGAAATATAATTTTATTGTTTCTTCAATCCTAAAACTCTACAACCAACCCTTGGCTCAACCATATAAGGTCTTTTAAATCCTTTTACATCCTTTCTCAACTACTACAACCAATTCCAACCAAATTTTGAACTTCATGATTATTGGCCTTCATGTTTTGCATTTTTACAACTTTGCAACATAGCACCTTTTACAAGGTTTTGCAACTTTTGCAATTTTGAAGCCAAATGACTCTCATTACATTATAAATGGTCTATTATGACCTTATTGAACCAGCTAGGACTTAAGCAACCTAAAATTTACAAAAAAACCTTTATTTTCAATCATGGACTAACATGGTGCCAATCGACAATCTAGTGTATCTTCCTAAGGACAAATTTCTCCACGGGACATGAATGCCTACATAGATGCTAAAGTGGATAAAATATATGGTTTGGAACAAGCGTGAATGTTGATCATGCAATTTTTCATCTTTGTTGCACTAGGATAGGATGATGCAGGAGGGCCAAGAGAAGAAACATCCCTACCATTTCACACATACATCATTTGGTGTATGTATTTTTGGATTAGCGTCTCCACTAAAGAAAAATGAAAGGGGGCTCACAGGATGATGGGAAGGATTTGTGGGGCCAAAAAACTCTATAGGAGGAAAAATAGGTAAGCTAAGATAGATTTTTCACCAAATAGATAAGGATAAGGGGTTGGGTTAAAGGACTAAGGATAGGATGTAATGGAAACCTAGTGTGGTGGTTATATATAGGAAAAAATGCTTTCCTATGAGTTGCGGGAGAAATATCCCGACATGGTGGCTCTACACAATCAATTAGAGGAGGAAACAACATAGATCCAAGAGAGAGAGGCCACCATGATTAGGATGGGTACCTCGGGAGGATTATGATGGAGTATGTGCACAATGGGATACATATGCACATTTTTTAGATTAGGTCAAGGCTTGATCGATAGTTCTAGATCTAGAGAGAGATATGTAGTCAAGTATGAAAGTAGCACATGGCATGATGGTTATGGAGAGGGATGTGGGAAAAGAGCCTACATATATCACTAGATACACCATAGAGGGACTGGGATGCATATAGGGTAGAGCTAGATCTCTTATAAGATCCATTGGGAGGGGGAAGGATAGGTGGTGGAGGAGGTGAGATGAAGGGAGAGATAGAGGTAGCTAGAGCATAGATACATATTCTAAAGGCATAGATAGAGATAATAGAGACTCAGCTAGCAAAGCTTAGGAACTAACATCATGATATCAAGGGGCGAGGGATCTATCCCAATAGATGATGATACCACTGGGGTTAACTTAGGTGTATGAATATTTCATGGAGGCACGATGAGAGGAAGATAGGATGGTTCAGGAGGAAGAGTACTATCAGACATTATATTATTAGGTAGTGTTAGAGAATTTTAGGGCTTCGAGATTCTCACAAAGGACACAGACAACACGCATAGTCTCTATAGCACCGAGAGGGTCAATAGGGATGAGGGTTCCAAGGCCATGCTCGCTACCTAATCTGGATAGGGGGTGTAGGCTAGAGCCTATATTATGGACATAGGAATATATTAGGCCCATTCATTTACTTGTTTATTATAGACTATTATGGTGGAAATTTATTGTGGATATTGATGATTATGATGCATGGATTTTATGAGGCATTATTTATGGACTATGTGGATGATTAATGGCTTATGTATTTTATTTTGGATTATGTATAATGTATGGTTTATGCATGATGTGAACATGATATAATGAACATGTTGTGATGTAGGTGAATATAGGTATGTATGCAAGATGGTTCTATATGTGATGAATGTAATGGATCTATAGTATATGAATGTGATGTATCTATATGACATTAACAATTTGTGATGCAGGATGGGATGTACATGTGATGTATCCATATGACACTAAAAATTTATGATGTGGGATGGGATGTACATATGATATGATATGAATGCATGAATATGATGTGGTACAAATAATCTAGGACGGAGGAGAATGATGCACAATATAAAAATCTCTCCTATTTATTTAAAGTCACATTCTCACATGTTAAAGAAGGGGATGCCACAGAGGTGTAGAAAACATTAGTGATTATGCACACAATAAATCCAGTAATCTATATGGAAAAGAATGTAGTAGGATGGACACATTGATTATGAAGGAAATTTACTTGGTTTTTTAGCATTATGCTCAATGTTGTCATTGATGTCAACCTCTAGTGTGGCATTGATATCAACTTGCTAAGGGTGTAAAGTTTTTGAGGTTGTAACATAAGTTTCTAAGGCTATGAAATGAATTGATTATGAAGATTTGAAAGACTTGACTATTGGATTGATGAAGAAAATTTGAAGTATGACGACTAAAGCTTGGCATTGAGTGTTTACAGATCATGCTAATTATACTAAGATAGTTCATCATATATTTGGAAGATAGAAGTATGACAAGAAGAAATATGTAGGAAAGAATATTTGAAGAGCTTATGGTAGAATTCTCTACATTCCTCCACATTAGATGATAGTGACTTATAGCTCTTGTTATTATGACAAATTTCTATGAATATATTTGACAAAGATATAATGTATTGATTATCTGACAACATCGTTGGCTATTAGGAAGGATTGGATAGGCTTGGAGAATGCTTTGTGTTTCTCTGCATTGGGACTTAAGGGTATGCAGTTTGTTGGACATGGTTTGGTATTTCATGCAATATTTTAGTTTAGATATATTTTGATGGTTTGATCCGCACATGAAGATTTATTTTCATAGATGCTACATTGTTGTCTGTGTTGGATCCTGGTCGACTCAACTATTTGTGGTGGCTGGATTTGAGCATTATTGGATCTAGATATAGGTTAAGGAAATAATTAAAATTCTTATGATTATTTTACCATGGTGTGTTCTACTTCATATGGCACTATATTTTTCATAGTATTTTTGGGCCAATCGATAACATACTTTTAATTTTTTTTACACATTACCTTTGGGACCGTCTTTGGAGAATGTTTCAATGTGTGGATGAATTATATTATTTGAAGAAGAAATTTTATGATGTATTTGGGTCCCCTTAATCTCCTAGAGTGGATCACATTAATTATTTGTGCTCAAGATGGCCAACTTTTTACTAATAATGCTTATATCTATTTGGTCAACCTTGTTGATGTTTCCCATATATATATATATATATATATATATATATATATATATATATATATATATCAGTGGAAAAGGATAAGATGAGTATGAGAGTGTGTGAGGTAATTCTGGTGTAGGGGCATCAAGGCCACTTTGGTATTTATAGTCAAATATTAGGTTTTTTTTAGTATTTTGTCCTAAATAAGGTCCATTGAGGTCATCCTAATGAAACTAGTGTAGTTTAGGGTCATTTGGGCACATATTGTAAAAAAAATTGTAGAATCTTGTAAATGTTGTCATAGGGATGAAAAAAGTTGTCAATGTGCTCCCAATAATGTTTCATAAAGTATTAAGGTATATTTGACCTCTTTGCACCTATGTGTACTTGTTTTAAGTCATAGGTCCTGGTTAGGATCATTAGCAAGTTTTGTGAAACGCTGTCATTGTTGACAAAAAGTTGTCAATACAGCATTGTCAAAAAATGACATTTTCAAATTTGAACGGCATGTAGTTCAAAAGGGTGTTGAAGAATGTTGTTTCTTGGTGGAATGATTTATTTAAGGCCTGTAAAAAATTTGAGGCTAGGTGTGTATGGAAGGGGGAGATGTATAGAGAGGACGATTAATAAAATAAGACTTAAGTGTTCGACGTTTTTGCCTTCTTGTGACTGTAACAACAAACTGTATGATCTTGTATGGTGATATTGTGACCTTAATTTGATATTTAAAGGTGTAACATTGAATTATCTCTCTATAGGCACTAGTTTCATTGATTTTTATAGAGTAGTAAGTGAGATATTTATTTTTGTTGAAACCCATATCAGTGAGGGTTTGAGTACAAAAATTGTAATTTGGGCACTTTCCACTAGTGTAATTTTCTCTAATTTGGTATTTTGAATTCTTTGAGAGTGTATTTAATTATTTTTAAGTTTTCATTCATGAAGGGTGATGTTTGTGGGTAGTATGATGATGCCCTGGGCAAATAGTTTGTGTATTTGGACCTTGTTGACAGGGAAGTACTGAGGGTTTATAAAAATAAAGGAAGAATGGCCTTTCCAAACCATGTAAATTGTTGATTTAGTCTATGTGAGACCTATTTCAACCTTTGGATTTGAGGTTTTTGATTGAGGGAGAATTTTTTGGCACTTTCTTTGAAAAACAAGCCTAATTGGGCTTAGGCGTTAGGGGTGACAATTAATTATTTGATCATATTTTCCAAAAGAGTACCACATTAACTCTTAGTATGTTGTATAAGGTCATAAAGGGTGTCTAAATATGTTATTTCCTTGTCAATAGTGGGTCTACCTCCAAATTTATGTTCATTTTTGTCACTCTTGAGGGCTACAAGGAAATAAGCTTGTCTATGTGCAGTACCTAATAAATTGAGAAACTAGACTTCTTAGGTGTCATTGATGGTTTGTCATAAGTGCATTCACTTGTTCCAAGGTTTCCCATGGTTAGTTTTAATATTTTGGAGTTTTGAACATCATATGTTACTTGTAGCCTTGTAGAGGCATAAATCCATTTTGGGGAAAATCTTGATTTTGTAGAGGGAGAACTTTGGGGCTGGTTAACAGCCCAAACTGATATGAATCCATGTGTCTTGTAGTCATGAATTATCAAAGACCCCCTCTTGAAGGAGGAATTCTTCCAAACATATTTGTTTTGGATTTTAGGGGAGAAGTTAGCCCATTGTTTTGAAATATGTCTGCATTTTTTTACTAGAACCCTACCTCTACACAAATTAGTATCAAAGATTATAAGGTATGGGTAAAGTGAGTTGGAAGTGTGTGTTTTTGTGTTTTATTTTTATGGATTGGAGATAGAACCTAGATGCCAAAAGAATAGGTGGTGAAGAAGAGGGGAAACCTAGGTGAGGTGTCACAAAGACAAGGAGAAGCAAGGTGAAAGATACTTTCTTGAAGAAGGAGAAATGGATTTGTTGAGAAGGTACTTGTAGGGTGAGGGTTCATCAAGGAAGAAGGAAGAAAAGAAAAGAGAGGAAAAAGAGAGACAGAAGGAAAAAGAGAAAGCAAGGCAAATGGAGATTGATCAAGATATTATAGAATTGAAGCAAGCCATGGAAAAAATAGTAAAGGATATGGAGGAGTTGGAAAAAATATTTTCCCTAGAAATGCAAAGATGGCACTTACCGGTCAAGAAGAAGATCACATGGCATATTAAGAAGATTATTCAAAGGAGGAAAAGACAAGCAAGGACACTAGCAATAGAGTAAGAGGTAAGAAATGAAAACTTATTTGAGTCTAATGTTCAATATGAGCAAGTGGAAAGGCATGTTGATGTTTATGTTAATGATCATTTTTTTTCGATAATAAGGTTTCTAATAAATATGTTGCATTTTTTTTTTTGGTGAGGTATATACATATTTACAAGAGCATATTGATGCGGTAGTGGATGATGTTTCAAAGGAAGGTTTTAGTTCTCATGCAAGGTTTCTAGGATGGAAATACAAAACCATTGAAGAGTATCCACATTGGTAGTTTGGATATGAAGGTGCAGCCTCCTATATATTTACCTTAATCAAGAAGGTTTGTGAAGAGGAATATGATGGGTCCAATTCCAATCAAGGAGTTCTTTTGGTACTCTCATTTTTTAGACTGCCATGTCACAAATTTTTGCAGACATCCAGCATTGCTGCGGAAAAATAGATTTTCAAGGGTTCACATGTTCCTTTTTTTGTGGAATATCATCAGAGAATGATGGCATAGAGTTTTACTCAGGCCAGGGATCTCCCATGCCTCTATAGATTGGATTATAGATGGCCAATATTTGCATTGTCCTATTTGCGCTGTTAATTTTAAAAATAAATGGTCGAAGGAATTTATCCACATTGGTCATGCTAGGAAATGAATTTATGTTTTTATATCACAACACACAAGTATGAAGTGCCAAAAAGGCATGCACCTTTTGGCAGGCGGTTCACAAGCGTGCAGTAAGCGGTGGAAAACTAGCAGTCAACATGAAGAGTTTTGTGGGCTCATTCTTAGGTCGTATGATAGGAGGCACACTCTCACAATCTTGTAAAGAAGGGTGACAAGGAAAGAGAAGGATTTTTGGAATGTGAGAGTGTGACGCGTGTCCAGGCTGAAGCAATGAAGGAAATGATGTTGCAGGCCTGGGGGTGACAGGTGTTGGGTTCTCGTGATCTGACAATCGGGATGATTAGGAGTGAGAAAGTCTATGGAATCATGACAGTGTGACCCATGGTAGGAAGGTGGATCAAAGAAGGTTAACGAGCACCCACCTCCGACGGTATTTTTGATCCTGTGAAGAAAGATGCAGGGAAGATATGGGGTGTGGGATTACGAGATCTTACCACATGTCTTAGGTCGGCGGCTAGTCGCAAAGATGATGACTTTCATGGCGATTGGCGATTAGTGCCACGAGCTAGTGACTAAGTGATCATGAGCTCATGGAAATCAAGGGAGACAACAAAAAATTACAACGGGATAGCAAGTGGTTTCCAAGTGGAGGTCAAAGTGTTTTGACCGAGTTGGATGGTTATCTTTTTTTCCTAGTGCCCGGTTAATTTAAAAAAGATCAACAGCTGGCTTTTGAACTTGAGATAAGGATCTAATCTAGGTTGTTGGATTTTGTTGGCACGAGAAGTTGATCGTTAAGAATGGTTTTATTCATTTTTTCTTGTGTTCCTAAGGGTTTTAATGGTCATTGAACTATGTTTCATGTTTCAGAGAGGTAGATGGATGAGCTTGGTTCTCGGGGTCGACATAAATGTGATCAAGGTGTGATGTGAGGATTAGATCTTTTGGATGGAGCAGGTCATATTGATTTTTTGAGTTGATAGACTCGATTTTCTTATGTGTTACAGATATTTTGAATCCCTAGCTAATTTTTTGGGTCATCTCTCTTCAATGTGGTGGTGGAATTTTTCCCAAGCTTTGGTGGTTGTGTATTTGGGTTTGTTTTTGCCCTAAAGTAGTATGAATCTTGTTGCATCCTTGGGATATAAATGGATTCCTGGGTTACTTTTAAAGGAGGATGGGATTTAGAAGGCCACAAGATTGTATGCTTTGTATATTAGATTAAGACCTATCAGAGGTGTTTTGGAGCTTGTTTTGAATGTACTGAATGTTTGGAGAGTAATACATATGCATGTTCACTTGTAATTTCAAGGTCCTAATGTTAATTGTCTTTATTTACAATTACAATATTCATTTAGGTGGAATTTCTAAGGACTTTTACAATTATCTATCTATAAGGAAGATTGTGAAGTTGTTTTAGGGTTTCTTACGAGGAGAGAATTAAATTCCTTAGATTAATTTCAATGAGTTTTCTAAAGTTCTTTATGAATTTGATGATTATATCTATTGTATGAGTGTGGAGTGGTATGTAAGGCATATTCATTTCCAAAGGATGTTTGCAGGTGTACTTGGATAGGTATTGTTGTTGATGATTTTCTACATTTAAATTGACTCTATACCCTAGGATTGGGCACTGGTATTTTATGCAAGTAGGGTTTGTGGTTCTCATCATTTACAAAAAACTTTGTCAATCTTATAATTTTGTTTCATTCTTTTACAAAACAAGTGCTGTGTAAGAAATCCACTGTGAATCTGCTTATTTGTAACCTTGTATGAATCTTTGAGAGCATGGGTTAGGTATACCTGCCTGAGTGTGTGGAGCTCAAAGTGTAGAAGGTTAAAATACCTTGTTATTGTTGTTATTTTCCTTGTCTGGTCAGTGTTTGGGAAAATAAAGGGTCGTACTTGTTTCACAGGTATAAAATATCAGCAAGAAAAATACCCAACATAATTGGTGAATTTGTAGGGGAATGAGAGATAAGTTTGTATTTCAAAGTTTTCTTGAACTTTTCATTTATTATTTGTAAAATATTAAGGTGAAGTCTCATATATATTTTCCCAAGATAGTTTGGGTGGTGGCTCTGATTTTGGTTTGTCAGTTGTTTACTATAACCATTGATTAGTTCTAGTTTTGTGTAATCAAGTGATAAGAAAAATGAGAAACACCAGGGCATACATGAAGGAACACATTTAAGAAAAGTTAGAGAGTGAGCTCCAAAGGGCTCCTAGAATAAATTGGTATAAAAAACTTGAACCTAGTAATACTTCTTCCTGTAATCCTAAATCCTTAGGTGCAAGTCAGCCTTTAAAACCTATCCCACAGAAAATTTCTACCTCTTCCTTGAGATTCGATTTGGGTGGTTTAGGATATTTTACCAATTATTTTGATACCCATGTCCAAGAATATATATCTCAGTAGAAGGTAGTAACCCAAGTCCAGTACACAATGGGTAATGAAAGGAAGGATAAAAATAGGGATTTTCAACATATGAGTGTTTCAAATTTGGGTGACTCTCCCTCAATTTTAATAGATAATCCTTATGTGCAAGCTTGGAACCAAAGAGATATAGATTTGATTAATCTAGAGGACTCCACAGGTTCTGAGATTACTTTACCTGATCCAGAGGAGATCTTTGGAGATATTGGTGCTTTGAGAAGAGAATTAAATGAACAAATGGTTTTAAGAAAAAGAAGAGAGAAGGACAGAGAGGGTGATGTCCTAAATTCCCTTTCTGAGAGAGATGATTGACAAAAAATAAATGCTCTACTCAAAATGGTGAATCAAGGTTTAAATGAAGGATATAAGGGTTTGAGTATGGAGTATTTTGGTGATGTAAATTTCTTGAGGGAAAACTGCTAGGAGAGGGACCATTTTTTAGAAAACAATGATTTTGAGGGTGAAGATCATGTGCTTAGACAAATTATTTATTGGGAGAATGAGAAACCTTTTAGGGCTTGGGTTTCTATATAAGACCCTCATGTAACCAATTCAAGTAAAATGGTTTTAGATAAAGGAAAACAAAAGGTTATCGGTATACATATTGGTGAGCCCAAGGATAGTAAAAAAACATCTCAAGGTATTTCTTTTCCTGATGTAGAATTAGAGAGAGCTAAAAGGGAAAAGGAGGATATTTCCAAGCAATTAGAGAAAGCAAAATTGGAAGTTGTTTCTACAAAAAATGAAAATGAAGATTTCTTTCCTAAGCTCTTCTACATACACTAATGAAGCTAATACTACCACTACAGCTACTCAAGAAAGGTCTAGATTTAGTCCTAAAATTTAGACAACAAATACCAATACAAATGTTCAAGGATCTAGTTCATTTCAAGATGTTGTTAACCAAAACATAGGTCCTGGTACAAGTGGTCAAAACACTACAGGTAGTTTTCAGAGAAGACCTATTCATTTCAAAAGATATATTAGGCAATTTTTTTTTATGGTATTCCAGGCCAACCAAATTTTATTCCCAGTGAGATTATAGATAGGATCCCTAAGTTTAGTGGAAACAATGCAATAACTAGTGACGATGAATTTAAAAAATTTCACTCATAAAATGAATGACTATGAAGTAGAGCATGAAGATGTAGTCATGAAGTTATCTATACAATCTTTGAATGAGGATGCCATAGATTGGTACCGAGGGTTTCTTGATGGCAGTATTGGTTCATGGGATGAATTTGGAAAATTTTTAAGGAACAATATGGTGACAAAATAAACTCTAGTTTCGTGTTGAACGAGTTCAACAATATAAAGTTTCCAAATGAGGTTATATCTTATTTTAATGTTAGATTTTAGAAGGCTATGTATAGACTATTCCAGGTATTGAGACTAGATGAGAATGTGTGTCTCACTACATATTGTAATGCTCTTTATGGAAAGGTAGCTTACTTACTAAGAGATAAAGACTCATACATTGAGAGATTCTTATAAGATGGAAATAAACATTGAAATTAATAGAAAATCCTTGGGAAACTTGGAAAAAGAAATGAAGGTAGGCTCTGGAAAGAATCTAAGGGACGGTCCAGTAGGTCTCCTAAGGAGGACGAAAAAGTGGAAAATTTGGTAAATGATGTGAAAGACCTTACTGCTAAGGTAGATAAGAATGAAAAAGGTTTTCAAAGCAAAAGACAACATATCAGAGGTAGGATGAGTCTTTTAGGTTGTAGGACATGCCTTACAAAACCAATTGGAAGGATGGTAGGCATGTGGGAGAGGCCAAATGATGCAAATAGCAAGGAAACTCTTGACCCACTAAAGAGAAATAATGCACATAATTTGGAGAGTGCTCCTTGGTGTGTGGCTTGAAATATGCCACATTCTCCTTTCCAATGTGTTGTGGCTCAAGCCCTAGCAGAATCAACAGGGGATGATGATGAACAAGAGAGCCAATTTGAGGAAAGGCCTTTGGTAAATATGTTCATGACTTCTACTAAGGGAGAGGTTGATGATTCAATGGACTTTATTCATCACACAATTAATGTCGCAAATGCTAAAGAGGAACACGTTCATCTTTGAAGACCAAGTGGTGAATAATTGAGGTCCCTCATTATTTCTGCAATAGCCCAGGCTAGGAGCACTTATAATCTGAGAAATAAAAGGCTAGATTAAGCTCAGGGCAAGCTTGATTCAATATTTTTTAAAGAGGTTTCCCCTAGAAGTTCTATTCAGAATGGATACAAGGCCAATACCAAAGAAGCTAAGGTGAAGGTAGGGGAATCTAAAGAAACTCTTGTGAGTGAAAGCACAATTAAGCCTAGTTCTAATCAGAGGTCAAGACAATCCAAGGATAACAAGGGATATTTTTTTCTGAAATTGCCCTAGGTTTTCTAACATTTGATATGAAACATGCTTTATCTTAGATGAAGGTTTTAGTACCATTAATTGAGATAGTGAAGATAAAAGAACATGGGGAAGTTTCTTTCTCATTTCTTTCAAATATACCTGATGTAGTTGATTCCTCTACAAAAAGTACTAAATAAAATGGAAATAATGAAGATCAGGAAACTCCTAGGATCTATGTTGGAAACATAATCACTTAAGAGCCTTCTCAAGTGGATCCCCTTTATGTCACTTTACTTGTGAATAAGTGATTGATAAAGAATTGTATGATTGATTCTAGAGCTGCAACAAATGTAATGCCTTATGGCGTTATGAAGGAATAGGGTATGAAAGTTGACACCTCTTTTGGGAGATGTTATGCCATGGACAATGGAGAGGTACCTGTGGTTGGAACCTTGAAAGGTGTTGAGTTTAAGATTGTTGTGTTTCTTGAGGATACATTCAAAATGGATATTGTTGTGGTTGATACACAATCTTATTACAGGATGTTGTTATCAAGGCAGTGGGTTGCAGTTGTTGGAGGCCATGTACAGTTGGATTTGTCTTATGCTACCATTCTTGTTAATGGGAATGATGTTAAGTTATATCGATAGCCTCATGCTCTAGTAATAATTGAGAGGGTTGGATTTATAGAGAGAATGAAGGCTGCAAGGAGGTTGAGCAGGAGCTAGGGCCTCCATGCCCTAGCTCTATTTTTAGTTGTGTTGTGTTCGGGTGGGGTGAGTTTGCTACCTGCGGCTTGGCTGTTCTTTTTTCTCTTGCTAGACTCTGCTGCTGGGGTTGGATTCTTTTGCGTGTGGAGTATTGGTGAACATCGCCTGCAAGGGTTCTCTCGGCTCTGTGTTCTGATGGCTGCATGTGGAGTTGCTACTACTTTGATGATTGCTAGGGCTATGGCTTCTCACAGCTCTTCATCTAGGATAATTCCACAACCGATGGCTTCAACTTATGTAGGGGAGAGCTCAAAGTTAAAAAAGGTTAATGGTTGTTTACCCCGCAGTCAATATCACCCTGTTCTGGTTATTCCTCTGGAGGAAGTTTTGGAAGATGTTGAATATTGGACTAAGCATGCTTTGATCTACAAGTTTCTTGGGATCTGAATCTCTTTGTCTGCTCTTGATGCCTGGATTTTTCGTTCCTGGCAAATTGAAGGTGATATGAACATTATGTTGGTAGGAAATAGCTACTTCATGGTGGTATTCTCTTGCATGTCTGATCAGGACCGCATCTTTGAAGGAGGCCCTTATTTTTACAACCAAGCTGGGTTGTTTATCAAACTTTGTCATACAAGGTTCAATTCTGTGAAGGATCTCCCTTCAAGGGTTCCTGTGTGGGTCCACTTTCTGTGCCTTCCTCTTGAGTTTTGGAGAGAGGACATCCTACGCCAGATAGCTTCTTTGTTGGGGACGCCTACTATGATTGCACATCAATCCCTTGACAAAAAGGTTATTTATTTTTCCCACATTTGTGTTGAAATTGATTTGAATAACTCATTGCCAGATTCTTTAGAAATTTTCCTTGGCTCCTCATCCTGGGTACAATAGTTAGACTATGAGCCTTTACCTTTTCGCTATCAAATATGTCATGAATATGGACATTTACAACGTATGTGCCCTCAGGATTCTAAGAATCCCAGTGGTGTTTTGGGGGGTTCTTCTTCCTCCTCAGACCGTAAGATGGACAATGATGGCAAAGGGAAAGCTCATAATGAACATGCAGGAAAAGGAAAGGCTTCGTCTAACTTTGCAGGAAAAGGGAAAGCCCAGATGGATTCTGCAAATAAGGGGAAAACCTAGGTTAATGCTTATGTTCTGGACAAGGATGGCTTCATTCCTGCTTGAAATTGAGCTAAGGGGGGAGGACAGAAGAGACCCTTTTTAGACAGGAAACCAGAGATAGGTTTTAACCAATTTGAGGTGCTAGATAATATGGCCTTAGAGGAAGGTATTCCTCCAGGTATTTTGTCTAAGGAAACAGTTGCAGATAAGGGGACTCCTACCCAAGATGCTTCTCTTATGAACTAGGTGATGTTCAGCAAACATGTGAAATTCCTATTGGACCTGAGTCTGGTGCCCTGGTGGTTTCTCCTGTACCACAAGACAATGACATTCTCCTAGCAGATTTGGTTAAAGATGTGTTTGCACCTGGGAAAGGAAAATGATCTTCTCTTGCATTAGGTTTGATGCAAAGGCCATTTAATAAAGTCTCTTTTGTTACTCCTTCCAAAAGTGGCCACAAAAGGGATCAAGAGAAAATTCATCTTACAGGGGATTTATTGGTAGAGTCTGGGGCTGCCAAACCCATGGATGCTCATTTTCCCCACTCTACTCAATGATCATTCTCTCATGGAATGTTAGGGGGTTGAATAGCATCCCCAGACACAAAGATATTCATGATTTGGTGGTGGAGCATTCCCCAGACATCCTTTTTATTCAAGAGACTAAACTTTCAGTGGATTCCATGGTCAGTTGTTCTCCAAGTATTTGGTATTTTGGTCAATGTCAATGTATTGGTTCCCAGGGGAGCTCTGGTGGCTTGGCTATTTTTTGGGACCCCAGGAAAATAACCCCTCTTTTGTGGCTATCTTGTCAATCTTCTCTTTCTATGGTTGCCTCTTGCCTGGAGACGGGGGAGTTGATTATGGTCACTAATGTGTATGCTCCTGTTGATCTCCCTGGAAAGATAAGGCTCTGGGCGCATATTTGGTATGGTTGAAGTTGTCATCCCTTCTTACCTTGTATTTTAGGTGGGGACTTCAATTTTTTTGTGTGCTTGGAAGAGAAATGAGGAGGTCTTGCTCGTTTGGGGCCCTCTTCTGAGCTTCTTCGTGAGAATATGGGTCTCTTACATCTTTCTGATGTTCAACCATGTAATGGGATCTTTATGTGGAATAATAGAAGGGTTGGGGATGATGCCATCTTGGAATATCTAGATAGATTTCTAGTTTCCTACTATTGGAATAGTCATATTCTCTCTCTCTCTCTCATCTAAAATTCTAGATTGGAGGGGTTCTGATCACTGGCCTATCAAGCTCTCTACTAGTTGTGTTTCTATTCCCAAGAGTCCCCCTTTTAAGTTTCAGTTAATGTGGCTTTGGGACTCTTCTCTTCATGATTTCATGGTCCACTAGTGGATATATGGCGGCCCAGCATATGGCACTACTATGTTCTCTTTTTCTAAAAAACTTCAGTATGTCAAAAGAAAGATGAAAAACTAGAACAGGACTTGCTTTGGTAATCTTCACACCATGAAGAAGAGGGCTCAAGATCAGCTGGTAGTCATTACCAGATAGATCTGTGATCTTGGCTTCTTGAAAGCTCTTCACAGAGAGGAATCCCAGGCTTCTAGGGAATTAGCTGAGTGGGATCTTAGAGAGGAAATTTATTGGAAGTAGAAGGCTCAGATTGATTGGCTTCAAGAAAGGGACAAGAACACTGCTTTCTTTCATAAATTTGTGTAGGGCCACCAAAATTAGAGTTACATTTCTTCTCTTGTCAATGCTGACGGCCTACACTTCACTTCCTCACACCCTATGTCCAAGGAAGCTATTTGGTTCTACTCTTCTCTTTTCTTTGATGACTCTCATCCTACTGATATTGAGGAGAATACTATCTTGTCTTGTATTCCCTCTCTTGTGACCCCTGAGATGAATGAGTCTCTTATGAGGCCGATCTCCCTATCAGAATTAGAGGATGTGATCTTTAGCATGAGAAAGGGAAAGGCTCCTTGGCCCGATGGGTTCCCGGTTGATTTTTTTTAGGAATTATGGGATATTATTAATCAAGACCTTTTAGCAGTGGTTCAAGAATATTTTTCTAACAAACAGATGCTCAAATCTTTGAATGCTACTTTCCTTGTTCTTATTCCAAAAAAATAAGGGGCTAATCAACTGGATTTCTTTCGGCCTATCGCTCTTTGTAATGTGGTCTATACAGTCATTACTAAGTTAATTTCTGAAAGACTTAAATTTTGGCTTCCCTTGGTTATCTCTGAGGAGCAAGGAGGTTTCATTGCTAGGAAACAAATCCTTGATGGAGTGGTTATTGTCTCTAAATCCATCCACTCTATGTCTATCTCTAAAGAGCGCTCTATGTTCATCAAGCTAGATATGGCTAAGGCCTATGATAGAGTTAAATGGGGGTTTTTATGGAAAACTCTTCTTGCTTTTGGCTTTAGTTTGGATTGGGTGAACTAGATTCTGAGCTGTGTTACTTCTCCATCCTCTGTACTTCTCAATGGTGAACCCTCTAAGTTATTTGGGGCCTCTCGGGGTCTTTGACAAGGAGATCCTCTTTCTCCATACCTATTTATTATTATGGTGGAGGGCCTTTGTAGATTTGTTAAATCTCAAGTTTCCCAAAATGTGATACATGCCTGGCAATGGGGATACGGTTTGCCCAATCTTTCTCATCTTCAATTTCTGGATGATACTGCTCTTGTAGGTAGAGCTCAGATTCGGGAAGCTGAAGCTTTTAGGATCACTTTCGATACTTACTTGGCTGCCTCTGGCCAACAAATCAACGACCATAAGTCCTCCATTTATTTATTCAACACTCCTGGGCCTATTCAGCAGAGGATTGCTGCTATCCTCTGATTTCAGATTCATTCTCTCCCTATGACTTACCTTGGCATCCCTATTGTGGTGGGAAGACAACCTAGGCTCTTTTGGCAGAACCTTCTTGATAAGTTGCATCATAAGTTTAATCACTGGACTCATAGATGGCTCTCAACAATTGGACGGGTGACTCTCCTCCAATCTATGATTCACTCTCTTCCTACTTATAGAAGCATGGTTCAAGCAGCCCTTGTTTACTTTTTTAAGGAATATGATGCCCTCTCTCAGCAGTTTCTTTGGAGTGGGGACCTGCAAAATTCTAAATGGGGCCTTATTAATTGGGATACTGTATGTAGGCCCAAGAAGGGTGGAGGCCTGGGTCTTCATTCTGCTATCTTGAGTGGCCAAGCTCTTGCTGCCAAACTCTATTGGTGTTGGTGCTCCTACCAGTCTCAGCTCTGGGCTCGCATCTTGTCTCATAAGTACCTGCCTGGAGTTGATCCTTCAAATATCCCAAGGTTTCCTTTGGAGGGTTGCAGTTCTATGATCTAGACTACACTCAAGAAAGGTTCCCACTTAGTGCAGCGACACCTTTTCTGGATTTGTAATAGAGGCTCTAAGGCTCTGTTCTGGAGTGATTCTTGGAATGGTAACCCTCCACTTCTGATCTCTCATCCGCACTTGCAGACTCTTTGTGATTATTTCCTTCTTTCTGGTTGGGATAAGGTGGCTCATTACAAGGAGGCCTACAATCTAGGCCTCACTATTGGTTATAGATGGAAGAATTCTTTTGATTGGCTGCCAGGTGGCTCATCTCAAGATCGAATGGAGCTTTATCATATTCTTGCCTCTAGGGACTGCAGCTCTTTGCAAGAACCCGATGTTCTAGTTTGGGGAGGTGCTTCTTCTGGTAAGTATTTTGTCTCTTCAAAGTACTTTGATCTTTCTAGGCTATTGTTTGGCGATGTTGAGGTGCATTGGTGGAAGCAAGTCTAGAACTCTCTATCTTGGTCCAAGTGTCAATTTTTTCTTTGGTTGGTGATTCACAATCACTGTCTCACTTGGGATAATCTTTGTAAGCATGGCTTCCATGGCCCCTCAATTTGTGTGTTATGTTGTGATGGTGAGGATTCAATTTCACACATCTTCTTTCAATGCTCCTTTGTTAAGCAAATTTGGAACTTTTGGTGGTTTGTGTGGGGCCACCCGTGCTAGCATGTTTCTTCTCTATCTAAGTTTTGGGTTAGATTGGGGCAATCACCTTCTAAGTCCTCTTTTCTATAGGGTGCTTGGGCTATTGGCCCTTCCTTCATTCTTTGGCATGTGTGGTTGGAAAGAAACAGGAGAATCTTTCAAGATGTTAAGTTTGGAGTCATGCACCTGTGGGGGAAAATTCATCATTCCCTCCATGAGACTATTCTGGCAAAGTTTGAGGGGATAGGTGGTTTGGATCCTGGAGATGTGGATATTTGTGCTTGCCTCTCCTTTCCTCTACATGGTGGGACTCCTTTGTTTTCTACCCGCCGCTTTGGTTTTAGAGCCAGTCAACACTCTCAGTGGGTTAATCATGAGGGGCATTGGACTCCTCCTTTTCCTGGAATTATTAAAATCAACACTGATGGCTCCCCTCGAGGGAATCTTGGTCCTGCTGGAATTGGGGGAGTTGGTCGCAGCAATTTTGGGGATGTCCAATTTCTTTTTCTATTCACAAAGGATTTCATACCAACAATCTCATGGAGGCTCTCGCCATCCTGGTGGCTATGGAGCATTGTTGTTTGCGTGGTTGGCATAGGATTATCTGTGAAGTTGATTCACAAATTATTGTGAATTTACTTAATCGACAAGAGCTCTCTAATGTCTGTTGGCAGTTGACTTTGGTTATTAAGCAAATTCTTCAGTTATGCAGGTCTCTTGACTCTGTCACTTTTATGTATATCCCCTGTGAGTGGAATGGTGTTGCTGATTGCCTAGCTAAATGGGCTTCTAAGCAGGGGCAAGGCTGGAATATTGTGGACCAGAGGCTCCTTCCCCCTAATTTATCTCATAAGTTGGATCAACTTGTTGTTCAGGATTTGGCTCTTTAGAGCTCTTTGTTGTATTGTTATTTTGGCTTTCAATAAATTTTTACCCCTCTTTTAGTCTAATAATTGAGAGGGCTGAGCCAAAGATATTGAACTATTTCATGGAAGTAGATATGGAGAATTTTAGAATTGAACAAGTTCAGTCCCTATTGAAGAATATAGACTCACTTGTAGATGAATTGCAATCACAACAACATGAACTTTGGAAAATTTTACTTTGATGGAGCATGCTCTAAGGAAGGGTCAGGATCTGGTGTAATTTTTATTTCTCCTTCAGGTACTACTTTTAAATACTCATTTCTATTAGATTTCCAATGCACAAATAATACAACTGAGTATGAAGTATTGTTGTTGGGTTTAGAGATTGAAATTAAACATGGTATTAAGTTATTAAGGGTTTTGGGGGATCCAAAATTAGCAGTCTCTCAAATTAGATCCAAGTATGTTGCTAAGAATTATAGATTGAAATAATATAAGCATGTTGTTTGGGATAAGATTTAATATTTTGATGCATTTTCCATTGAGCGGGTAGAGAGATCAAAGAATATCATGGATGACTTCTTGGAAAATGTTGCTATAAAAATGATGATATAACATTGGTTGGTTTTTCTACCATAGAGACCAAGATAAGGCCTGCTATCCCTGACAATATATATAACTGAAATTTTTTTGAAGATGACAGTGACATTCTCATATTTATTCAGTGTTTAGATAATTATGAGGGCAAAAAAATTGATTGTAATGGCTTTATAGAGGTCACTAATGGGAAGGAAACTATATTTGGAATTGAGATTGTCCAGTTGAAAATAAATGAGATCCCCAAGGGTTTGGTTGAACTAGAAGGAATGTTTAGTGATAATGAAAATAATTTGTATCAAAAATCTGCAGCCAAAATGGAGGAATTGGAAGAGGTAAATCTAGGATCAGAAACAGACCCTAAGCTTGTATATATTGGAAATAAATTAGCCCCTCATATAAAGGCCAATTTGATTAATTTTTTAAAAGGGTACAAGCATTTTTTCTTGGTCTTGTGAAGATCTTAAGGCTTATAGAGAGGACCTATTCCAACATGAGATTCCCCTACAATCTGATGTTAAACCCTTTAGGCAAAGGCAGAGACCAATTAATCCATTGTTGGCACTGGATGCAATAGGAACTAATGAACCTTAGAGATGTGGGATAATTAAACCAATAATAAATTCATCATGGGTGTCCAATTTAGTACCAGTCAGGAAGAAGAATGGTGACATTAGGTTGTGTGTTGACTTTAGGAACCTAAATGTAGCATCCCTAGAAGATAACTATTATTTACCAAATATGGATGCCATGTTGTAAAGGGTTATAGGTTGTGATCTTTTATCAATGATGGATGGATTTTCTTGGTTATAATCAAGTATTGGTTAATGAATCCGAACAATTCAAAACAGCCTTCACTACTCCATGGGGTACTTATGTATATGTAGGAATGTCTTTTGGCCTTATAAGTGTGAGAGAAAATTTTCAAAGAGAAATGGATGTAGCTTTCAAGGATTTCATTAATGTGACTATGGTAATATATCAAGATGATCTAACTGCATACCCAAGGAAGGTAGAAGATCATTTTAGGCATTTATATAGTATTTTTAGTAAGGCTTTAGAATATGGAGTGTCATTAAACCCAAAGAAATATCAATTTTCTGTGACACTGGGTAAATTATTGGGACACATAGTGTCAAAAGAGGGAGTGAGAATTGACCCTGAGATAATTGAAGCCATCAACAAGGTGCTATATCCCAAAAGTATCAGGGGTGTGCAATCTGTCCTAGGTAAGATAAATTTTTGTAAGGAGATTTATTATAAATTTTGCAGAGATTGTAAAGCCAATTGTCAAGTTTCTTAAGAAGAATACTAAATTTGGTTGGGATGAAGAAGCTCAGCAAGATTTTGACAAAATAAAAGTGGCAATTCAGGAAGCATGAGTGTTAAAATATCCTAATTATGAGAAGCATTTTTCTCTCTTTTCCTTTGCATCATTCTATATCATTGCAGCAGTGTTGTTACAAAAAGATAAAGAAGGGTTTGAACATCCTATTGCATTTTTTAGTAAATCCTTACAGGTTGTTGAATTGAATTATGAAATAATAGAAAAAAAAGCATATGTCTTAGTCAAGGAAATCAAGGCATTTAGGCCTTATTTAGTATGTGACAAATTTATTGCTTATGTTCCTCATGCTACTATAAAGGATATTCTATCTCAATCTGAAGTCACCGGAAAGTGATGCAGATGGACAAATAGAATTCAAGAATTTAATTTAGAGATCCAGATCACAAAGTTGGTTAGGGGTTTGGGATTAGAAAAGCTTATGATCGATACAAATATGGAGTAAACCCAACTCAACAATGTTCAAACATCAAATACAACGCCTACTAGTATTGAGGTGCAGCCTTGGTATACTAACATAGTATATTTTCTAAAAAATACCAATTGCCCAAAAAGTATGACAAATAATCAAAAGAGAACTCTAGACTCTAGGCTCAGAGGTATGTACTTATTCAAGGTGATTTGTTCTGGAAGAGCGGGGATGGAGTTTTGTTATTTTGTTTGGATAAAGGACAGTTTGAGAAAGTTTTAAATAAGACACATAGTGGTGTTTGTGGAGGCTATTATTTTGGAAGAACTATAGCTCACAAAATAATTAGAGTTATATTTTATTGGCCTTTTTTGTTTAAGGATACTCATAAGTTTGTGCAAAGGTGTGAAGAATGCCAGAGGTTTTCTTCTAAGATGAAGTATTCAGGAGCATTATTGCTAAATCCAATATCAGTAGAGGCTCCTTTTTCCCAATGGGGCATTGATTTTATTGGTGAGTTTGGAGAGAAGTCAAGTGGAGGTCACAGTTGGATATTAGTAGCCACTGATTACTTCACCAAGTGGATTGAGGCAGTTCCAACTTAAAGGGAAACCAATAAAGTGGTTATTGATTTTTTTAAGGGTAATATTTTAACTAGATTTGGTGTGCCTATCAAATTGGTGATAGATAATGCCATGTGTTTCAGATCTAAAGAATTCAAGGAATTTTGTGAGAGTTACGGCATTTTTATATCTTACTCTTCACCTTATCACCCATAGGGAAATGGACAGGTTGAATCCAGAAATAAAAGTATAATAAAAATCATTAAGAAGACCTTAGAAAAGAATAAGAAGTCTTGGAACTCAAAACTAAGATTGGATTTTTGGGTTGATAGGGTAATAGTCAAAAATGTTATAGGGGTATCCCCTTTTGAAATAGTTTATGGAAAACAAGCAAGATTGCCCCTGAATAATCTATTACCAGTTTACAAGTTCTTGCAAGAAGAAGAAATAGAAGTGCTAGAGCCTATGCAAGGCAAAATGATGCAGCTGGTTGAGTTGAAGAAATAAGGCAAGAGGCACAAGCGTAGAAATTGAAAATACAGTAGTAGTCAAAGTACTTGTTCGACAAGAGAGAAATTGAAAGGAAATTCTAGATAAATTATATGGTGCTCCAATAGAATGCAAGAGAAGAAGAAAAGGGGAAGCATGGAAAGTTTAAATCACTATGGTTATGCCCTTTTGTTATCCATAATTTCCATGGAAAGGATTCATACTTATTGTAAAATATAAATGGTGAGATGCAGAAATTGTCAGTGCATGGACAATACCTGAAGCCCTTTTTCTTGTAGTTTTTCTCTTCCATACTCAGTAGGATGTATATTTGTGCATATTCTGGGTTTTTGTGTTATGTTTTAGGTTTTCTTTTTATTGATCTACGTCCCAGAGTTTTGGATTCTAGTGTTGATCTTGTGATCAACCTTCCTTAGTCAGAGCCACTATTGGTACCCTCATTTTTGAGACTTCCATGTTACAAGTTTTTGCAAACATCCATCATTTTTGTGGAAAAATAGATTTCCAAGGGTTCGCATGTTCTTTTTTTTTGGGTGGAAGATCATCAGAGAAGGATGACATATGGTTTTACTCAGGCCAAGGATCTTCCATGCCTCTGAAGATTGGAGTATAGATGGCTAGTGTTCGTGTTTCCATGTCTGCACTATTTATTTTAAAAGAAATGCCAAAAGGAATTTATCCCACATTGGTCATGCTAGGAAATGAATTGATGTTTTTTTATCCAGACGCACAAGTATGAAGCTCTAAAAAGGTATGCACCTTTTGGCAAGTAGTTTATGAGCACGCAATTCAATGACAAAAAACTAGTAGTCAACATGAAGATTTTTTGGGCCCGTTCTCAAGTCGGATGATAGGTGGCGCGCTCTCGCAATCCCTCAAAGAAGGGTGAAAAGGAAAGAGAAGGATTAAGGGAATGCAAGAGTGTGATGCATGTCCAGGCTGAAGCAAGGAATGAAATGAAGTGGCGGGCCCAAGGGTGACAGGTTTCAGGTTATCTTGATCCCGCAATCAGGATGATTAGGAGCGAGAAAGTTTGTGGGATCACAAAAGTGTGATGCATGGCAGGAAGGTGGATAAAAGAAGGTTAACGAGCACCCACATTTGACAGTCTTCTTAATCCCATGAATAAAGATACAGGGAAGATATGGGGCATGAGATTACAAGATCTCTCTATGTGTCTTACATCAATGGCTTATCATAAATTCAACGGTTTGCACGGCGATTGGCGGATAGGGCAGCGAGATGATGACTAAGTGGTCATGAGCTTGTGCTAGTTAGGGGAGATAATAGAAAATACCAGTGGGCTTGTGAGTGGTTTCTAAGTGGATTTCAAAGGTTTTTGATCGATTTGGATGGTTATCTTTATTGCTTGGTGCCCAGTTATTTTAAAAAAGATCAACAGCTAGCTTTTAAACTTGAGACAAGGATCTAATCTAGGTCATTGGATGTTGTTGATGTGTGAAGGTGACTGTTAAGAAGGTTTTTATTCATTTTTTCTTTTGTTCCTAAGGGTTTTAATGGTCATGGCATTGTGTTTCATGCTGCAGAGAGGTAGATGGATGAGCTTGGTTCTCTGGGTCGACATAAATATGATCAAGGTGTGCTATGAGGATTAGATCTTTTGGATGGATCAGATCATATTGATTGTTTGAGTTGATGGGATTGATTTTATTCTATGTTACAGATATTTTAAATCCCTAGCTATCTTTTTGGGTAATCTCTCTTCAATGTGGTGGGTGGTGTTTTTCCCAAGCTTTGGTGATTGTACATTAGGGTTTGTTTTTTCCCTAAATTAGTTCAAAGCTTGTTGCATCCCTGGGATATAAAGGTATTCCTAGATTACTTTTAAAGGAGGATGGTATTTAGAAGGCCACAAGATTTTATGCTATGTATATTAGATTAAGACTATTAGAGGTGTTTTGGAGCTTATTTTGAATGTACTGAATGTTTGGAAAGTAATACATGTGTGTGTTAACTTGTAATTTCAAGGTCCTAATATTAATTGTCTTTGTTTACAATTTTAGATTTCATTTAGGTGGAACTATTAAGGAATTTTCCAATTATCTATCTGTAAGGCAGATTGTGAAGTTGTTTTAGGATTTCTTTCAAGAAGAGAATTAAATTCCTCAGAATAATTTCAATGAGTATTCTTAAGTTATTTACAAATTTGATCATTCTATCTATTGTATGAGTGTGGAGTGGTATGTAAGGCGTATTTATTTCCAAAGGATATTTTCAGGTATACTTGGATAGGTGTTATTGTTGAGGGTTTTCTACATTTAAAGTAACTCTATACCCTAGGATTGGGCACTGGTATTTTAGGCAAGTAGGGTGTATGGTTCTCATCATTTTAAAAAAACTTTGTTAATCTTGTAATTTTGTTTCATTCTGTTACAAAACAAGTGTTTTGTAACAAATCCAATGTGAATCTACTTATTTGTAACCTTGTATGAATCTTTTAGAGCAGGGGATAGGTATACCTGCCTGAGTGTGTGGAGCTGAAAGTGTAGATGGTTAAAATACCTTGTTATTGTAGTTATTTTCCTTTTTTGGTTAGTGTTTGGGAAAATAAAGGGTCATACTTGTTTCACAAGTACAAAGGATCAGCAAGAAAAATACCCAACAAGGTTCCATGTTTTTTTTGCAGGTGTGGTGCAATGCGATGTTGGAAGATGGACATGATGCTAGTCAAGAAACTCAATTGGATGGTAGGGTAAAAAGAGACGAAGAAATAATATGCAATACTTTTGTTGAGATAGAAGCCTTAAAAGGGGATATACCAAAATTTAAGATGAAATAAGTTATGGAAGGAGAGAAAGGTGCTTAGATAGAGTATGTGGTTCACAAGGGCCAAAAGGATTAGTTATAAGGAAGAAACTTAGATGGGAACCAATTTTCCATTGACAAGAGGACACACCTATTCCAAGCGTTCAAGAAACCCATAGTAAAGATTAAGGAAGAAAGGAATTTTTCCAAGGAAGAAAAATTGCAGAGGATAGAAGACATCAAGAAAGAGAGTTCGCATTTGGAACCTTGTTATTATCCACAATTCAAAAGGGGCTTGAATTCTTCTTTCTCTGAGAATATGATGTAGGGGAACCAAGGCAACTTGGGTAGATATGGTCAAATTTTATGTTTTTTTGAGTTTTTTTTCCTAAATAAGGTCCATTTAGACCATCCTAATGAAACTAGTGTATTTTGGGGTCATTTGGGCACATATTGTAAACAAATGCATAATCTTGTAAGTTTTTTCATATGGATGAAAAAATTTGTCAATGTGCTCCCAATGATGTTTCATCATGTATTAAGTTATATTTAACCTATTTGTACTTGTTTGAAGTCATAGGAGGTCCTGGTTAGGGTCATTAACAAGTTGTGTGAAAAGTAGTCATTGTTGACAAAAAGTTGTCAATACAACTTTGTTAAAAAATGACAGTTTGGATGTTGAATGGTGTGTAGTTCAAAAGGGTGTTTAAGACCATTGGATTTTGGTGGCATGATGTATTTAAGGCCTCTTAAAAACTTGAGGCTAGGTTTTCATGGAAGGGGGAGATGTATAGAGAGGAAGATTAATAAAATAAGACTTAATTGTTCCATATTTTTACCTTCATGTGACTATAACAACAAATTGTATGATTGTGTATGGTGATATTATGACCCGCACTTAATTGTGAAATGTGGAACATTGAATTACCTCTCTTTGGGCACCGATTTTATTTATTTTTATATATTATTAAGCGAGATTTTTTTTGTCTGCAACAGGGTATGAAACCCTTATCAGTGAGGGTTTGAATACAAAAATTATAATTTGGGCACTTCCACTAGTGTAATTTTCTCTAATTTGGTATTTTGAATGATTTGCGAGTATATTTAATGATTTTTTAATTTTTTAGGCATGAAGGATGGTGTTTGTGGGTAGTATAATGATGCCCTAGACATATAATCTATGCATTTGGACCTAGTTAATAGGGCAGTGATGAGGGTTTGTAAAAAAAGGAATAATGACCTTTCCAAATCATGGAAACTGTTGATTTATTTTATGTGAGACTTTTTTCAGCCTTTGGAGTTTATTTTTGGGGTTGAGGGAGCATTTGTTGGCACTTTCTTTGAAAAATGGGCCTAATTAGGCCTAGGTATTATGGGTGACAGTCAATTATTTGATCATATGCTCCAAAAGAGTACCACCTGCACTCTTGGTATATTTTATAAGGTTATAAAGGGTGTCTAAATCTGTTCTTTCCTTGTGAATAGTGGTTCTACCTCCAAATTTATGTTCATTTTTGTCACTCTTGAGGGCTACGAGGAATCAAGCATGGCTATGTGCAGTACCTAATAGATTGAGAAACTAGAATTATTAGCTATCATTGATGATTTGTCAAAAGTGCATTTAATTTTTCCAATGTGTCCCATGTTTAGTTTGAAGATTGTGAAGTTCTGAACATCATAGGTGCTTGTAGCATAATAGAGGCATAAATCCATTTTGTGGAAAATCTTGATTTTGTAGAGGGTGAACTTTAGGGTTGGTTAACATTCCAAAATGATATGAATCCATGTGTATTGACTCATGAAGTGTCAAATACTCCCCTCTTGAAGGATTAATTATTCCAAACATGTTTTTTTTTTGGATTTTAGGGGAGATGTTAGCCCATTGTTGTGAAATGTGTCTGTGTTTTGTTGACTAGAACCCTACCTCTGCATCAATTTCAAAGCGTGTGTGGATCAATTTTGAAGGCAATTTTATTTGATTAAGGTAGAAGAAAGGCATTAATTGTTGAGTCAAATAGAGAGGTCACTACAATAGATCAAGAGATCTTATTTTCATTCTTTCACTATGTTGATTGGGAAGTAGTGAGTTCCTTGTGAAGATTTTTGGAGATCTATATTTGATGTTCATATTTTCTTGAGGATTACTTAGATCCTTACTAGTGTACCTAAACTATATGGATAGTGGGTTCCTTGGATTTTTTCCTAAAACTTTTAATGTAGTATTTTCATATTGTGAGTATATATCTCACCATGGATTCTCCCATCTTGGTTTTTCTACATAAATATAGTGTTTATGTGTATTTGTTATCACTACTATATCTATTGTTGATGGTTAGTTGGATTAAAGTACCTAAGTTTGATGGAATGAATTATAACTTTTGGAAGAAGGGAATGGAGTCTCACTTGGATTCTATGCCATATGGTATTCTTGACGCTACTATAAAAATTTATGTTCCTCTAAAAACAAGTACTCTTAGTACTCAAGAAAATATTAAAGTACGTGAGAACAATGTAAAGGTAAGAAATACAATTATCAGTAGCTCAAGTGATTTATAGTTTCTAAAATTCATGGGTTGCAAATTTTTATTTGATGTATGGGAGAAGCTTTTTAGTATTTATGAAGGAGACAAAAAGATCAAATGAATCAAGTTGTAGAATTTGAAGTAAAATTTTGAGACTTTGAATATGTCAGAGGATGAGAACATTGAAGATTACTTACATTGGGTAAATGAAATTTGCAACTCTATTAGAGGCTCTGGTAGATCCCTTAAAGACAATGAGATGGATCTAGAAGTGATGAGGACAATGACTAAGACCTAAAAAACCCTGTTAATCTCTATTCAAAAAAGTTGGGATATGGAAAAGTACCCTCTAGAGGAGTTATATGGTGCAGTCACTAATTTTGAGTTGTCAAAATTTGAGGAGAACCAATGTGAGAAGAAAGATGTTGCTTTCAATGAAGCTCAAAGAAATGAAGATGAATCTAATTTAGATGAAGAGGAAAACTTTTTGAGAAGACTAAAGAAAGGATCCAGTACATACAAAGGTGAGTTACCCTTGAAATTTTGCAATTGTGGAATAGTAGGACAGTATGCTACTAAATGTCTTTTTAGAGAAGATAAGAAGAAACCTAATGTTGATGAAAGGAAATAAATCCATAGAAGATATGATGAGAATGTTTAGTTAGATGAAAAAGATAAGAAAAAGAAAAATATTGCACAATGAAAAATCATTCATCAGATCAAAAGGGTCAAACATTTTTATGCATGTGATAGAAGAATCCAGATCTTGGATTGTTGATTCCAATTGCTCAAACCATATGACTAGTGACAGGAAGGTTTTTGTACATCTTGAAAATTATTATAGAGAATTAATTTCCTTTGATGAAAAAGGTTTTGCATTCATATATGGTAAGGGAACTATTTCAATTGATTAAAATCATAAATATATTGATGTCTATTATGTAGAGGGATTAAGATAAAGTATTTTAAATGTTAGCTAGATGAGAAATAAAGGATTTCAAGTATTTTTTTTGGAGAAAATGTGAAATCAAAAAAGGATCTAGAAATATTGTTGCAAAAGGGATAAGCAGTGGTCATGCCTACCATGTGAAGAATAAAAATGGAGGTAGTTTCTTATTAGTACAAAAAAAAGGAATGTCAGTTATGGCACAAAATAATGGGACACGTCAAATTTGACAAATGGATGAAGATCATTTCTAATAATTTTGTAAGAGGCGTGTCAAGGGTTACCAGATCTACCAAATCAATTTACAAAGAATGTCAGATGGGAAAGCAAAATAGAAATATTTTCAAGAACAAAGGATATTCAACTACAAGGCCTTTGGAGCTAACACACACTAATATATGTAGGTTTACAAGAACAAGAACACTTAATGGAAAAAGGTACTTTGTGTTACTTATTGATGATTATACTAGGATGACATGAGTAAAAAAATTTAGAAAACAATTAGAAGCTCTAGATATATTTAAAATTTTCAAAAGCTTGGTTGAAAATCAAATAGATACAAGGATTAAATGTCTGGGGTTTGATAGAGGAGGATATTTTACATCATATGAGTTCAACAGCTCTTGTGAGACATGTGTAATTAGAAGATAACTATCTACTCCTAGAACTTCATAACAAAATGGAGTATTTGAAAGGAAAAATAGAACTACTATTGAGATAGCTAGAGAGATATAGTGCATACTGATATTTATCTTCTTAATAGAGTTTGAATCAAAGTAAATCATGCAAAGACTCCCAATGAGATATGGTTTAGAAAAGTTCCCACTATCAAATATTTCAGAATATTTTGAAGCAAATGTTATATCATAAGAGATGAAGGAAATATTAGAAAATTTGATGCAAGATCGGATGAAGGTATCTTCTTGGGATACTCTAATACAAGAAATCCATACCAGTGCTATGATATGAGACTGAATAAAGTGGTGGAAATTACAAATGTCAAGGTCAGTTAAGTATGGGATCAGACTGTTCTACAACTAGAGATTGAATTAGAAGATATTCTTGTCATTCCTGTATACGAGAGAAAAGCTCCAAAAAAAATATTTAAGAATCAGTGGATGAAGAAAAATAACGGAAAAAAAAAATTCTAAGGATGCCTACAAGGTATATTCAGAGGTATTATTCAAAGGAAAAAATTATTGGAGACAAGGATAAAGGTGTTCAAACAAGGAGAAGACTTGCTAGGGCAGGTAAGAAATCAAATTGTTATTTAACTTCGATAAGAAAACAAAAGAATTATGTAGAAGCGAGTAAAAATGAATGTTGGATAAAATCTTTGGAAGAAGAAGTGGATTGAATACAATAGAATCAAACATGGGAATTGATACCCAGACCAATGGACAAATATGTGATTACGGATAAGTAGGTATTTCAAAACAAGTTGGATAAAGATGGACAAGTTTCCAGAAAAAGAAAAAGAAAAGATTGGTATGTAAAGATTATAGTCAAGTTTAAGGAATTAATTTTGAAGAAAAAAAATTTCTTGTAGCTACAATGGAAGCTATTGGAATGTTTTTGGATTTTTTTTCACACAAGAATTTCAAGGTTTATCGAATGGATGTTAAGTCTGCATTTTTGAATGGAGATCTTGAAGAAGAATTCTACATAGAAAAACCACAAGGTTTCAAACTATCAGAAGATTTGGATAGCATGTAGACTCAAGAAGGAATTGTATGGACTCGAGAAATCCCATAGGGCTTGGTGTGACAGACTAGTAAAATATTTGCTGCAAAAATAGATCAAAAATTTATGCAGAGGGAAGATGGCATTTTTATTTCTTAGACTAAGTAAATCAAATAATTGTTAAATAATTTTGGAATGGAGGAGTCCAAACCATTAGCAACTCCTACAGCTACTAGTTGTAGATTGAGAAAGGATTATTTTGAACATGTAGCAAGACTGAGAGGGGGTTGAATTAGTCTAGACCATAACAATAAATTTAATTCAAATCACCATAAGAAACTTACTTTAATGAAACTATAAAAGATAAAGCACAATCAACACAAGAACACTAAATTTAGGTGGAAAACTCAAATCTGGGAAAAACCACAATGAGTATCAAACTCGCAATATAGATAATCTTGAATTACAATGTTTAGGCTCGTTTTCAAGATTTGCACAACTAGGGTTCACTGCCTTAGGGAAAGATACAAAGGACTTGTACAATTTCAACTCACTGTCTAATAACAAGATACAAAAATTTCTAGTTGACTCATTGTCTTTCAGTAGTGCCATGAATCTTAAAAATGAAATAAGAAGAATCTCCTAAACATGAATTAGCATCAAGTAATTAGAATCATGGAATACATCTATCACTGTCTCAACACGCTATCCTTCCAACAATTTTTGTAATTCCATACCATGGAACCCTTGGAACATAAGGTAATATATTCACTGATATTTACATAAACATCAATAACATAAGTGCATAAAAATAACTTACATTACACAATTAAGGATAAAAAGACAATGATCATTGCACAATCATGCACAAGAAAAAGTCTAGAACCACTTATAAGGGTTCCATGAAAACCCAAAAATACTCCACAAAAATGTATACACACATTCCATGTGGTGCCTTGCAAGGGATCAGAATACATCCAACAAGCTACATGAGACTAAGTTGGACAATTATGCACAACTCACAAATGAGGAGACTAGGTCCATCCTGGGAAACTGACTAGACAAGCTTAATTTTAAAGCACAAAACAAAGTGTGAACCCAACTTGATCAATTATGGACAATGAATACATTAAATTTTCACGAGAATAAAGGGTATCCAAAACCCTAACTAATTTGTACATTGACCCAAGAAAAATGCAGTCTTTTATGAATGCAAATAAGTACAGAAGATAGATGCACAAAAATAAATAATGAATGCACAGGAATAGAGCATGAATGCATAGGAGAAATGGTTGAATGCGCAGAAAGATAGAAAATTTTTGCAAGAACTCTAAAAACATGAAAAATTGCTAAAAATAAAATGTTGCGCCAACATACAATGAAATAAAGATAACCTCCACATCTAGGAGTATTGGATGCCTAAAATAGAGGCCAAATTCACTTGATAAAAATAATATAAATGAAAATATGCTAACATACTAAACATGATAACATAATAGTGTAATCACTAAAAGTAAACGTACATGATAGAAAAGAGCACATCATGCTTGGTACTATGCCATTGAATCTAGTCCACCACATGTACAATAGTTCCCAGTAGTGACGTGTCATGCCAGCCAACCATGTGGACCCTCAAGCCCACTCCACCATGCTCGTAGAGATAGTCGCACAGCCCAAGTAGACATAATGCACACAAGATTTAGTCTTACACACATACCATAGAAGTTCAACAATCAAGGTATAGCATAACAATCCCAATGCAATCACTCAGACCAAAGAAACCAAGATAAAAAAATCACCAAGGTCACTACTCAAACCTAAAATATAGATTGGTGCTAAGACTCGAGAATGAAGTATCATCACGTGGCACATGGTGGCCCGTGAAGCTTTGAGAAACCCTATTTCTCTCATCAAGGGAGCTCTACTATGTCGGCTCAACATCCAAAAATGGCCACAGCTATGCCATCTCAACATCTATAGATAGTCATGGCTATGTTGGCTCAATGTCCTTAGACAGTCATGGGTATACCGGCTCAACGTCCTCAAACATCCATGGTAATTATGTTAGTTTAATCTTGTTATTATGTTTTGACCCATTTATTTATTCAAGTTATTAATTCTTATTAAGAAATCCCCAAGGTTTACCTAGAAACCTCTTTGTGTCCTAGCTCACCTTGGAAAGCCACTTCACTACTCAAACACCAACCGTTCTTCTTGTTACAACAACAAGGTAAAAGCAATGCCAAAGAAAAAAATGCAACAAAATCATAAGGCAATAAAATACTCCAAACCATAAACATGAAGAAGCAAAGTAAAGTAATCTTGACTGGTCTCAAACCAAGAGAATGGGTCTCTTGAGATCCTATCACATAGGCATAGCTCAACTATGCTTAAGGATGTGGTCTCAACACCATACATCCAAATGCCAAATTTATTTTAACACAAGCATAAGGTGAGAAAATAAATAATGCAAATGCAAAGGCTATAGACACAAAGCCACAAAGGTTCAAATTTTTAGCCTCCTTTGTGAAATGAGAAGCATTACATTGGCCACAACTAAGAGTACGGGTCTCTCAAGATCCTGTCATGTGGGCATAATATTCTATGCTAGGAATTTGGTCTCAACACCAACATCCAATAATTCATGGTTGCAAACTCAAACAATGCAAAAGAAAGCCATAAAAAAGGTAACATCATATGCATGGAAGCACGCTTACATGGTTCAGATCATGAGGAAACAAACTTGAATACTCTTAAAAATTAAATTACATATAATAATTCCATTACTCCACATAATAATCTCTCAAGAAAACCACAAAAATCAAACTTTTTACAAAATACACATTGGGACAAAAACTAGCCCCAAGCCATTTCTATCATTGTTGGTCATGGAAAAAGCTTCAAAAATCAAACATTAAAATTTAGAAAAGTAAAAAATACCCTTTGGTTTCTTATATTCCCAAAAACACAAAAACGCATTCAAAACCAAAATTTATCCATTCTACAAAAATTGGACAACAAAACATTGATTTCACATTCATTTTAAAATTTATAAATGCAAGCTCCAATGGGGCATTGAAACACATCAAATAAGCGGGGAATAACTATAAACTCATCCCACAATCTAATTGCAACATGTGCAGATTCAAAATTTGAAGAACAAAGCGTGTTTTGAGGTTTTTCCTACCTCAAATGGAGAAAACACCAAAACGGAGAAAGAAATGTGGAAATCCCACAAAATACAATAGGATGTTCGACAAATCAGAGAAATATCGATGCAAAACAAATAAGTCAATGCCCACAAAAATATGATAGAGCAATCACTCCCAACAAGCAAAAGATCAAATTCTCACAAGAGGGTTTTTGCAAATTTGAAGTTCAAAAATTCACAAGTGTGAAAATGAACTTTATTTCCACATTATAAAGTCATTTTTTCACTCCTAGCAAAAAGGCTAAAATAAAAGCCACTTAAAACAATAAATTAAAACCCAAACTTAACAAGGATTAAATTAAATAAATTCCAACTAAATGGAGAAGCACTACGAAAAAATTGTTGGTAAATGAAAACTAGCCAATAATTATTAAAATCAGCATTTAAAATCTAATTCAACCCTGAAAAATATAGATACTCTATGATGCACAAATAGATATTGGTCTATCACATTATGGAAGGAAGTTTGAACTCTACGTTCTTGGTAAAAGTAGGTGTAATATAGAAAATATGGACACATCATCCATACAGGGACAATATTGACTAGAATCATGGACGGCCAATGTAACTATCTCTTGTGCTACTATTGGGGATAAGACACACAAACATGTGGAACTAGGTGGATTCAATGTCTGGTACCTATTCAGTAAAACATGTGCACGTCAAGTGTAGTTTCTCACAATATAAATAGCCAAATAAAATATATATAATAATCCAAAATGTAATTAATGAAAGGACATTTTAGTGACGTAATCATTCTTGTGTATTATAATGTTACAAAACCATTCCTTTAATATGTAATACTCAATAAAACATCATAAATAAACATTTCATTTAAATTAAAATGTTAAATAGAATTTTATAGAATTTAGAGTATATATAAATTAAAACCCCAAATCAGATAGTAACTAAGCATAGTAAAGCACAATATCGCAGTGATCATTGGAACATACATCAGTGAATCAATAATGACTTCGAGATAAATATAGCCAAATATCCTTGGATACAAATTAAACCAAATATCTGTTGCAGTATTGATAAAGAATGAGTAAGTTTGGATATACAGTGATTCAATATGGTTATTTTGGTATGGTTGTCATTGGTGTCAACACATTATTGCATTAATGTCAACATTCTTTCTCTGCAGTAGTGATCACAATTTTTCTTTGCATATTTGTTATGTTTAAAATATGTTGGTGAGATTTTGATATATTGTTAAGTACGGTTTGGAGTTGTTGGATTTAATTTTTTATGGTTCGGAACACAATTGCAGTGAATTTTATATTTTTTCTGAGTGTGATTGTGACTGACAATATTTTGTCTTTGAAATGTGTGCTTTGCATTTCTCTCTGTAATTGTTTTCGATAATGCAATTTTTGAAATCAGTTATTAATGTCCTTAGCTTCATTCATTTCAGTTGGCACAAGATTTTGGGCTTTGGAGACATGGTTTCAAAGTTTAGTAGTGTTTTTACCCTAGGTTTGGCCAACCTCGGGTGTTTACACTTCATTTATTTGTCTCGGTGTTTACAACATCAAACTAATCATAGAAGACTTTCTCACACAGAACTCAGAGATGAACAGGTGATAGCCAATGATTACAAAGAAAATTTCATGATCAACTCAGCCAAGATTGGTTCATTTCTTGAAAGCCAAAGGAATCTAGATGACAAGAGAGGTCTTGGATATGAGGAAGGTGAAACCTCTAAATCTACTCAAAATAGACCCAAACCTAACAAGATAAAGCCTAGATCTGAGAAGAACATGAACAAGAAGTCATCAGCAAGACAACCTAATGCTCAAAGTGATGGTAAGTGCTTCATTTGTCATAAAGCCATGCATTGTAGGAATAGGATGAATAAGAATAATGCATCATTTTTTGGTCAATGCTTAAAGTGCAATAAACATGGTCATAAGGAAAGTGAGTATAGAAGTGTTGTGAATAAAAATTCTTCCAAAAAAGGTAACATCAAATGTTATGCATGTAATGGATTTGGACACATTTCCAAGTAGTGCGCAACCAAAAGAAGTCAGATGAGAAATAGAAATGAACAAAGTATTGTTGTTTGTTACAAATGCAACAGATTTGGACACATAGAAAGGAACTGGAGGAGCAATAATGTGAACAAAAAAGGTCTATTTGACAGAAGTAGGAATAAGCCAAGAAAGGATAAAGGAAAGGAAAAGTTGACTATTGTATAGATCATGAAGCAAATGACAAAAACATGGGTTAAGAAGAATGTTGAGAAAAAACCAAAAGGGTCTGCACCTAGATCTAGTGATAGAAATTCCTTTGGGAATTGAAGATAGGCCTTTGGCCTAGGGGGAGCTTATAAGCTAATTCCAATGAACCCCTGAATATTTTGATGCTTGAGCTTTATAGGAATGGATAATTTATAGTAAATATGTACATAGGTTTGGAGCTTTTATCAGATGATTATGACAAGATTGGAAGGTGTGCGACAAATTTCTGTGAAACTAGACAATGAAGAAGGTGTTTTGAAGACATTAGGACCCAAAGCATTTAATACACCTAGAAATTTGGAAAAGGGAAAACAAAAGGTAGGTATTGAGTGTCATTTGTCACATTTTTATTAAGAGAACAAGCGAAGAAGAGCTCTGAAGGTGAATTCCATCAAAATCAAGGCAAAGGAAGTGATTTCTGCAAATATCTCCTCCCTTTGCCTTGATTTTGATTTGTGTACAGATATTTCTCTATGCAAATATCTGCAAATTCAAGTTGTTAAGGTGAATACCCCAATCATTGTTGACATTATTGAGAGGTTGCAACCCAAATTTAAGAAGCGTCCATACAAATCTATTGAAGTGGATCCAATTATGTTCTCTCTGATATGCCATATGGAGTATTGCATGTTGAGGATGTTAGGGCATACATCCATGAAAATTTGGAGGATCTTGGCATGGACAAAATGAATGAATTATATAATACCAAACTCTTAGGATAATATCGAGAACTAAAGCCAGAATTCCAAGCCCTGGTCCAGAAGAAGTTTTCTCAATTCACACATTTCCCATACATTGAAGAGGAGGAATTGATATGGTATATCCTCGGAAGGATTCATGAAGATTTTATGTGTCTTAATCATCCATTGAAGGTCACAAAGGAGTTGATTCTAGCAATTACTAGATTTTGGGCGTCCAGTGGGATACCTGTGTTAAAATTTGTGAAGAATGATACAATACATGATGCTACTAGAGTAGTGGCTAACAAAAGAGGTGTGACAGTCAATGACATAACATGAGATTATGTTAAATTTTCATTTATGGTTATAGGCTATAAGATTTACCATTCTAGTAGGGAAAATTATGTGTCAAATACAGCAATCTACTCTTCTTAATAGATTCTCAAAGAAAATAAGGAATGTGACCTATGTGAGGTGATGAGAGATCAACTGATTGAAAATATAACAAAGATAAAGAAGGACAAAAAGAACATTTTTAAGTTTGGAACTCTCATATTTTGTATATTCTTCTACTTTATGAATGAGTTTCCTAGAGTTGGTCCCATAATTTGGTCTGGTGGCAGATCAGTAGCAGTGAAAATTAGAGAAATAATGTATGGAATGACTAGTGAGATGAGGACAACATCCATATGGGGTTATTTCAAGGAATTTCATAATTCAATGCATGCAAGGGAAATAATCCCTAATTTCATAGTGGAAATATATTAGAAAATCATATATTTTATGGTTGACACAGATACATGTGCGATGGAGGTAGTAGAACCCATAACCTCAAGGGTAATTCCTATGGGTTATGAAGTAGATGAACAGGTACTACACTGTATGCCAAGGATCTACTGAGAAAGCCAATTGATCCAACTGAAGAAAGGTTTGAAAGTGCATAATGATTTGAAGGAACCTAAAATTGAGATAAATGTGAGAAGGAAAGTAGAAAATGTCAAATATTTTTTAGATTTTTATATAAAAAATACTATGCAAGATAGAGATGGTGAGGTACCTATTGAGGTTGGAGAATCTAGCTCTGCACCCACACTTTCTATGGGTAGGTAGACAAGAAGTGTTGCATTGAATAAAACACAAGTGCCTCCACCTGTTAGAGAGACAAAGAAAGAAGCCAAAGGAAGTAAAGAAAATAAAGGAAAAGAAGAAGCAACCAAAGAAGAAGAAGACTGAGGAGAAGAAGCAGGAAGAAGAAGTCACCATTGAAAATTATGAAGAAAAAGAATCTGATGTTGAGGTGAAGAAGTTAAAGAAGAAAATGAAGACAACGGAATCACTAGCTCTCAAACCTAAACGATCTGGTTGAGGAGAAGAATAACTAAGTAAGATGACCAAGTTTGAATCTTATGAACTTGGTATTTCACTAAATGGTGTAGTTAAATTTATTACATCTCATGGAGATCTGAGGCCTGTGGAAACATTATTTAATAATTTTCATGAAGAAAAGAATAAATTAATTGAAGAGGTCATAATTAGATATATGTATAGATTTAAGAAAGCTCTTATAGAGATTGCATCAGAAATTCCTCAAAGTCTATATGATGTTCTTGATGCAATAAAAGCATATGAAATAACTTGAGGTAAGAGGCTCAGTGAAAAGGTCTTGATAGATATATGTCTGGTCATGGAACGTGATGAAATGAAAAAGGTACTTAAGGCTACAGAGAGTGAATTCAGAAGAAAATGAAGGATAAAAAAATTAATTGTGGGAAAGTTAAAAGATATGTATGATGAGACAAAAAAGATAATGTGAGATTACCTTGTGAAGAACAAATGTGACATTTTAAATGTGACACAAGGTGCAAGTACTTCTCAAGCCTCACTTGGTTTATCTAATGTTGATCCTATAATTAATCTGGCTAGTATTTTAGAAGTGGAACCAATTGATGTGACTACTATGGAAATACCTGAGGCAAGGATAGAACAAGTTCAAGTGGAAGAGGAGCAAGTCACTAAAGAGAAAGAGACAGATAAAGGAAAAGAGGTAGAGAAAGGAACTGAGACTAAGACAGGGAAGGATGTAGAAGTAGAAAAGATAGAGATGGTAGAGGATATTTTTCCTATAAATCAAATAATGCAAGTGTCAGCAAAAGATCCAAAAGAGGAAGAAGACAACAAGTTTGCAATGGTAAAGGAGAGGAGAGATAAAAGCAAGGAAAGAGATGTTGTCACGACAGTGAAAGAGTTTATGGAAAAGGATATTTTGGAGTTTGTTCCTCAACTAACACAAGGGCCAATTCATTTTTCAACCCTCTCACCCCTACAAAAGATAAAATTTGCACAATTTTTAGAAGCACAATCAAGAGAGGAAGTGCTCAAAACACACATAGAAGATAGTACTTTTTTGGAGCAAGCATCTGGAATTCTTAAGAAGATGATACCATACTATGTGAAAGATGAATTTGAAAACCCTTCTGACAATCTCAAGAGATTAATGGGCATGGTAGGTACTCAATTTGAGTCCCTTGAAAGGTTGTTGAGGCAAAGGTGAGAAAGGAGTCTGATGATAAAAGATTTAATGAATTGAAAGGGAGGATAGCATATGATAGGGTAGTGTTAAGTACTCGCATTAAGAGCATTCAGGATGCTCTAACTGAAGGTGGGAGTATATATAATTCATGTTTATCCAATTCTAATTTTATTGATGGCATTGTGGAGCAGATAAAGGAATGTGAGAAGAATTTGGAGAAGATTTTGCAAACATTTGATCCTTTAAGTGCTTCCACATCATACCCAAAAGGTCAAGCACTTTCATTGTTTGAAAAGACTAAAGGACTGGAGAAAGAAAAGGAAAGAGTCATTTCCAGAGTAGGAGAACTTGGGAGTCTAATTTCTCCTAAACTCCAAACCTTGTTTAGTATAGTAAAAGAGGCACAAGAAGCCATAGCCTCTTCAGCCCCAATCAACTTACCATTGGCGGAAGAAAAAACATATTTATTCAATGGCCACATATCAGTATTGAGTAGTCTCAAGCATGGTTGGGACAAGGATATGCAACTTCTAAAGACAATATGTGTAGATATATTCAATCTGATGTAAGTTTGACTATTTTTTTATCTATAAATATGTACATAAATTTTCGTGTGCCTAGTCTAAGGGGGAGTATAGGACATTTTTGGCACCCTTTGCCATCGATGTCAAAGGGGGAGTCTAGGAAAGTAAAAAATGTGCATAAGATGTTGATGAGATAACAGCTCAAGGGGAGCTATGTTAGAATATTTTGATGTAGTGCATTCTGCATATTGTAATACAATATTTTCTACAGAGTATTGGCTTGTGGGTGTCATACCCACCGTGTTTTTTCCCTTAATGGGGTTTCCAAAATAAAAATCCATGTGTTATGGTGTGATGTTAATTTGTTTTATGCTCTTGAATTTTATTCTACTATTTATGCATTAAGTGATTTAAGAATCAGTTTAGTATGTCAAAATTTTATAGAACACTGATTGACCCCCCCCCCCCCTTCTCAGTGTTCCTTCATCCCAACATTCACAACACACTAATTTTATAAAATCAATAAGAAATTATAAATACCTAGTTATAATCAATCGCACTTTCTTATTCAAGTTTAAAATTCATAAAAACATTGATGTGAAAATGAACATAAAAAATATGCTAAGAATACCTTTGAGTGTAATTAGGGTTTTTTCGTTGAAATTCCATGTCATTAAAAAGTTTCTAAAAAAAATCCTCCATGAATGTACAGTAATCTTCCAGTTCTTTGTAATTATTTGTAAGTACATATTTCATGTCACGATTTTCTCCAATAGTTCAAAGTTATCAATTTTTTGTATATATCAACATGTTGTGTTAATAGAACAAATTCCTTTAGCATGGGAAAAAAAATTTCAATAAAGCTCTCCCTTAGCCAAATCATTCCAAACTGGTTTTCGGAGGAAGTCTCTACACTAGAGATAGGTGGAGAAATATTATCTATTGAAATTTATTCTTTCTTCTCCATATCCTTTTCATTTCATTCCTCACTTCTTATATGTCAATTTTCTTCACAGACTCATTCATTTTTGCCTGTGTATCTTGGTTTAAATTTTTTCTTTTGCAGTACTTATCAATATGTCCATCCTAAATACAATCAAAGCATTTGATTTTTATTTGTCTTGAATTCTTTGTAGTCACTCTAGATCAACACAGATCATCTTTATGTCCAAATTCATTGTGAAATTGATAGTAATAATAAAAGGGTCTATTTCTTCCATTCACACTTTTATTTTTGCAGCTACTAGCCTTATGACCAAATATTTTACAATTAAAGCACTAAATATTTTTATTTACTCTGCTTCAGCATTCTACAACCCTATGTCCAAAACTTTTACAAGAAAAATAATAACCATTTAAAGAGGGCTTCTTTTGAGCATTGGGTTTTTTGATCAGTAGTTTTCTTGAAAATTTCTTCTGATTCTGGAGTTTCTTTCCTATGATTATTTCATTAGAATTCTTTTTTTTTTTGGTTTTCTCTATTTTACATTTGTCTTCAATCTTTTAATTTGAGATTTCACCTACTTCAAAGCCTAATCCACCTTAGTCTTTCGGAGTCTTTTGTGCAACCATCATTTTATCAAGTTTTAGAGTTCTTTCCTTAAGTTTTTCTTCTGATTTCAAGCTTACTATTTTTTAATCCATATTTGCAGATTCCTCAATTTTGTGTTTTATTAATCCATTCATACATTCTTTAATTTTATTTCTTTCTTCAACTTGCATCTTTAGATTGACAATTGTTTCATTTGCTTGCTTCAATACCTCGCTAACCTCCCTATGTCTTTCCTTGAACTTCTTAATATGTTCTCTCAATTTTTAGACACATTCATTAGCTTCCTTAATATTTTCTTTCAAATCCTTGTTCTCACTTTTCACATTCTCAAGATCTTCAAGAGCATTTGGCAATTTTCCATTAAGATGATTTTTTGTATTTTTTTCCTTAGATGTCATATGTTCAACCTAGAATATCTCTCTCAAGTGGTTAAGCCAAAGAAAAGGACAAAGCTCTTATACCAATTGTTGAATAGACAGAATACTAAGAGGGGGGTGAATCAATATTCCTTTAAACTCAATTTACTAAATACTTTCCAATTTAACCTCATTAATCATATGGCATGACCACAACATTCTCCTTCTTCATTGACAAACTTCTAACAACTACTATTTCCAAATTTTATGTGTTTTAGGCTATAATATATTTATAAGCCTTTGAGCTACAATATATTATATTCTAGTAACTTACTCTTTGTGAGAAGTTTCCCTAGTCTTTGAGCTTATGTGTGAACTTCTGGTTAATCAATCTAAAATTCTTTCTTTGATTGATACTTTGTAGTGAAATCATAAAAATTTTAAGTTTATATTGATATTTTTCACAAGTGAGAGCATCTTGTCTCAAAAAAGAGGAAATGATGCAGGTAGGAACTTCTTTTAGGTTTTTGTATATAATCCTAGTTAAGTTTCAATCATTTATAGTAGCAATAAGAAGGGTGCATCCCTTTCCAGGGGAGAGATTCAATCTCACACACTATGATTAAAAGTACCATTTTTTATTGGTATTTTAATTCAATTACAAAATATTCGCCCAAAAAAATGGCAACTCCGCTAGGGATATGGATTTGCATTCAAAAGCCTCACACTTTTGTTTGATGTATACTAGTGTCTTATTGCTTTTTGTTCTTAGTTTTTTTTCTTTGTTTGTCAAAAAATTTTACTCTAGAGGACAGTAATCATTACACATGTGGTAAGAGGAGTAGAGGATTCACGGACCCTACCTTTGATTGGTAATTAAATATAAGTTTTATCTTGTATTTTTAAAACCAAATTCATCTCTTGAGTGAACCACAATTTTCCCTCCTAGGAAAAACAATCCCTTTCTGAGTGAAGCTTCAAATTCTATTATAGAACTATTTTTTTCAAAAAGTATGGCTTTCACAAGCCCTTGGGGTAATTCTTTTGGTCCTCTCAACCTTACACCACTTATTCATGATCTTCTACATGGATCATAGAATAATTTTCACAAGTTTTATGGATATGGGAAGCAACACCCAGATGAGCGCATCAAGGCTTTTTACATAGCTTGTGGTGTTCTTGGAGTAGAGCATGAAGACGTATCTATAAGTTTGTTCCTTGAGACTTTGCAAGGATCTACTATAGATTGGTTCTATCACTTATAACCTTGGACAATAATGAATTAGGTTTCTCTCAAAAGTAAGTTTGAGTAACTATTCAAACCTATAGAAGATGCTCATGCCCTACTGGCTCAATTAACACAGATGAAGAAAAAATCACATGGGTCAATGCTTGATTTTATTTACCAAATTCAATAAGTTGGAAAACACAATTATAATTGTTTCACAACCTACAATTGAGGAATTGAAATGCTTCTTTATTAATACTCAACTTCCAGGGGGTAAGCTTTTTATTAAAAAGAGTGAGTCCATCCACTCTTTCATATGCACAAATGTTGGCTACAGAGATTGAAGGTGATTTGATCCTTGCTGGGAAGATAAGGAGAGGTTAAAAATGATCAAAAGGTAAGCTTATTCTATTTTCACCCATTCTTAGAACCAACTAGATAAGTCCAAGGATGGTATAGCCAAAGAAAAGGGTGGTGTCCAATTACCAATCACCATTGCTAAGAGAGGTACCCCTTTGCGATTCCTTCCTAAGGATAATACAAATAGTGAACAAGTAAGTAATCCTTACTCACTTATTTTTCTACATCAAGACCAAGTGTACCAAATCCAAAACCTCATAATGAGTATTTTTTGTCTTTCTTATAAAATTATTTCTAAGAGTTTGATATAATTGACCATGCTAAGAAGACCAACATTCAAATCTCTGAGGTTGAATACTTGAAATCTAATCCTAATCAACTTGATAGATCTGCTAATGTTAAAGAAGCCCAAGTTGTCCAGAATATATTGATACCCTCTAAACCAAATTATTTTCTTAGAATAATATTTTCATGATTTCATCCTCTATCCTAGGAAAAGTAGAACCTTTCTACATTTCCTTTTTGATTAAAGGTTTCAACTTGGGTAATTGTGTTATAGATTAAGGTTCATTTGAAAATATAATGCTAGCTAAGGTGGTAGATACATTGGCTCTAACTCTCACAAATAATTTTGTAGATGATTCTCCATGGAAAGAAAATAAGTACCACTTGTTGGTAAAATCAAAGCTGCCTAATTTGTATTTGCAGCATTTCCTAAAAAGAAGACAAAAATGATAGTCTTGGTTGCAAACATTATAGCCTCATATGGAATACTAGTGGAGTATAAATTTTACAAGGATGTTAGCAGGGAAATTAATATGGACATATAAAAATCTTGGACACTTATAAGGGTGTCATGCAGAAACTTCTTCTTGAAAGGGAGAACAAGTTTTTTGTAGTTAATACTTATGATCTACATCCTCAAATCCTTTTTGAATATTTTGTGATGAGGACTTACTATTTTCATATAAATGAAGTTTCTGAGTTTATGCAATATTATTCAGAAGTGTCTGAAGAGTCTAAATCTCCAAGTCTTACAAACTGTGAAAGGTTCGTCGATGCTAGAAAAGATCAAGGGTTAGATACTAGTACTAGTAAATATTTTGTTCTAGTTAATGAAGTTCATAATTGTGTTCAAGATCTAAAGATGTCAGTATTGGAATCTCTAACAATATTTGGACTTTAGATTTTGATGTAAGTTGTGCCTCTTTTGGATTTTTTGCAGGGACAATCCTCGTATCCTCTCAAGGAGATATTTTCCCTTTCTATTTTAAGTTTCAATTCAATAATACTAACAACATTGTTTAATATGAATCATTGTTGTTATAAATTGAAGCTACACATAAGAGAGACATTAAAAACATTCATGCACAAGGTGATGTTGACTAGGTCGTCGTCAAGGTGAGAAAAATGTATCAGATAAGAAATGAAAGGCTTAAGCATTACCAAAATCTAGTATGGGACTTCATTGAGGGTTTTGATGCATTCAATATTTTTGTGGTTCCTAAAAATTTTAAAGACAATCTGATTCTTTAGCAACATAAAATACCATTCTATTTCCTCACAAGGATTTCAATTAGGACAAGTACATAATTGAGTTGGTTTTTAGACCCAATGTACCTAAAAATCTTGATCACTAGTAGTATTCAATGATGATAATCAGATTATTGATTTATTGAAACTAAAATAAAAATTCAATGATTTATATTTGGAAGGAAGTACATCCTCATCTCAAAAATCCATTTTCAAGAGAGATAAGGATATTGGTGAGGAATTTCTACAATTGAAAGGGAATAAAATTCCCAAGGGATTGGTCTCACTAGAGAATTTTTTTGATAAATATGATCATTATGTCAAGTGGAAACAATAGCCTAGGTCCAATTCAACCATGGAGTATGAGAAATACAATCTTAGGTTGGAATTTGATCCAAAAATGGTTAATATTAGCGAATGTTGCACCACTAAGAAGAAAGAAAAGTTCATCAATCTTCTGCATCAATATATAGATGTATTGGCATATTCATATAATGATTTGAATTCATTTCCTCCTAAGGAGGTGAAGCATGAGATTCCTTTAAAGATTGGTTTTGTTCCATATCGATAAAAGAAAGGTAGTATAATCCCAAGATTTCAAGAGTTATCCTACCTAAAATCCAAAAAGTGTTGAATGGAATCTTTCATATCCATCATTCAACATGGATAGGATAATATTGTACTAATGCATAAAAATATTGGATAAATCTATATTTTTGTAGATTTCAGGAATTTGAACTAGTTGTCGCTCAAGGATTATTACACATTGTCATTAATGGACCAAATTTTACAAATAGTAACAAGTTCGCAAATGTTATCCATATTGGATGTATTTTTAGGACAAAATAAAGTGGAGGTAAGTGATCAAGATTAACACAAGACCACTTTTAAAAAGCCTAGGGGTACATTTACATATCTCAAAATGCTCTTCAGATTTATCAACAACAGCGCCATGTTTCAAAGAGAAATAAACTTTTCTTTTAGAGACATATTGGGGAAGTTCATTGTTGTTTATCTTGATGATCTAACAATATTTTTGAAAGAGTGACATGATAATTTATTTTATTTGCAAAAATTTCTTGAAAGGTGCCAGCAATATGGAATTTCCTTTAATCCCAGAAAGTCAGTTTTTTGAGTTATGAAAGGTAAGATACTTAGTCATATTGCATCCAAAGAAGGAATTAAGATTTATCTTTAGAAGTTCAATTCAACTCAAGTCATCCCTTACCTTCTAGTGAAATAGTTGTATACTCCTTAAGGTGAATTTTTTGTGTAGATTTCTTCATGATTTCACAAAGAAGACCCATCATATCGTTGATGTGATGAAAAAAAAGGTATTTTTCATTGGAACATAGAAGGAAAAGTTTCATTCAATGAAATCAAGGAGGATATAGTGCATGCTCTGGCCCCAGTTTGTTTGGATTGGAAAAAAGATTTCATCATGTAATCTAAGCTTCAAATCATACTGTGTCTTCCATTATAGTACAGAAAAATAAAGAGGGAATTGAAGCCCCAATAGCATTCATTAAATTCCCCCTAAAGTGTCATGAATTTAAGTATTCACATGATGAGAATCATGTCTATGTTTTGGTAAAGTCTATGAAACACTTTAGGTTCTACATCCTAATTAACTCACATGTCATTACATTGGTACTAGATACGACTGTCAAGTTAATTATGACTCGGTGAGAGTTTGGAACCAAAAGGGGTAACTATATTGCAAAAATGAAAGAATATGACATGGAAATCAAGCCCACAAATCTGGTTCATGGAAAAAAATTGTGTCCGCTAATGGCTGAAAATAAACAACCAGAGGTTCTACTCAAAGAGGAATGAGAACGTTTCCAAAATTATTCCTATGATGCTATTTGTCAGTACTATCAATGAATGATATTCCAATATAGCATACTTCCTTAACTATGGAGAATTTACAACTCATATATCCAACAAGGAGAAGTAGAACATAAAAATTAAGGTAGCAAAATATATACTTGGGGATAACAGTTTGTATAAGAGAAGTATAAATGGAACGTTCCTTGTGTTTATAAATCACAATAGGTGAAATTGTTGGAATCCTTCCACAACTTGGCTTGTGGAGGAAATTTATTAGCACTAGTTACTACTCACAAAATATTGCAAGAATATGTAGATGAATGGGTACATGAATGTGACTTATGTCAACGGTTTGTTGGTAAGCCTAAGTTGGTAGCCCTACCTCTAAAGCCAATGGTGATTGATGAACCATTTTTAAAATGGGTAATTTATTTTATTGGAATGATAAATAAATCATCCAGTGTGGGACACATTTATGTCCTCATAGCCTTTGACTATTTAACCAAGAGGATGGAACCTATTCCAGTCAAGTGTGCTACTTCAAAAATTGTATGTAGCTTTCTTAAAGAAAACATTATTTCAAGATTTGGTGTTCCTCATAAGATAGTGGCTAATAATGCTACTGATGTTTATTCTTATGAGATAACTAATTTCTATTTTGGTAATGGAATCACCCTTGCTCATTCTTTTGACCATTACTCACAAGTTAATGGGCAAGCTAAATCAAGTAATAAAATCCTAGTAACTATCATCCAGAAGTTGGAGGATGAAAACTAGAGATCCTGGCATAAGGCTCTCAATGATGCTTTGTGAGATGATTGGATTACCCATAAATGATCCCTTGGCATGTCTCCATTTTAGTTGTTTTATGAGTTAAATGTTGAGATTCCAATCACATTAGACCTTCCTTCTCTAAAATTGGTGAAAACTATTAAAGATGAAATCTTTCAGAGTTCCATTGACAAGAATATTATCTTTCTCATTAAGATGGAGGAGAAACATATACAAGTGGTTTATCATATTGAAAATAATTAGAGGAAATTCAAAAGACTCTTTGACAAGAATCCAAGAAAATGAATTTCAAGTTCGGATATCTTGTTCTTCTGATGGATAAGAGGAGAGAACCAAAAGGAATGCGTTGAAAAATTGATTCTCTATGGCATGGTCCTTTCACAATTAATCAAGTCTCTAGTGTAAACAACTTTCTAATAGTGTACCACGATGGGAAACACTTTTTTTTGCCTCATAGCGCACAAGATCTGAATTTATTCACCTAATGAGGCTATAAATGAGTTTTATAAATACATGTACAATTTTTGCATCTTTATCTTTTTTTCATCTCTATCTTTTCGTTATTTTTTTATGTTATTTTTTCTTGACTCTATTCACCTAATAGATAGATGAAGTAACTTAGAGGTCAACATTCTACTCCCTTCAATTTTTAAGAAGGATGAATGAAAGTTCCCTTGTTAAAGCTAGTTGTTATCCTTATTTTTAAACTGGTTGAAATCTGGGATAACCCCTATAAAATTTGTATGTTTCATAACTCATGCACTCTAATAATTATTTGTTGGAAATGAATTGAATAACTAAGAGGGGAGGGGTCAATCAGTTACCACAAAAACAAATCCAAGTCCTTAGATGTCTTAATCAAACTTATCACTGTTACTCGGTTAACATAGATATTCTATTGTCACTTGGTTAACAAAGTAAATCTTAAGATATTAACTGTGATTATCCTTTAGTGATTAAACATAGAAACATAAAGAATAAAGAAAACAACATGTACACAAATAACACCAATATTTAATGTGGAAACCCAATATGGGAAAAACCACAAATTGCAACTAGTCACTATTTTTCACTCTTCTGAAGTGAGCCATGTTAGGAGCCAACCCTGTTAAAGGTTACAATAGCACACTGTTAGGTGTGACCCTATTAGAGGATTTAATCACCTTGTAAGGAGTGGCCTTGTTAGAGGTCTTCAAACACTTCAATGTATAAATGTCACATTGTGAGAGGATTTACAAAAGATTGTTAAGTCTGCTCTGTTAATAGATTTAGATCATTGCTACAATTGTTAGAGAGTAACAATGGATTGACCTGTTTCAAGAAGCAACTACCTTTGCTGATTCAGATCTCTGCTCTGGCTTTAAACAATTTATCCTCACTGATCGAATATTCTATTGCAGCTCTATATGTTCTATCCTTAATCAAAATCCCATTTGATTTTGCCTCCACACTTCATATCATAAACATACATATCTCATACACATTCAATCAAACTTGAACTTGTATATATATGATAGGCCTTGTCAAGTCGGCTTGAATAACCTTCCAAATAATCAATAAAACTTAAGTCTATCAGCTGCATATAACCAATTAAATAGAAGGTGTAAATTGTTGTTAATCATCTGACACTAAAAGCATAACTCAGTTAATACTAAAATCCTTCAATGCCCGACCAACATTGTAATGCCCAAGTGAACTTGGTTAGAACTGAAAATCACTTTGGTCTTCTTCAATGCCCAAGAGTTCTTGGCATATACTGAATGTTCTCAATTTGGGAGTAGATATTTGTGTAACATCACTATATTTGTGCAAACATCAATGACAATACACAATTGAATAATTGTCATCAAAAATCTCCCTCCTTGGCATTGATGGAAACACAACATGTCATAATACAAAGAATTATAGAGAAACAGCAATAAGGATAAAAATAATTTATTAATTTCCTTAGCTTCATTCTTATTCTCATCCAAAAAATCTCTATGTCTTCACAATCACTGAAATATAGATTTCTCCCTCTTACATGAATCTTTGTTTCTGATAAATTTTCTCCCTTTGTCATCAATAGTCTTTCCTTCAATAGTTTTTTTTGCCATGACATCAATAATCTATCCCTCTTTGACAACCAATGCACATCCAATGAATTTGTAATGTACCTATTTGTATTGATTCATATGCAATAATCTCTGACAATCTGCATCAACAAGTAAAATATGCTATGTAGCTCGGTTGATGCATCACTAAACTGTGTTTTAGTGAGCTTCAGTTAGGGGAATCACCCCTAGCTTTCCTCTAAGATACAAAAATGCATCCTTAGGTAATGGTTTTGTGAATATGTCTACAATTTGTTCTTTAGTATTCACATATTCCAATCTTACTTCCTTGTCCTGAACTAATTCTCTCAAGAAATGATACTTTATTGCAATATGTTTTGTCTTAGTATGCATCACGGGGTTCTTTGAAATGTTAATAGCACTAGTGTTGTCACGGTAGATAATATCTGGTTCTTTGATTTCCTCCTTCATACATGACAACAGTTGTTTGAACCATATGATATTTGAACAATTCACTGTTGCAGCAACATATTCTACCTTTGATGTAGACTGAGAAATGTAGTTATGTTTCTTGCTTGTCTAGGACACTAACCTCTTTCCAAGAAATAATGTTCCACCACTTTTTCTCTTTCTGTCATCAACACTTCATGCACAATCAGCATCAGTAAAATTATTCAAATCAAAGTTTCCTCCTTTCTTATACCATAATCCATACTCTTCAGTACCCTTAAGATATCTCAGAATCCTTTTGATAGCCATCAAATGGTTCTCTCTAGGATTAGCTAAAAACCTTGCAATAATACTGACTGCTAATGCAATATTAGGTCTAGTGTGAACAACATATTAAATTTTACCAATCATGGATCTGTAGGTAGTCTGATTTACCTCCTTTGAATCATCATCCTTAAACAACTTATTTCCAGTAGACATAGGTGTCCCAACTGGTCTGGAATCTTCCATCCCAAATTTCTTCAGCATCTCTTTGTTGTATTTAGATTGAGTAATATAGATATCATCCTTCATCTGATGAACTTGTAAATCAACAAATAATTTGATTTATCCAAACATAGACATCTCAAATTCCTTACTCATAGCTTCAGAGAATGCTTTGCATAAATCATCATGTCCAGTAAATAGTATATTATCAACAAATATCTCTACTAATAGTATCTTGTTATGAGGTCCTTCTTTAATGTACAAGCTACTATTGTCATTAGTTCTCTGAAATCCAATACTTATCAAGTAACCATGCAATCTTTCATACCAGCCTCTAGGATCTTGTTTCAGTCCATACAATGCTTTGTGCAATTTGCAAACCATATTCCTTTTTTTAGGATCTACAAAACCTTCAGGTTGCTCAATATAGACTTCCTCTTCAAGAATTCCATTCAAGAATGCAGATTTTGCATCCATTTGATATACCTTGAATCCTTTATGTGTAGCATATGCCAGAAGAGTTCTGACTCCTTCAAGTCTTGCAATAGGAGCAAAAAAATTTCCATAATCAATACCCTCTTCTTGAGCATATCCTTTACATACTAATCTTTCTTTGTTTCTGGAAACTTCTCATTTTTCATTCATCTTTTTTCTGAAAAAAAACTTAGTACCAATCACATTCTTGTCTTTTGGTCTAGTTACAAGATTCCAGGTTTTATTCTTTTCTATCTTCTCAATCTCTTCATTCATTGCTTCTATCCAACTTTCATCATTCAATGCATCTTTAATAGTTCTAGGTTCAATTTCAATAATCAAACATGTGCCTTTGATTTTGTTCCTTGTCATTATACCTTCTATCTAGTCTCCAATTATTTCTTCAGGTGCATGATGCCTTCTGACATACTTTGCAAGTATAGGTTCCTTCCTCTTTGATTTTGGGCTTGCTCCACTATGTTCACTATGCTCAAATATTTTGTTATGTTCTTCTATCTGATACTCGGGTTCCATTGTCTGAGACTCGGGTGCCTATGTCTATGACTTGGATGCCTCTTTTTGCGACTTGATTCCCTCTATCTATAAATCAGTTTCTTCAGTCTGAGACTCAGTTCCCTCTTTTTGTGACTTGGTTTCAACAGTTAGAACCTTAGGTTACACAGGTTGCAACAAGGTTTGTGCTGATGAATTTAGTGGTTGACATGGTTGATGTCCAATCACCATTATCTATGTCTTAGGTATAGTATCAAGTTCATAATATACAAATTTCATGTAGTCCTCAGGCTCCTTACTGCTTTGTTCTTCATTTCTCTCTGCAAACTCGTCAATCTTTACATGTACACTTTCTATGACTTTATGAGTAGTAAGATTCAAACATTTGTATGCTTTGCTTTTGCAGGAGTAGCCTAGGAATATACCTTCATCACCTTTTACATCAAATTTTCCATTTCTTGATTCCTTCAATATGTAACATTTACTTCCAAATACTTTGAAATAAAGAAACATTAGGTTTATAGCCATACCATAATTCAAAAGGTGTCTTCTCGGTACCTTTCTTCAGTTGAACTCAGTTCAAGGTGTGAATTGGAGTGTTGATGGCTTCCTTCCAATATTTGGTAGCAACATTCTTTTCAATCATCAAGGTTCTTGCACAATCCATAATGGATTTGTTCCTTCTTTCTGCTATACCATTTTGTTGTGGTGTACCTTGGGCAGATACTTGTCTCTTGATTCCTTTTTCATTGCATAATTCATTGAACTCATTAGAAATGAATTCACCTCCTCTATCAGATCTTAGATATTTAAGCTTCTTTCTTATTTCCTTCTCAACTCTGGCAAGGTACCACTTAAACTTCTGAAAAGCTTCTGATTTTTCTTTGAGAAACATAACAGTCATCATTCTGGAATGGTCATCAACAAATAGAATGAAATACTTCTCACCTATGTAACTTTTTTTTCCAAGGTCCACACAAATCAGTATGCACTAATTCCACGACTTCTTTTATATTGTAATTCTTGCTTTTGAAACTAGTTTTGCCCATCTTCCCAATTTGACAATGTTTGCATATTGCTAATTCAGGTTTCTTCAAAATAGGAATACCTCTTACTCTTTTGTTCTTGCTTATGTTGATCAGGTTATCAAAATTCACATGACACAAAACTTTATGCCATAACTAGCTTTATTCTACTTGTGCAATAAAACATGAACTTTCATTGAGATCAGGATAAAATAGATTACCTTTTGTTTGTTTTCCAGTTCCAACTAGGTTTCCCTTACCATCTAGGAGCTTGGCCTTACCATTCATGAATTCTACCTTAAAACCAATTTTATTCAGCTGCGCCATACTTAGTAGATTACGCCTTAGTCCTTCAACCCAATAAGCATTATCACATTTGATTCCTTCAGTTAGAGAAATACAACCTTTACCTTTCACATAGCACAGTTCATCATTCCCAAAATTGACACTCCCACCATCATAGTTCTCAAGATGTTCAAATTTGATTTTATCACCAGTCATGTGGTGAGAACAACCACTATCAATTATCCAAATGTCATTATCGCTAATATGAGAGTAAAGTGCAGTCTTTTCATTATCTTCATTGTCTAAATCATACTTAATAGCAATGTAAACCATTTCATCTTCATCTTCATCACTATCAAAATTTTTAGCAATACAAAAATATTTCTTACCTTTGTCCTTGTAGCTTTTGTAGCTTTTGAAATCTTTCTTTCCTTTGTACTTGTTGAACTTTCTCTCACCTTTGTCTTCCTTGTTTGGACACTTAGCAACAATATGACCAACCTCATCACATGAAAAGAAAATCAATGGTATTCTACCTTTGTACTTTCCTTTGGCGGCTCTCTTTGCAAGTAATGCTTAAATAATTTCCAAATCTTCATCATCAGTGTCACTATCAATCTATTTTCATTTCATCTTACCAAGGTTTAATTTAGCTTTGAATACAGACTCAAGATTGCTAGGATTAGGAGAATAATTGTCAAAATTGTCTAACTCAAAAGTTGTAAGTCTTCCAACCAATCCATCAAGAGTTATATCATTACTGCATCTCATCTCTTGAATAGTTGAAACTCTAATTGCATACATAGGAAGTAAAGTCCTCAATACCTTACTGACTACTATTTTGTCTTTAATTGTTCCACCGGCAGCCCTGATGGCATTGACACTTTTCTTGATTCTTTCACTGTATTTTGTAATGTCTTCTCCTTATTTCATTTTCATCTGATCAAATTGACCTCTGAGACTTTCTTCTTTGGCTCTCTTTACATTGTCATCTCCTCCATAGATTTCATGTATTTTCTTCCACATATCATAGGCAGTAGGGCAGTCCTTAACTTCATCAAATTTGGAATAGCTGAGAGAAGAATCTATATCAATCATCATTATGTTATGATGCTTCATGTCCACCATCTGATCCACAGACATAGGTATCGGTGGTTCCACATACTTGTGATCCAAGAATTGCAAACTAGTATCTCCAATAGTAGATAGATGTAGCCTCATCAAATCTTGCCATGCAGTGAAGTTGTCTTTGTTAAGCTTGGGGATCTCCCTTCTGTAAGACATCACTGATCTTTAGCTTAGGCCTTGAAACCTTCCCTGTAAGCACTTGGTTCTCTAATACCAATTGTTGGAAATGAATTGAGTAAATGAGGAGGAGGGGTCAATTAGATACCACAAAAACAAATACAAGCCCCTTAGATGTGTTAATCAAACTTATCATTGTTACTCAGTTAACATAGATATTTTGTTGTCACTTGGTTAACAAATTAAATCTTAAGATATTAACTATGATTATCCTTTAGTGATTAAATGTAGAAATGTAAAGCATAAATAAAACAACATGTACACAGCTAACACCAATATTTAACGTGGAAACCCAATATGGGAAAAACCACCAATTGCAACTAGTCATTGTTTTTTACTCTTCTGAAGTGAGCCCTATTAGGAGTCAACCCTGTTAAAGGTTACAATAACACACTGTTAGGTGTGACCCTGTTAGAGGATTTAATCACCCTATAAGGAGTGGCCTTGTTAGAGGTCTTCAAACACTTCAATGTAGAAATGTCACCTTGTGAGAGGATTTACCAAAGACTGTTAAGTCTACTCTGTTAAGATATTTAGATCACTACTACAATTGTTAGAGAGTAACAATGGATTGACATGTTTCAAGAACAAACTATCTTTTCTGATTTAGATCTCTGCTCTGGCTTTAAATACTTGATCCTCACTGATCGAATATTCTATTGTAGCTATGTATGTTCTGTCCTTAATCAGAATCCCATCTAATTTCACCTCCACATTTCATATCATAAACATGCATATCTCAAACACATTCAATCAAAATTGACCTTGTATATATATGATAGGCCTTGTCAATTCGGCTTGAATAACCTTCCAAATAATCAATAAAACTTAAGTCTGTCAGCTGCATATAACCAATTAAATATAAGGTGTAAACTATTGTTAGTCGGCTGACACTAAAAGCATAACTCAGTTAATACTAAAATCCTTCAATGCCCGACCAACATTGTAATGCATGAGTGAACTTGGTTAGAACTGAAAATCACTTTGGTCTTCTTCAATTCCTGAGAGTGCTTGGCATATACTGATTGTGCTCGGTTTGGGTGTAGACATTTGTGTAACATCACTATATTTGTGTAAACATCAATGACAATACACAATTGAATAATTGTCATCAACATGCTTATCAAGGCATTATGTAAGCATCATCAAGCATATTTGATCCCTTGAATCATTTCGTCAAGAGGATCCACATCATCCCTTGTTTGCAAAAAGTTTCCAATTGTAGGTGCTAGAAAAAAAAAATTACTTGCAATGTTGAGGTTAAAACTAACATTGCAATTCTTGGCGCTACACACTTGTAATTTAGGTTTCAAAACCCAAATTACGTATGTAATCTGGTTTTGAAACCCAAGTTACATATTGGCCCATAACTTTTTCATTTAATGTTACTTAAGTGAAACGTCATAATGGGTTTTTACCTCTTTTAGCCACTTTTAACCACATTTTTTTACTTTGACTGCACATCTTTTATTTCTAGTATTGTTTGTATGCTTACATCTTCACTGTGAATGATTATTTAAACATTTACATTTATTCTCTAGCATATTTTCTGCCCTTTTGGCAAGTATGTTGTGTTGTTTTGTTTATCATTTCATTTTTTTGCATAGGTTTTCCTACTAATGTTCATTTTAGGGTCTTTGTGTTCAAGACATTGTTAATATTTCCTTTTCTATTTCTCATTTTCAAAACCAAAATACTTGTTTTTACATAGCTTAAATAGAAAAATCTTGTTTTTTACCATGTTGTTTCTTTGTGAATTGGTTTCTTTACACTGTCGTGGTTAAGATTTGAAATTTTGAATACAAAAGCATTTTTTCTACCATCCCATCATCGCATTGATGTTTATTGGACTTTATAATCCAAACAACATAGCAGTATACCTACCCTTTATAATGCAGGTTTTAAATCCTGCATCACATAACTCTTTGTGAAATGCAACAAACTCTTTTTGTTCAGATGTATTGTTCAAGTTTCAAACCCTGAAAAACAAAAAAACACCTGCAAGTTGAGAATGTTGGTCACAGTTTAAACCTTGACTAACACGTTATACCTCAACATTAAACATGTAGTCAATTTTTGAAAACCTCCTTACATGATGCATTGCATCCCATTTGTAATTGGGGTTTTAAAACCTGAATACAAATTTCACATATAAGTTACATGTCACTCGGGTTTCAAATCCTATCCAACATCATCTTTCACATGCACTAAGACATGTCAATTGGGATTTAAAACTCGATTGACATCAAGGTATACTTCAACCTAATATATCAATCGGGCTTTAAAACCTAACTAACATGATCTTTCCCACTTACATGTAATTGGAGATTAGAATCCCAATTACATGTCTAAACATGTACATACATGCACATCAGGTTTTAAAATTTAATTTGCATAAATACTTTTCTACACTTGCAATTTGAGTTTGGAACCCCAAATCACAACAATTCTTGCACTTAGTTGTTTTTCTCCTCCTGTGCAAAATCCAAACTTTTCTGACCTTGCACATACATCCTACAAATTTTGGTAAATCAAGGAATTGGACCTAATTTTGTAACACATTCATACAAAATATTTCATGATAAAGATTCCAATAGCTGATGCAGTAATTTCTAACACTCTGAGTCCTTCATCTCAACAGTGCACATAGTTTTCAAATGTTAAAGTCTAGCACTACACCCAATAAAAAGATGAAATACAAATATCATAATCAAAAAAATGAGATAAATTCATATATAGTGTCATCCAATGTGAATGAATTTAGAGATACAAAAATTGGGCATGTTGACATGTCTAAATTCATAGAGAGAACTAAGAAGAAACCAACAATTATTGGCATGTAGTTATATATATCAAAAGTAAAATTCACCAGGTTTCTTCTTTTTTTGTGGCCACTCTCGAGCTTGAATTCATATTAACTTATATTGCACATTTTGATGAAGAGACCATGCTACTTAGGGATGATGATGGGAAAGTTGTGATCAGAATAGATGCAGAGGTTTTTGACAGAATCTTCAAGGTTCCACAATTTCTTGTGTATTGTGAAATCGCTATAGAATACACAAAGGAATTTGACAAGGATGAGGAGAAGCATAAAACCATATCAATACATAATGGATCAACATAGTTAAGTCTTCTACAACTAGGTGGACTAAACTCTACTAAAGTGATTTCCATGAAGAGATTAATGATATGATTATGTTCCTTGGTAGAATTAAAGGATTAAAGCAATCCAATTCATTTGAGGAGTGCATGTACCAATATATTCTCATTATGAGGAAGGGAAAGTAGTAGATCTTCTACTATGAACAAATCAGTGATACCATATGTGAGAAACTCTCACAAGTGTCCACTACCCTAAAGTTTTATATAAATCTTACTTGGTCTATGAAGCAGCATCACTTCGATAGTTTCCAATAATTACCACAGAGGGTGGTTGAAATCAAGTCCTAGTCTAGGAGTATTGCAATCAGATGACATTGAAACTAAGTATATGTCATTATAAAAGGGTTCATGATGTTTTTTATTGTGTAATTAGGAGTCAACTTGATAAGAATATATAGAAGATGAGATTGTTAGAGGTTGCATGGAAGAAAGTTTCTAAGTATGGATGTCTTTTCCTAAAATTTCCTACCTTCACTTATCTTAGGGTGGGCTTCTTTGATGGTATTCCTTACATGCTCCCAAGGTACCCTATAGATAAGAGTGTTGTAATAGATCTAGAAAGACAAATAATGGTGGTTTATGGTAAATGGTATTGGGCTCACAAGCATGGTTTTAGGTTCCCTCTTGCAATCGAGAGGTATTCATTTCCAATTTTCATCAAAGCTAAGGGTATGGAGGATGAATTGATTGATATCACTCTAAATAAGTTCAATAAAATAAAGGACTTTGACTATAGAGGCATGAAGGAAAAAATCAAGAATTCCTTTACACATGTAAACAAGGTAGAAGATATATGTGTTGATCTTTGTATTGATGAAGACATCAGAAGGATGGATTATTTTTGGCTTACCCTGCATCAAATCATAGATCTTGACCTTGCATACATTCTAGAAGACATCGAAGATGATGGGAACATTATAGACCCCATATATTAAGATCAAAAGATTGTAGACACCTCTCCCTCCAATCAAGTGGTACCAAAGAGAGTGTGTCTCGATCACATAAATATTTGAACCAATATTTGCTAACACCAACATCTAGTTGTTGGGAAAAAGTATCACAATGAAGGAAAACATAGGTTTTGAGGATGGTACAATAGGCCTTGTGGGTAGTAAATTTGCATTAAGAACCAAAAACAAGGAGGTTGCTTCTTCTTTCAAGAAGGAAACCAAAATGAAATTCACCATGGGAAAAGACAAGGGTAAATTCCAAGAGGAGGTATTTATCAAAGGAAAGGAACAGATTAAGATACAAGATGAGGAGAAAAGTGAAGAGCATTAGGAACATGAAGTTTCAGAACCTCCAATGGAAGAAGAGGTACCCACTTCTAAGGAACCTCCTAAGGTATCAACTCTCATCTATACTCTTTTCTTCCCACTTGATACCAATATAGATTCCTTTTCCATGGTATCTATTGATCTTGTTATATATTTTGTCTCTACTCAGTCAATTCTATCTTCCTCTACCATAAAATTTTCTCTTGACACTGCTCATAACAATATAGATAATGTTTTTTATCCTTTTCCCTCCTATTCTTTTTTGTTTGAAATACTCACTCCCACTCTTGATAGCAATACAAGAATTGACTTTGATAGGTTCACATCCTATCCCATCCAATGTGTTAATTATTAAAACCATTGTTGTATTCTTAACAGAAACTCCACCCAACACATCTATTAGGCCACAAGAACAATCTGGGTTTACCCAAACTTTGATTGTGAGTTCTGAAGGAGGCACTTCCGATCTTCCTCCATGGCTAGGGCCCATTGCACCAAAAAGAAAGAAACAATTCATCCCCTCAAATGAATTTGACATCAACGTACTCATCCCTACTAAGCCTTAGGTATCTAAAAGACCCAAGATCATTTCCAAGGTCAAGGTGGACAAATATAAAACAAAATATGCATAAGTGGCAATACCTCCTCACGATAAGAATGACGTGAAATCGCAGTTTGATTATTACATCATGAGAAGAATTGATCTTGGTAACCAAACTCATGAAAGTGCCAAATAGGATGCATAAGCTTTTGTGTAGTTGTTGATACAAAGGTTTAATCATGCTAAGGATTCTAAGGATCAATTAAAGGTCAAGAATGATGAGCTAACTTCATTGCTCCTAAAGATCGTTAAGTCTTCAAACTAGTTTGATCTAGTGAGCATATCGATTACTAGGGAGTTAATCAAGAAGGAAAAAATATGCCAACATACAAGTCTCACTGCAAACGTTTGAGGAGCTCATGGCTACAACTAGAAGTGAAGAAAAAGTGTCATAAGACACTTAGAATTTTTTCCTATTTTTTCTAGCATTTTCATTTTGTATTTTTATTTCAGCATATCACATGTGGAGTTAGAAAATGTAATTACATGTGATAATATTACAAGTCAAAGTCAAGTAGGATTGTATTGTTGGATAAGTTAATAGTCAATTTCTTCTTTTCTACTTTTTTTCTCATAGCCCCTCTAATATATATATGAGGGTGCTCATTGTAAATATCATCTTTTATGCATAGCAAGAAAACTCTACAAAATTGGTGAGCATTGTAAAATTGTGTTTTAATAGTGCAAACTAAGCTCAAATCAATAAAAGGAGAAATTTTGCTTTCAATCATTGTGTTGGAACAAATTTTTATATGATTATGGTGTTCTTATGTCATTGTGATTGTATAGCCTTAAGTTGATTTGGAGTAATTGGGAATTATTGTTTTTTTAAAGGAGGTTTTAAATCTGATTTTGGTAGACTTCGAGCTAAAACATTTAATTTAAATAGTGAGTAAGTGTTATGAACTAGGAAAAGTGTAAAGTCTTTGATGTGCTAGTTTTTCCAAAGTTTATGTGTTTTAGGTTGTACTATATTTGTAAGTATTTGAGCTACAATATATTATATTCTAGTAACTTACTCATTGTGAGAAGTCACCCTAATCTGTGAGCTTATGTGTGAACTTCTTGGTTAATCATTGTAAAATTATTGCTCCAATCGATACATTATAGTGAAATCATAAAATTTACAAGTTTTTATTTATATTAATCATAGATAATATCTTGCCTGAATAAAGAGGAAGTGATGCATGTAACACCCTTTTGTCACCCTTTTGTGAGTTTAGGGTATACAATCCTAGTTAAGTATTTAATCATTTATATTAGCAATAAGAAGGGTCCTCCCCTTTCCGGAGGGGAAATTCAATCTCACACACTATGGTTGAAAGTGCCATTTTGTAATTGGTTGTTTCTTTAATTGAATTAAAATATGTTCACCCAATAGTATGTTAGGTCACAGGGGTGTTGGTCAAACTAGATCTTATGATAGTTTGATGCTCTGAAACTAATAAGGGTGTTGTTGGTTTTGAAAGGGCGCCAATGCCAATTGTCAGATGCAAGCGTCGGACAGTAGAGGTAGATGCTAAAGGATAGATGTGTAATATCTGACAAATAACTAGGCAATTTGATAGAGCATGGGCATTATTTATTAGGCATAGATGTTGAAAGGCACAGACATCGAATGGAAGGCGTGGACACTAAAAGACAGTTGTTTGATTTTATACAATAAAAAGGTACATTTCAATAAGGCACAAACACCATTTGTCAGGCACAAATGCCAAAAAGTGCAAGCAACAAATGGGCAAAAATATTGAAGGATAGTTTTCACAAATTTGATGTAGTTTGCAGGTTTGACTAAGTTTTGACTAATCTGTAGGATAAATTTATGGCAAAAAAACACACCGGGTAGAAAAATAAAAATTGTAAATATTTTTCTTTTAGTAGCTCCTCGAAGCTAAGATTTATACGATTCTAGCACAATCGTCAAACACAATGCCTATCTACCCAAGGTCAATATTATATTATAATGCAACGTGAAATAGGCCCACAACTTGATATTTATTTGATCCTCATATGACATACCTCTACATTTAAGAGATGTCATATACTCAAATCTTTGTGAGGAGTTTGGAAAGCTAGGGTAACCTCGTTCAGGTGGCAACTACCCTCTTCCCAAAAAGCTATAAATAGCTTATACAAAGCCAAGATTTTCTACCTCAACTCTAAGGAAACACATATGGTGAGTAAATTAGAGGGACAATACAATCCCTCTATACTAAATTTGTCACACCAAGGCCATAAAGTTGGTTACAAATCCTAGGGTGTTTAGTTGTAATTCAGTAGCTTGATGCCTCCACGTGTAGCAGTTACTCAGTTAAGAGCCTATCCAACCCTACTAGGAGTTTAAAATATTGCACATAAATATGGATACACCTCCATTTTAATCAAAATCATTGGCATAGGTATACATCACCAAGTTAACCTATAAATTTTGTTGTAGTCGTTTATATAGTGACCCAAAGGAAAGTACCACTTTGAGTAGTTCCCTTGGGGTGAGAAACTCTTTTCCCCCAATGCAGGCTTTCTAAAGGAAGATAGAACAATTTCTCTTACACCCAAGATCCATTGGAAGGCAAGGGGAGAGGATACTTTTGTTCTATCTTGGGAGCTAACCTAAACTAAACAAAAATGATGATTTTGCAAGGAATGAACCTCTTGCAAAACCCTCCAAACACACAAGACACTTGATTAATCAACCCACTAATCTACTTTAATGTCAATATGCTAAATAAGACAATGAAAAGGAAATTAAATTAACAAAGCCTTTCAAAACCACAGATTAGTAGTCTAAATTTTTTGTCTTGGACGATCAAAACAAGCTACACAAATTTGTTAGTGCTAGCATAAATCCTAAAATCCTAAGCACAAACGGAGACACCAATGTGAAGGTGTAGACAGTGAATAGAACAGATGCAGATTCACGGTCAAAGATGCCAAACTAGCCTAATATAAAAATTTAAAAAAAAAAAACTAATTTAAAAATACAAAATTGAATGGAACCTAACTATATTTTTTTATTTTTTGTGAATATTTAGTTTTATATTTTTTCTAATAATTGATAGAAACTAAATAATAGATGATAGGAACAAAAAGGAAAAATTTTATACCTACAAAGATGTCAAACTGTAGAGGCAAACAACAGTCTGCAAACAGAGACGTCGAAACAAAAACATGCAAAATTATACTTAGCTAAAAAACATAAAATTTTGCAAAACCAAAATCTTATTGATGTCAAGTGAGCATGAGTTAGAAGAATAATGTTCTTGTTAGTAGATTAGTCCAATAAAAATGACAGAATCACTCAAATGTTTAAAAAATTATTGTATACAAAAACTATATATTAAACTAGGTGGTGATACCATTCTAGAATAGAGGCATCGAATTTTGCAGATGGTGATGCAAGTTGAAGATGTCAATCCGCAATATGTAACTTTCAACTTCAATAAAAACTAACTCAAAATTCTTGTTAAATTTAAAGGGACGTAGATCCTACAGGAGCCCCAAAATGTGGAGGATTAAAATTAAACTTGAACAAAATGTATTAAACATCAAACAAATGCAAAATACCAAGTATACCTTTAATCCTAGATTGATGAGCGCAAGTGAAAGTACCCTATTTCACTTAATTTTCTCTTTGATTAGTAGTTGTGTGGAATGCTCTCAATATCAACACAACATTGAGGGATGACAGTGGCATAAAAATGATAAGATACTTTAAGCTTGGAGATATTTTTGCATTATGATATTAGCATGAGAGATGATTGAGGAATTATTTTGGCATTATAAGCTTATAAAAAAAGTGGATGGTTTCTAAAGGGAGAAGGCTCCAATTTATAGATTTGGAATGATGAATGGATAGCTAAGATTCAAATTGAATGGAGGGATAAAATTAAAGGAGAAGAGGTGAGTTGGTTTGGATTCATAGCCTCATGACACGTGGAAAATTTTTTTGAAGACCACTTGGCATGGCGAAGAGGACAAGGTGTTCTCACATATGTGTGAGAAACCTTGGGAGAAGAAGATGGTGACAAGTGAACATTTATGGAAGAGTCAAATTGTTGCAAGAGAGGAAAGGTGACAAATGGAAGAAAAGGTAAGTGGTAGGGTGGCTATAGGAAGTGAGGTGTCAACTCCCACATGTGAGCACCAAATAAAATATTTGTTCACATGTGAGCTCGAAAGAGAGAAAGGGCTAAGAAAGTGGCATATGTATGTCACTTTTGGGGAAGGTTAATTTTTAATTAGAGGAAAATGGTCACATGTGAGGAGAGGAATTTTAAATTAGAGGAAATGGGTAATGAAGTTAAGAATCATGGTGATTAACTAATTAATCAAGGATTAATAGTTAATGATATTTTAGAGGAAATAGGATATTAAATTTAAGGTTGAGTTTAATTAATTAAACTTTAGGGTAAATAGCTAGGTTATGTTTAATTAATGAAAATTAATCAAACATTACAAGAAAGGGTAAATATAATTAATTATTTAAATTAATTATATTAAGGAATAATACTAATTAATTTAATTGATTATAAGGCTTAGAAGAACAATTTGTTGGCACGACTCCTCTGAAGTTTTTCATATGATGTATGCTTGTATCCTTGTGGAGTTTGATGTTTCTAAGGGTCTCCTGGAGAAGATTACTTTGGCTTCCCCTAGAGGCTCTTGGATCCAGAATCTTGATTATGAGGGCATCTCGTTCAGATGCAAGAAATGCCACATGACTGGCCATATTGTTGCGTAGTGTTTATCTGATAAGGTTAAAATGAACAAATCACATTTGTGGTGGTTGGGGGCTTCTGGCCACCATTATAAGGTTGATAAAGTTTCTAAGGATGGGGGTTCAGATGTTTTCTCCTCTCAGGATGATCACGCTAAGGCTGGTGCTACTTATGTTGTCTCTAACGCAGCCTTGCAGACTATTGATGTTGTCCTTTCAGGTGTTGTTGTTGTTGATCCTCTCTTGAGTGTTGATGTTGTCTCTGGATCAGTTGCCTTCTCTGCAAGTGTTGTGGTTCCTATTACCCCTGTTTCTCCAAGGGGGGAAAAGGGGATTGATGATGTCCCTGTCTCACCTGTGGATTCCCAGATTTATGAGAAGGTGGAGGATGGATGGACAACAGTTAAAGGAAAGAAATTAAAGTCTTCCAAGCCTTCTTTTGATATGAATTTACATTCACATAAGGATGGGATAAAATGTAAATCTTGATTGCCCTTTTTTCTGGTCTCTGCTCCATTAGGTGGGAAAAATGTTTTGTTCCCTTTGGCTTGTTTGGTGGTACACCACAAAATTTTATTTGCTCTCTCATTGCCTTATCTTTCGTTGCTTTTGTACAAGGTTTTGGGTCCTTTCAAAACCTGTTTTTACTTAATCAAAACAATTTGTTGGCACGAATTAATAAATTTGTCAAGGAGAATTTAAGGTGTCTACACCTTCAATACTAATTAAAGTGGAAATAGGTGTAGTTTCCTATTTTGCATTCACAAGCTAGTGAACCCTATTTCCTCGCATTACAATAATGTGTTTTTGTATCAATATAATGAACATCTAATTTAACAAACAAAGGACATTGAAGGTGTGTATTGTTTCTCAAAGGTCTTTATTGGATGAACTTTCCCTTTCAATTGGTATCATATCCCTAGTTCCATGTTTTGCAAGTGCTTGTATGTGCATGAATGTGAGTTGTATTAACTTGCATGTTGCTTTCTTTTTTTGGTAAACTTAAGGGAAATTGTTATAAAAAAATTGGTTGATTATTAAACATTATTTGAGAAGTCTTTCAATTGATATTTTCTTTGGGTTATAGTGAGCATTTGAAGGATGGAGAAGATGGAGTTTTGTGGATTTGATCTTGTGCTTTCGTTTAATATGATATTGATCTAAAGCTCCTATTTGACAGTGTATAATAATTTTGATGCATGGTGGTTTCCTTGCATTATATGGTTGTGCAATAGATTATTCATGTCAGGTGTTTCTTTCTTGGCTCCTTGGTAACATGGATAAACTTGGATTTTCATTACTATGGTGTGATGTTCTCATGTTGGATTTGTGGTTTAATTTTTTAGCATTGAAAGGCATTGTTTCATTAGCCTCAAATCCATGTAGGCTATGAAGTTGATCATTGGATGATTTGAAAGCTTCTATAAAATCCTAGCTCCTTTGTATGCATGTGCATGATGGTGATTATCGAGTTGGCCTATAAATGGTCCTAGACTTCCCAGACTTCTTCACTTTTGGTCGGTTGTACTTGCATGTATCAACTTCATGTTGATTAGATCTGGGGGTGTTATAGATTTTCTCTTTGAAATATATGGTTATGTTATTCCATTGTTTTGGTTTAACTATTTTGGAGACTTGTGGATTCCAAATGATAAGTGGATATGGTTTTTTGTTTGTGTTCATGTACATAGTGGTTTCACAAGTTATACATGGTTAATCAAAACTTGTGGTTTTTTAGATTTGTAGATAAGCTATCTTAAAAAATTATGTTTCTATTGTGGTATTTTTGGATTCAAGATAATTGCATATTTACATGTATGTTATTTGCATGATTTGAGGAGGTTTGTGGCTTTCTTAGTGGGTAGAATTTTTTAATATGGTTGTGAAGATGGTATGTTCTTTATATTTTTTTTAGTCTTTTGGACTACCTATTTCCTCTAAAGGTTATGTAGTTTTCCTATTCTACTAAAAGTCGTGGATTTGGGTAGATTTAGAGTATTCTTCATGGATTCAAATTTGCACAAAGATGCTTTAGAGGTTTTGTATTCTAACAAAAATTTTATGTTTTATACATCTATGAAAATTTATTATGCTCAAACTCTTAGAGCTTTTTGGATGGAGACAATCTTAAATTTGCAAGAATGTTTTTTGTCAATTTTCTCAACAAATCAGATTAGTTAGTGATTTGGTGTTTGAGTCTTGAGATATATGTGTTATTCTCTTTGATATTTTAATTTTGCATGTTACTAATGTGATGTTGAGTTCTCATGTTTCATTGGTTTTGGATCTTTGAGTTATGCGGTTGCATGGGTTGATCACCCATTTGGTTGCAGTGAGATAACTCGATTATGGACTATCTATATTTATAAGATTGATTTATTGTTAATGCACATTTTTCAGTTTGCCTTGTATGTGGTTATTCATACATTGGTATGTTTCTTTGAGATTAGGGGATGGATGGTTTTCTTAGTATCTAGATAGTCAGTTATTGGGACTTGGAGCATGTTTATCATGAGGAAATGTTAGCTTGGTTTCCTTTTTTTAGTTATACTTTTTAGTGGGAGATTTTGACTGTGATAATTTTTCTTCTTGGCTTGGAGATATTAGTCTTACTTTGGTGTTATTGATATTTCAATTGTATGCATGTAGACCTATATGATTTTTCAAATTAGGAGGTTTTATCACGATACTTGGAGAACTTAGTATCACAGCTCAATGGGAGCTTTGGCAATGATTGTGATGATGGATGATCTTCTTTAGTCTATGTAGATGTTTGGAGGACCTCTTAGATCCTATTGTTAAAAGGGTTGTTTCACATTTATAGGTGTACTATTTGGAGATATTGGCATCTTTATTAGCCACAAAGGACTCAAAGAGTTTTTGGTTGAGGTTTCAAGGTTTTTAACTTGTTGGCTTTGACAGATGTTTCTTGGTTTAGAAGTGTAATTGGTAGTGTAAGGTTTTACTCTAGATATTGGTTTTTAATTTTTACATGATTTAGACTTTCTTGAGACCATCATGTTTGCATTGATTGCATGTGATCTCCTAGGAGGACATGGTTAGATCATGATGTCATTCTTATGTTCCTTATTTCATTTTGTAGATGTGTAGTTGGAACAATGATAATTGATTTTGTGTGGTTCTGTTGGTATTGAGTAATTTGATCACTTGCTTAATTGCTTCAAGATGATGCTATGTTGCATTTTGGAATTTGGCATGGATTGATCAGTTACAAGTGCTCATAAATACTTGTAGACTTAGGTGACGCTAATATTCTCATCTAAGAGACATTTTTAGAGATGGTTAGTGTCTTCAACAAGAAGACTAGGGATTTTTCACTTGGTTTAGACTTGAGAGGAGATTGTTCTTGGAGTGAGTCATGGTGACTTGGTTATCCTAAAGGAATGTTCTCATTCCCCAATCTTGATCTACTCAAAAGTTTATCATTTGAGAGGTTGAATTTTGTTATGCTTTTTGTTTGTGGTGTTTTGAAGGAAATCGTGCTTGAAACTATTTGCATTTAGAGGCATATGTAGAAGTACATTCTACAAGTGTTAATTTGCAATGTTCCTCTCTTTGGTCTCGGTTATTTCTTGGATATTTTGGTTGACATGACATTGGTTTTGCGGTTTGATTGGGGCTCTAGTGATCACTATTTTATGGTCATGTGTTGTCACGTGTGCTTTTGGTGATGGCATGGAGGTTATGTTTATCTCTTTTGATTGTTGGGTGTGAAGCACTTGAGAGAGATTTGGAGACTTATTGTGAGAGGGGTTTTTGCATAAGTCTTTGCATATCATCATTTTGGATATTTCTCGGTACTACATGATATTGGTTACACCTTCTATGTGATGCTATTGGTAGAATTAATATGCCTTGGCTATTTTCATATTGCATTACCCATGCAATGGGAGTTTTGAGATATGTATGATCTTCATTTACAGGTTTGCGCATGGATCTTGATTGTGGTTTATGGGTTTGATTCTTTTATGGCATGAGTTCATTTATGTTATTGAAACCGTAGAGTTGTGAATGATTGGATGGTTTAGCATTTTTTGTGGTTTTTTTTCCTATCATGAGTATTATTTACAGTTGGATGTGAACAATCAGCTATGGTTGTTATGATGGGTTTTTTGACCATTTGTGTTTTTTTTCTTGGAGAATTTTGGATTTCAAAGTTGTGTTTTAGTAATAAGTTTTAATTTATATTGATTCTTCTGTAAATCTCGTGAGCATAGTGGAGTTGTGGTAGTATTCTAGGATTTGTGTTAGACTCTTAACAGGTCTTCAATAAGTGGGAGAATGTTGGGATTAAGGTGTATTTACGTTTGATTCCTAGCATTCACTTTATGGATCCTCTTGGAGAGGTGGCATCCTACATGATAGATGAAGTTTTTGAACCTTTCCTATTTTGTAGGAAAGCAGATCCAGAGTCATTCATATTTTTTTGGAGGGTGGAATCAAAATTTTCCATGTTGATAAAAGCAATTGATTTGACAATCTTCTATGTTGAGTAGAGTGTCTTGATTTGCAGTTTCTTTTTTAGAATGGGAAAAAAGAAAAAATGTAGTTTTTTTCTTTATCATTTATTGGAGCCTAAATTATGGATTGATATGCTTTTATTGAAGATTTATGCCCAAGGAGAAAGATGATTTTTTTTGGATAAGAAAGGAGAAGTTAGAGCCATGGATGATCAGCTTTCCTCAACTTTTTGCTTTGTTGAAGATAGAAATTGCTTTCTTTGTTCCCTAGCTTGTATATTATTGAATATTTGTTGTATTAGTCAAGAAAGAATGGCAGGGTGATTATTGCAAAGTTGGTATATTGTTTGTGTTTCTCCAAAGAAGAGCAAGATGAAGTGTCCATGTTAAGGCTATGAACCTGCAAATGTATTATAACTTATCTATTGTATATTAATACATTGGTTTGATCTTTTGTAGTGTGGGATGTTTTATCGGAAAGGGCTTTCCCCATGTATAATGGTGTTTCTTCTCTTTTGTCTATTTCTTCTTCTTCAATGTTATTAATTCTTAATTTACATGTTGTTATGTTGTGAAATTTTGCGATTTGTGAGTTGAATTATCTTTCTTCTAAGGGTCAATCCAATGGGAAATCAACTATGTCTATTTCTTCTTTAAAGGCATAGTAGTATGTTCTTGTATCAAGATAATAAACATCTAATTCAAAGAAACAAAGGATACTAAAATTTCATACTACTTCTCAGAGGTTTTTGGGGTGCTCTTTTCCCTTTCATTGTCAAACATATATCCTAACAAGAAGTTTTCTTAAGTAGCATTTCTTTCTGAGTAGGTGTTGATAAGGCAATCCTTTTCACTTTCTACTTAAGTTTTGTGCATGAATCAACTAATATATTCTTTAAAGTACCTTCCACGGACCAACAAGTATATTAAAGGGAAAGCATATTAAGAGGTTTGGTATTCTAGCCTACATACATACAAAAAGGAAATATTTGGAGAACCAATCCATCTTTAATTGACAACAAAATACATCTAATAACTTCAAATATTGGCACAATACTCACCAAGCAAAATACATGTATAGACTTGTCAAGGTGAGTTGAGAATATCGTCATCTTCAACAATTTATGGTTTGGCATTTATGATGGAGACAAACGATAAGTTGAAAACAAAAAATATTTAAAAAGATGCATTTATAAAATTTCTAAGGCATTGGTCATTTGATGGAGAATTATTTCATCACATACAAAGTAGCAACACATCATGGAAGTAGTAAAAAAATTTAAGGATTTTTATGTCTCTAATTCAAAATTGAAATTCAAACAAATAAAAGTGAAACTATTCAAACTTGTTAAAAAATGGTGATATGATGAATCTAGATTTAGATATCTAGGAAATCAAGTATGATGTTATACTCACACACACAGGGGTGCTCACGCACGCGCGCACACACACACGCGTGCACATGAGAGAATATTTGTTATGCTAATAAAATAAAATAAAATAAATCTTTCAATAAGGTTGTATCTTCCAAGAATGGAGGAAATGGTAGATTGAAAGGATGAAATACAAGACATGGAGGTAGAATTGAAAGAAAAACAATGCTCAACATCATGACTAACAAAATTGAAAGCAACTAAGAGAATATTTGCCATGCTAATAAAAAAACATAAATCTTTCGCTAAGTTTGTATCTTCCAAGAATGGAGGAAATTGTAGATTGAAAGGAGGAAGTACAGGACATGGAGGTAGAATTGAAAGAAAATTAATGCTCAATGCCATGAGAAACAAAATGATAGACAAAACAAGTTTTGTAAATGATGTGCTAAGAAAAAGAGTCATGAGGCTCATGAATGAAAAACATCATTGAATAAGATTGAGGTCTATTGAAAACAAAAAGAAGAAAATTAGAGAAAGAAAAAAATCTTAGAATTAGATTTGGCTTATTTTGCAAGTGAATGTATGCTTTCTATATCAAATGATTCCAAGAACACCTCAATGAATTCAAACTATTATGAAGCTTAGCACCTAGATCTTGTAACACGAGCTTTTAAAAGTAATTATTTGAGGAGTTTCGTGAAGAAATATGTGGTCTTGTATATTTAGTAAATGAAATACATTTGCAACCTAAAAGGAAAATAGACAATTTGAGTCAAGTCTCTACGTCTTTCAAATATCATTCTCTAAAATGTCTTATACCTTTCTTAAAAGAAATGATAACTTGTACAGCATTTTGATTTTGAATAATGATAAAAACATGGTTTGAAGGGACCCGAAACCCTTAACAACATGGTCACATAAGATATAACATGAAAGTCCTCAACAAAGAACAAATCAAAATAAAATGTGACAATACAATTGTCTTGACCATTTTTAAGGAAGGAAATTTGTTGAAACTCAAAGACAAGCCCTTCAATTTTTTATTTTTTATTTTTAAATCATTTAAGGAGTATCAACGTCTTTTATGGAATTCAGTATATGGACATGCAAACTATCACAATATTCACACAATGTAAGAGAATGGCGGTGAAGGTTTGTTGACTTTGCCCAAAATAATTGAAACTTTTTATGAATGCATTTATAGCTAAATAACAAAGAAATCCATATCAAAAGTGAAAGTAAAGAGCTGAAAGGAAATTATAATTGATACACTTTGGTTTGTGGGGTCCGTTTGTAGGTCCTTCTATTGGTGGTAATGAGTACTTTATGTTCTTTGTTAATGACTGTAAAAAATGCATAGATCCATCTTTTGGAAGTAAAATTTAAGACCTCCAAAAACTTATCAGAAGTTTACATGATGGTTAAAAATTATGCATAATCTTATATGTGTACGCTAAGGATTGATTGTAGTGGTGTGTTCACATTAAAGGAATTTGAATACTCTCTCAAGAAAAATAGGGTTAAGCAGCACCTAGTAGATCTTCACACTTAATAAAATGGAATATTTAAAAGGATGAACATAAATGTTATGAAAATGGTCTGGGAGATTTCAGATTTCAGAGTAAAGCTACATTTTCAGGTAGAAACAACTCAAATGATAGTTTATCTTTGTTATAAAAGAGAAACCAGCATTTCTTTTGATTTAGAACCAATTTTGTTTAGCCAAGTTGAAAGTATCAATACATGAAGAAAAGAAATGAAAATTAAATATAATGCCCTTCACAGGAATTCAAGAAATGCAGCTTTTAATCTCAATTTCGTTGTATATCATCCTAAAATGGCCAACATGATCTGATAATGTTCATGTTGGAATGTCCAAGGCTGAGCGCAGGTTGACTGTTGTATTATTACTTCTAGGAGGAATAGTGCAGAAAATAAAATAGGCTAACACAGCGTCCACTTGACAGAATTACAAGGGCTACTCTTTGCTAGGCACCAAAACATTCTAAACTCACTTTAACCTCTAGCTAGATTTTATTAGATTATCATACTTAAGCACAACTACTCTCAATAAATGGTTTTTTAAGCCCCTGCCCAAACGAGCATGGAACCTGGTGAAGTTTTCAACTCTTTTCCAACATCAAATATGCAAAATATGTGAATCAAAACCCTGCCCTACTTGGTGAAAAACCTGCGAGCTTCCATATGTTATATTGTACGGCTGCTTTATTGGTTTATTGCCAGAACTATGCATAACTCGCAATATGGGTTCACATAAAACTGCTCTGGAGACCAGTAAAGCATTCAAAAGGCTATTCAACATTAATCAATGATTTGTATGGCCAGAGCTTTTATTGCTTATCAAACCAAATATTTATGTATTACACAAGAATTAAGGGTCCATTCAATATACTGATAAAGGCTCCAATGTTTTCTTAACTTGTGGATCATGGACTTCATGTAATCCTAACTGTCCAAGGCAGTCAGATTACATATTAATTCCTTACGGCAATGCATACTTAGCATGCAATTTAAGAGAATGAATTAAGTTCAAAAAACGTTCTTAACCTTTCTATTTAAAAAGCACTGTTGCAATAGTAGTAGTTAATGAGGAAGAATGACTAAATTTGAGCATTTTTTGTGAATTTACAAAAGAAATTATTGAGGAGAAGAAATGATTGACATGGATACATTCTAGCATATTATGTTAGTCCATTTTCTTGATCAATTGAAAGCAGAATATATTAAAGCCAAATAAAGAACATTGGTCCTGGCCTTTTTTGGGTCCAAGAGGTTTGGGGCGACAGACGTAGCGGCCAAGTCTCGGTTAAGGCTGCTTTCAAAGAGCATTTCTGCAATCTGGAGAAGGTGGATTGGTTGTCCAATTATGGATGGTATAATCATAACATCCCCAAGCTGAACTCCTTCCTTTGGGTTGCAAGCAGACGCAGGGTCCTTACATGGGACAGCCTGAGGAAATATGAGCAGGAGGGGCCATCCAAATGTGTCATGTGTGAAGCTGAAGAAGAAGACAATGATCACCTTTTCATCCATTGCAGCTTTTGCTCAACAGTTGTCAAACTCTTTTTTGAATAGTTGGAATTTGGATAGGAGATTCAAAGTTGATCATCAGTGCTTTTTTTTTTTTGTTTTTGGTTGGGGGGGGGGGGGGGGGGGTGGGGGG
>MU224809.1:86300-98039 GCA_018584345.1 Thuja plicata | reverse complement strand
GATATAATAAATATTCACAATTAAGGAAAGATAATACCCGGATTTGAAGGTTTGAATTTATCCTTTGGTTGGCTTCAAATCTGCACTTTGTATTCTTCAAATTTGCCCTTCAATGTTGCCTTCGAGGGCTGATATGAATCTGTTCTTGAAGGTCTTCAATGAGCTATCAAGTCCGTTCTTCTAGGGCTGCTCTAATTCTGCCCTAGTTCGCCCTTGTTGTCTACCCTAATTCGCTCTTCTAGGGCTACACAATTTTCCTTCTATGGCTGCTCGATCTGCCCTTATATGTCTACTACGATCTGTACAATTCGCCCTTCTAGGGCTGCTTAATTCACCACAATAGCAGATGTAATTTCTGCTTGATCTGCCCCCTTTTATGCTTCTTATTCGCTCTCGAATCTGCTACTTAAGGCTCCAATTTGATCCTCTAATTTATTTATCAAATTCGCCTAAAGAAGTCTGATATAAATCGCTCAATATGCAATGTAAATCTGCTCAAGTACTTTTGCTCATCCAATGATCTTGCTAAAGGAAGAAGGCAACGTTATATTTTTGGTTGCTTCTTACCTTCTCCAAGTCGCTCTAATATATGAGCTTATTAAGATAAACTCTTGGCCTCCCAAGTTGGCCAACTAGGGTCCATAATAATAATATATTCTTTTATATTATTTGCTCCATATTTAATTATTAAAATCAATCCTTAATAATAAATATAACCTTTTATATTTATTATTATTATCCAACCGATTTTATCATAAATAAATATATCAATAATATATCCAATATATTAATTATTATTATTGCCACCTTGTCCAATGCGTTGATCTTTGCCGTAAAGGCCAAAACATTAACACCATCTAGCTCTGAAAGATAAAATCTATCAAACCAAAAAAAGAAATAATTATACAGGTAACAGGCAACTTATTATTAGCTCTTTAGTTCATCAGTGTTCCAGAGTAGGGTGGGACATTTATAGGACTGTAATACTAATTATCAGAAGAATGGGATCTAAAATCTGCTACAAAAGCGGGGAACCCAACCAAGGCAAGTGCCGAACTCCTGCTCAGGGATCAAGAAGGAAAAACATATCCAAGCCTACATATCAAGGTCATAGAAGATAATAATAATGATGCCAAATTGAGCAGGCTTCTTCAAAGGTCTAAAGTGACACTTCATACAAACCAAGGAGACTCAACTCATTAGAACCTAACACTAAATTTATATCAAGTTGGAGATCAATGAAATATTATAAATGAGGCTTTCAATATCCCCCCATCAGTTTAAATTTATATCTCTTTCTAGCATTGCTTCAGTGAGGCAAAAAACAGCATATATGTTGGCTAAGTGTGGTGTAATTTGGAACCACAAGCAGTTTGTTGATAGTCCAAGTGCCAAAGAGTGGATTGGCCTTTGCTCCTTGATCATCAATGCCATACCTTCCTGATCTTGAGAATCAAATGTTGAAAGGATTAATGGCTCAAGAATTTATTTTTTTAATTCCACTTAGGCATTATAGTGCTTTTGTAAATTTAAAGTTTAAACTTCAATAGACTTCACCATTGATAAAGCTTGAGGATTCACCAGGATTTGATATGGTAAGAGGCACCACCAACTATCAAATCTATATTGGGCGAGCCATCCAATTTTGAAAAGAATTGGTGTTAACATTATAAGGGAATGAAGACACTTCACAAAAGTTGTGAAAACAAGCATTCCTGCTCTTTGTGTTGAGGTTCAAGTGGAATTTGTGACTGCTCATTGGAGAAGTTGGGGAAGGTCAAAATTGAAGAAGAAGAAATGTGAATGATCATTCCAGTTAGCCTCATCTCTCTTATCTGTCTCCCCTCCTCATTCCCTGAACCTCCATGAAACATATTTTGGTTTGGGAAAGGAGCTATTATTGTAACCTGTGCATAAGAATAAACGCTCGCATGTACACCAATTATTTAGTTTTACTACAGATTATGTTGATGAAGTTCTTTCTCAAAAACTAAGGTATTTTACTGACCAGTTTTACTTTGAATGCATGTGATCTACATATAAGGTTTGTAACACACATCATGGTTGTAGATACAGGTACAAATATGGCAATACGCTACTATGCTTCAAGGTGATGGATCATCTGAAGGTTTATTTTGTTTTGTTTCTTACTAGATGATCAATGCTCCTCTCTAACAGTAGTATAAATCTCTGTGCAAACTTTTCTATTTTCCTATTGGGCTTTGATAGATCTCTCTGATGAAATCATTAAAACTTGTTCACGGAGATTACCTAATCATGCTTTGTTGTAATCCAGTTTCACATTATTAGCCGATAGGCTAAATTATGTGGGAGGTTTTGACCTGAAACAAGTCTCACGCCATCAAACAACTACTTGTCACTGTTAAACCATGAGTCAAGTAACTACTTGTTGCCATTAAACTGTGAAGTAGTTGCTGGTTTTTAGTTACCAATTTTTCTGTAGGACAAGTGCTATTTAATATTAAATCTTCCAACAAATCTTGTAGCTGTAAAATCACATCAAATCTTCCAGTGAATGCAGTGCTGTAAATGCCCCACTTGCCATGGTGTCCGTGATTTTTTGTTTTGCTTGATGAAGAACCGATGTTTACATCTAATTTTTGTTTATTGTGAACCTATGTTACCGAGTTCAGCCCCTGACCCCTTCGAACCCAGGGAAATTTGAACCGGTTCGAAATTCGGGTCCAGTTCACCTGTGGGTTCGAATTTCTTGGGCAGGGTCCGATTTTTAAATGCCAAATTCGAACCCGGGTTGAGCTGGATCGAACCCAAGTGAATTTCGCCAAAAAAAACGAATTTGGTGCGAATTTGTGATGAATTTTGCCCGGGATTTCACTTAAAACATTATTTTATGGCGTATTTGTTACGAATTTCGCCCGGTGAAAAATAACTCTCAATGCCTTTATAAAATAATTAAAGTCGGTTGACCCCGCAAGGGGCGCTACCCCTTGACCCCCGTCTTGGGGGCTTTGCCCCCCAAACCCCCATTTAATAATTTGGGATGGAAACTGCGCCAATAAAAGGGGAAAAATTAACCTTCGAGTCTTATTAGGCTCCATATAGAAGATGATGATGAAGAACAAGAAGAATATCAATAAATTATTAATCCATTAATTGAACTTCAAACAATGATACTTGAAATGATGTTCTGATTTAATTTTAATGTTTTGAATCTTTGATGTTGAACTTGAACTTGAAGTATATGATGGTACGATCACGGATTCGTGATTCATGATTCATGATGCTATGATTACAAATTTACAAGTGTTTTTATTGTTTAAATGTTTACTTTTTATGATACTATGTGACATTCTAATCTTAACTCATGCTTCTAGGCTGCATATATATCAAAATATGTATATATATATAAAAAAATATTACATATTTTTGTACTCATTCAAAATTTTGGCGAACCAGCGAACCGGTTCTTCGAACTCGAACCCAAATTCAAACCCAAACCAGCATCCTAGTTGTGAACAGATTGAAGCAGTTGGTGTAGGAAGACTGGTTTTGGTTTGTCTCATCTTCTAAATTTTTTTTGCTTTGGTGAGGTTTTTAAAAATGCTTCCTCCAAACTCTGCCATTTTTTCATTGACATCAATGACAGGGCAACACAACTTGTGCAGAATCTTGAAGTACATCACTGTCATGGTTTCAGTGATTTTGTATTCTATTGATTTTTATCCCACCAGATCATTTTTGTGTGTTTTATTTCATTCAAAAATAATTCTATCTATATCCTCCATCTGGTTAGCACTCACTAATTGCAAGGTCTTGTTTCTATGTAGGATTGTAAGGTCAAGTAACATGTCCTCCAAGGCATATTCAATAATAGTTGCAGGTGGGCAGGTTTCCTCTTGGGATTTTTCTTGTCTCATCCCGGAGTCAAATCTGAAAAGGCGGCCTGGATTCTCTTGATTAACAGTCAGAAACAAGAACCATAATAGGTCACATGTGCTCAAAGAATATTAACATACGATATGGCACGGGTTGCAGAAGAAGGGCATGCTCTGATTAAGGCTAAATCATTTCCATTGCCTTCCAGCAGGTGCAAATAAAATACAACTTATCTAGTAGGATTGATTACTTACTAAGATCCAAGTTTCATAGTACTTTGTGGATTCTGAGATAAGTAAAATAAAAACCCAAAATAAATATTGTTATATATTAGGACTTGAGTCTGAAATATCCTTTCCTGTGAAATTGATTAACTAACACAACAAAAAGTCTTTTGATGTTCTTAAGAAGTTTAGACAGATTGTATTGGGCATCGATGAAATTACAACATACAGTTTATGTATATATTGATATGTTCAAGGAAAAGGCAGCTTAAACATAAATGATATAAAAGACAATTGAATTTTTAATTAACTCAGGGCTTAGATATATATTGACAGAAAATTGTACCCGTGCCAATATCAAAATTTCTGCAGCAGAGTTCAAGTCGACAGCTGGTAGAATACAAGGCAGCAATACTGTGAAGGATAGGTAGGGCATTGCCTTTTCTGGCCGCACAGCTTGCAATCCACAAAAAGGTATCAACTATGATTTTTCTATTCTTATCCCACTGCACAGAACAGATATAGTTTTGAGCCACAATATTTCCCACCTCTCTTTGCACTGTCTTGCTCAGATCAAGCTGGGTTGAGCTACAGCAGTTCGAATAGCAGAAACCCTTAATGAAGGTGGAAACAACTGAGAAAATCCTTGTCCCAACTGTGGCGTCAATCACCAGTACGCTGTGATTAGTCTCAATACCGCCTTGGGGTTGCGTCCAAAGCTTCAGACCTCCAGGGTTTGCATCCTGTGATTCTTAGAATGATTTTTGCAGAGGAAAAAAACATAACAAATCATGAGAATCAATAATATGCCCAGCTGAGATCTCGCGCCCAAAAATATAGACTTCTCCAGCTAAAAAAGCCATCGGCCCCTTATGTATTCAACTTAGGCAATTATTTATTAATAGCCGCCTCATAATGTTTTACTTTGAAATAATCACCAAGTCCAAATGTCTAGGATGAATAAGGTGTTCACTTAAAATGGCCCCAATATTAATCATTGTGCACAATTAAATACGTTTGGAACATAACTATAGCTTGTTTGGTCTCTTATTAAAAACCACCTTGACCCTTCATTATTTATTGCTTAGCCCATGAGGGATGGAAAAGCCAGGCTAGAATTTTTTTATTTATTCATTTACGGCTATGCTAGAGGGGACGTTACAGAATCCATATTCACCAGCTTGAGCTCATACTCCTAAAATTTAAGATATATGGTTCATTTGATCATTTTATACCTTTAGTAATTCACACCAAGAATGTTGCTCAGAATAGGTCGTGTATGAAAGTACAGAAAATCCCCTAGGCTTAGCTTCCATTCACAATTAAGGCCAGAGAATGATGCGGCTATGCAGGTTCTTTAAATAATTTCAAGACTATATAGTATTTGAACAGGTGACAACTATGCATGTTAAAACTTACCTACCAATTGATAAACACCAGAATCTAGGCATTCACTCTCTAATCCATATTCACCAGCTTGAGCTCATACTCCTAAAATTTAAGATATATGGTTCATTTGATCATTTTATACCTTTAGTAATTCACACCAAGAATGTTGCTCAGAATAGGTCGTGTATGAAAGTACAGAAAATCCCCTAGGCTTAGCTTCCATTCACAATTAAGGCCAGAGAATGATGCGGCTATGCAGGTTCTTTAAATAATTTCAAGACTATATAGTATTTGAACAGGTGACAACGATGCATGTTAAAACTTACCTACCAATTGATAAACACCAGAATCTAGGCATTCACTCTCTAACAATCGTTTATATTCATTACATTATTGATTATACACATTGTTTTGTTCTTCTAATCATAATCACTAGGTATAGTGCTTACAATAACATTAATAGTAGCCTAAAATCTACCACTCCAACAATAATTGAGTGCCCATCCCAAGTGTCTTTGAACCATTAGCCTTCAGCTTTGCATGATGAACTATTGCTGAAGGAACTAGATATAGTAGCAGCACTTTATGCATATTGATTTTATCATTAAATCACTTTGATTCACCAAGTCAAGCCCTGTACTTTTCATTTAGGAATACCATTTGATGCACTCTTTAACCATCGGTAGCTCCCTTCTTGACCATTGACAACAAATTGCTCACCATGATAGTTTGCATTAATATGGCTGTTAGCAATAGCATCATAGAGGCCATTCTGGTTTCCTGCAACATGGAGGTCATACTGGTGGTCTACTGCATGGAAGCAATCTACAATTCTTTGTGCTGATTGTTAGTATTGTTGCCAAGTCCGTGTGACAGCTTATGGAATTTTGAGTATAATTGAGTGGGTGGTTTATGAGGTCGTGCAAAATCAAGTGTCTATAGTTAACTACCTCTTTGAAGAGTTCTTTGATCTCTACACTACACAAGAACTCACTTTTATTAGTATGGCAGGGTTGACAAACAAATACTGTTGCAACAACAAAGAGACTCATCTGTGATAAACAAACCTTATCACAATCCCTGCACGTGTACTTGTTCAGTGAGTGATGCAAAGCCTCAAGGATGCATTGTAAGTGTATTGTTTTGTCCATCTATGTGTATCTGCATGATTATGTTTCAATTTTAGTGTGTATAAAGGTCAAGTATACAATTTCCTTCTGTGTTTGCATATTAACTTTTTTACTGTAAATTTTTTGAAACTTATAAACAGCTATCCTACATTATTGCCCATTCATATTTTATATCTACCATGCTGTCATTTGATGCCAGCCATTTTATATCTATTTAAATGGATTTCTTTTATCATGAGAAGACTTTTACTCTTGGTATTGCATTTATCATTCACAGGTTATAAGCTGGAGAAAGTGAAAAAACACTTGCTGGATTCAGATTTCGAAGCATCATATCAAGTGGCAGCAGGTACACCAGCCATTATATTTATTGATGAGATTGATGCCCTTCCTCCTCATCACAACTCCAGCTATGAACAATGACCTTTGAATTTAGATTTATATGAAGTAGATAGGCTGGTCTTATATGCTCTTTTTAAGAACTACTTTGAATCAATCATAACACAACTTGAGCTCAGTCTCGATTCATCATATGTCAAAATCAACTAGGGCTCATACTTGGGTTTAATCCTCATTTAACCAATTACTTGGGGCTTCAAACCCTAGCCTTCATAGTAAAATCGCTCAGTATTCACCTGCATTACCCCAAGTTTCCAAGACGAGGGGACGAGGGGATGGGGAAACAGGTTTCTAAAATGGATTTTTTCTTTTGCCATTTTAGGGGATGGAGGGGACTGCTATATAAAAAATAGGGAAAATTAAAATATATAGCAAAACTTTAAATATTCATACGAAAACATGGTTAAAGCATGCTTATATACATTATAGAACCTTAACATATAACATTAGTGTTAAATAATTTAAATTGAAAGTTCACACAAGAGTCGAAATCAAACAAATTATCAAAACTCAAACATTAATACTATGGACAACCAAGGGATGTGTTGCCACATGTCCCCGAGTTTCTGGGATGTCCATGTTTCCAGGACGGGACTAATAAGCCCACAGATGCGTCCAAATGTAACACTGGTATTTACATGAAAATTAAATACATATCTCAATTTTTTAATTCCTCCCCAAAAACTTTGTCAGGGTTGATTTTCCCCTATTCTGCCTATACCAAAAAATAGGTTACAGTACCATAAAAAGAGTGGTCCAGTTTGAAATCAGAACTGAAATAATGTCATCTATGAATTTAATTGAAATGAAAGATTTTGCTTTACAATGAAAATAAAAATTCAACATACTAACAAAATTATGACAACTCTAAGGGAGTGCATTATCAAAAAGCTACAGATTTTGCTTGAGCGCACCTTAACTATGGATGCTACCACTTTCAATTGTCTCGCAATGGATTCAGCGTAACTAGCATATGTAACTACCCTATTATTCTATGATCTTCACAATAAACCTTACAAAACCCTATTGTTGTAGTCTATTGTCTCCTACGTCTATTTATAAACTAGCACTTGCACCCATGGAAGGTTCAAGAGATGGGCCGATAGGATATTAAAATTAAAACTTAAATGTATTTTAACATTACATAATTAGTCATATAATAATTAAAATCAATGTATGTTTTGAAATATTGTTGGAGCGTGATTCTTCATATGAGACACCCCTTTAAAGTTATTAGTTGTTATTATAGTAATATAATATAGCAGATAGAGCAAAACTGCGTTGATGGCTTACAGCCTTAGAGAACAAAAAAAATTCCATGTGTTATATGTATATTATAGATTCTAGTCAAATTTTTGTAGCCTTATTGTTGTTATAGCTATGCCACATCAATTAAAGAAACCATTAAACAAAGAAAAATAATAGTGTAATGTAAAGAAACAAATCAATCACACTCTATTAATTGATATTTTCCTGCAGTTTACATTATGCCATGTTGACTAGGAATGGAAGTAAACATGCACCAGAAGCTCCTGCAATGCTCCTTCCAAGTTCTTGCAGACAGTCACTTGCAGGTATACATCAATTGAAAATCAAATACCAAGATGTTTCACAGTAGTTATATGAATTTGATTGCTTCTCTGTAAGAATTACAGGGAAGAAGTGTCGGTGTTTAGTGTTGGACAAGCTGTGGCGTGGACACCATGACAATGTTTGGATATTTTATCCTCCTGTATTTCGTCTTCTTTGTGTTGCCTGTCTGTCACAGCCTCATGCAAAACCCAGTGTTTGAAGAAATTGGCATATGGTGCCTTCTTCATCAGTATCACCCATGTTGGTCCCTTTTCCTTTTTTTCCCTTTGTTGGTACCTCTTCTCTCTTTCACTCATCAAAAAAACTCATGGCTAGCAGGACTTAAGCTCTGATACCATTGAAAGATACCAAATATGAAACAACAAAATATTTGAGCAATATACTTTATAAACAATGTATTATCAACAGCATTGAACCAACTGTAACAACTTAAATCATCATCAGTTCAAAGGAACAGCAACTACATTCATATCAACTTCAGCTATATTGCTCCTATTTTCTCACTAGATCTAGAGGGTAGGCCATTGACTTTATATTGATGACTTACAGATCATACCATCCAAATGTCTTACACCTGGATGATGATATGTTGATCCCCTATTGAGTCGAAAAATCACCAATCCTTCTGATATTGCTTAGATAACTAACCTCGGTAGATATTCGATATTGCCTGTGTTGGAAGGAAAAAGCATGAGATCTACCACAGCTCGCCATCCTTATGCACTAGTGATTCCAATGCCCTTAGCCACCTGTAATGATTTCAGCGACTTGCTAATGCTTACGCACACTTCTCAATTTGTTTGTTCGTTGGATACTAATCACTGTCACTTGAACCCTATCGAAGACAAAGGTGAAGGCGAGTTCTAGATTGCTTTTGTTTCCTTTGTTCAATGGGTTTTCAACTTTCTCGTGCCTGTAAACAAGACAAATAGTGTTGTATGAAACTCAGATTGAATGAGTATGCTCAGACTACATGCAGCTGCAGTAGGGGTAGCATCCCACTTCGATAGGTCTCCAGAGATGTTCATCCCAACAGACCAGATGTGCTACACACTTCACAATTCCACCAAACATGTCTCAACTACACAAAAGCCTCTCCTTAAACAGGAGATCCAACATAGATCGGCCAAGTCAGCCTTAGCATGAAAAAGAAAGTTATTCAAAATTATAATTAATTAAATCCTAGGTCGCCAAGGGCCAACTTATTTTATTTTATTTTAATTATTTAAAATCATTTATTTAACTAAAATAAAACAAACAAAAGGGTACTAATAAGCACCGCCTAGCTGGCCGACCAGCACTCATTAAATCGGGTTCATTGAGGTACCAAGCCAGAGGACGAATCCCTGTGGAGCATAGGTAAAAAGCTCTGCTTGAAAGAGGCACTGCAAACTAGTGACTCTACTTACTACCCACAACCCACCTTTACACTCTTCCACATAATTTCAATTATTACAGACATGCACTGCCAAAAATGCCCATTCAGAGGGTCAGCTAATTCATTCTTTCGTCATCAACGGGGGATACAATTTCGCTAGAGGTGCATTTTTTCAAAAATAAATTATTAGCATGTATGTCAAGCGTGGTAGTTAGGTTGATATTCATAAAGATGAAATGACTGAGCAGGACTACTTCGCATGTAATGTGATAATTGCAGCTTACAGAAGACATGGTTACTGTCACGAGGTATTGGTACTCTTTCTCCCAATGCAACAAAAAGGTGTTCAACCCGATCAGTTTCACCTTTGCCAGCCTCCTCCCTGTCTGTGCCAAAACGAGAGCTTTGGAACAGAGTATGAACATCCATCAGAGCATAGTGGAGAACAGATTATTATAAGATGTTGTTGTTGTGAGTGCCTTGATAGACATGTATGCCAAATGCAGAAGCATACAGAAGACAGAGGAACTGTTTGAGAAAATGCCCCAGAGAAATGTGGTCTCATGGACTGCAATGATTGCAGGATATGCACAAAACGGGCTCCTTGAAAAAGCTTTAGATGTGTTTAAGCAAGTGCAATTGAAAGGCACTAAGCCGTACACAACAACATATTCCAGCATCCTCTCAGCCTGTGCTAAAGTGGGAGCTTTGAAAGAGGGTATCCACATCCATCAAGCTATTGGAAAACGGATTTTTGTCAAATGGTGTATTGCGGTTGCGCTGCTAGAGTTGTTTGGGAAACGTCGAAGCATACAAAAAGCACGCGAACTGTTTGACGATACACCTCAAAGAAATCTGGTATAATGGAATACCATGATTGCAGGATATGCACAGAATGGTGTTCCAGTCTGTGGTAAAATGGAAGCCTTGGAACAAGGTATGGATATACATCAAAACATAATTGAAAGTGGTTTTTCTTCCCACGTTGTAGTTGCAAGCAGCTTGATAGACATGTATGCAAAATGTGGAAGGATTCAAAAGGCACGGAAAGCACGGGAGCTTTTCGGCAAAACGCCTGGAAATGTAGTTTCCTAGACTGCGATGATTTCAGGATATGCTGAAAATGGTGTTGTTGATGAGGCCTTAACTCTATTCAAAAATACTCAAAATTTACAGGAAAAAAGAAAGGAGGAGGGTGGAAATCGTACCTATTGTGGGACTCAAATCATCGAATGAACCGGAAGCGAAGCGCAACTGAAGGTTGCTCTTGCCCACTCCTGATTCTCAGAAAAATCAATCGGTTCACAGTAACGAAAAGTGGATCTGAAAGTATAGAGGTTTTAGGGTTACCGAAGATTTGAGGATTGAAATCCGATTTCATAAGACAGATATTAGAACTGCAAATTTTATACCAAGGATGGGCCTATAGCTCAGTGGTAGAGCATTTGACTGCAGATCAAGAGGTCACCGGTTCGAACCCGGTTGGGCCCTTCAAAGCGTGTCGTTTTTATGTACAGTTAGTTTACATTTTTAAATCTAAATTAACATAAATTATATTTCTTTACAATTTCAGTTTCAAATATAAAATAGAACTTACTAAAAACAATATATTATTTTAAAATTTTTAGTGATATATTTTATATATTGTGTTCTTTGTTCTGGATTTATATTCTGTTCCATTCTAGCTATTCTGTCTGGGTGACTGTGTGAAGTAAGTCCTCGTTGTTTAAGCTATGTGAAGGCATTTTAGAGGCAGGGAAGGTAGCAC
>MU224809.1:55842-86200 GCA_018584345.1 Thuja plicata | reverse complement strand
ATTCAGAAGACATACCTAAATCAGTATAGCAGTCTGATTTCTGATCTTCCAGAGGAAGAGAGCATACTCTCTATGCTTAACTGAAATACTTATAGACACTTAGACACTGCTTAACATCACCCTATGAAGTAAAGTGATATATTTTATATGACAATTGATTATATATAATACATTATTTAGTTTATTACTATTCTGTATGTACTTAAATATATTGATATATGTTAAAAAAATAAAATTATAAAATAAGTTTTAAATGAATTTTTATTTTTTAGGTAGGTACTATTAAAGGCCTAGTTCCTTATATTAAAATCAAATAGAGCATTATAATACCTTTGAAATGGATGAAATGGAAAAAATGTTTCCGAAAATACTTATTTATTGGCAAAGGCAATTAATTAAAAAAATAAAACTATAAAATAAGTTTTAAATGAATTTTTATTTTTTTAGGTAGGTACTATTAAAGGGCTAGTTCCTTGTATTAAAATCAAATAGAGCATTATAATGCCTTTGAAATGGAAAAAATGTTTCCAAAAATAATAAATTAATTGGCAAAGGCAACCAGAACACATTTTTCAATACCCTCCATAGTAGCTCAAGAACCTTCTTCTTGACACCTTAGCTTCAAAAATATTTGCAATGTACCCACTTCTTGAACTAACTTTAATAGAAAGAATGGCAGTTACCTCATGGATCATCCTTGCCTTAACCAAATCGTTTGCAAAAATAGTGGCTCGATACATGAAACCAATTACTTGTGCAACATTTGTAAAGAAAATCTTCAATAGCACCCCATTGTGGATATGTCCACCTTGCAAGTGGTGATCGCAACTAACTTGTTTGATGCCCTTTTTATCACAACTTACTTCAACTTAGAGAGCCTACTTAGTTGTTGATCAATTGACTCCTTCAAGCACCTATATTTGACACTACAGTCTTTGCGCCTAGCCATGGAAACATTTACCAAATAGCAATACAACGACTTGGCTATAGAGGTGGCCAACATAGTTAGTAGTAGATGATCACACCCCACCAACCCTACAAGCCAAACACTGAAAGGCAATCAAGCACTCCAATGCAGCAGCATATAGATAGTCAAAGGATAGTCAACAGAGCAAGTGTTATGGAAAAAGTCCAAAAAATATGTAGACAAAGTTGTTGGAAACCACAAGGAAAACAAAGGAGACCTTGACTATTGTTGTCCATCAGACATGTTTTATTCGACTAGCCTCAAACCACTACATATTACTATCCATTTGTTATAAACATAGTCTTCTCATGAATCCCTAAAGCTAGCTCTCTTCTGAACTTGAGTAATAAATGCAATGTTGGAAAGCAATTGTTATCTCAAAGAGGATATGAGATCAAAAAATGGCATGTTCTCTAGCAACCCTTGCACTAGGAATCAGTTATATTTGTTATATTTCATTGGATTTATCGTGCAAACCACTGCTATGATCGGCTTCCAATGGAGCTACCCACGAGTAAGCAAAAAAACCACTTGTCTGTGTGAGGACAAGATATTAATTTCTTTATAGATACTAAAATCTTCATTTCCCCTAATGGATCCAATGAGTCAAATATAACCTTAGTACTTTCTTGTTAAACTCTCAGATTGGTTAGGATATCAGTCGCTTTATTTGCTTCTCTACACACATGAATTAATGAAATGTTTCTTAATGCGTCTAGATAGCTCCTTAAATTTTTTATCCATGGTTTCAGTTTCTAGTTTTTGACACATTTTTTACTTACTAGTATTAATGCAGATTTGAGAGTTAATTTTGATATCCACATCTCTCGGTCATAGTGCACGAGCAAGAGGGTCCATTTCCACCTTATTATTGGTGTTAGCACCAAGTGTTCTAGATAAATCTCACATGCATTCCCCCTTATCATTCCTAATTATGCATCATGCCCAGCCAATCGTGAATTCCCTTTAGCTAGTCCATCAAAATTGAGATTGTATCTTCTAATTCCAGGCACCACCCATTTGGCCTCGCTTCCCTTATTGGATTTTCTTGTTAAATTCTCAACCAATTGTTTTAACTTATCTCATTTCTTCTAGTTTTCACTATCCCAATTTGTATAATGGGTGTTGGTGCTTATGAATTTTTTCATATTAACCACTTTGTGCATTCCTTCTTTGATTTTCCTAATCACCTCTTCAATAGTTAAGCTCTGATCGCAAAAAATCATCCTATTTCACACTTCCATACATATTATACAAGCATTGAAATGGAAACAACCCATATGTTACCATAAAAGCCTTGTTTCTTTATGACCAACCAACTAATCAAAATTTTGAACAGGTCACCATGTCTCGAGGAATACCATCCAAGTAATTGTCGGAGCCAATCTAGACACGTCGAGGTGAAGGGACAATTTAACAAAAGATGGCTAGTTATTTTCACATCTACCCGATATAAGAGGCATAAATTCATACCATGAACAATGATATGACATATCTTATCTTTCATCAGTATTTTCTTTTGAAGAGTTTCCTACAAGAATGCACTGACCTTAGCAAGAATGCATTTTTGCCAACATAGCTTTACTAGTCAACGGTTTGTTTCTTTCTACATCTTCCATATTTCATACCCCAATTTAACTGAGTATTTCCCAAATTTTGAACCTCACCATATCACCTCCTCAAATTGCATAATCCTGTGATTTTCTAAAGTTTGGGATAAAAAAATTTAACCATTTGTCGGGATCGAAAGTCCAATAGTATCTACCCACATATAACATTCACCAACTCTAATGACATCTCTTTTAACATAGTACACAACATCTCTTCTATTATTTTGGATAACATCATTGATCTAATTAGTTGAATCAAAGGATTCTATTTACCAGACGTTTCATTCCACAAATCAAACCAATTATTAGCCCTTATGTCTTTTCATATTTTCTAGATGAGATACTCGATGATTTCCTATCTACTAGATTCCATAAAAATCTCAAAGTAAATTAATATTTACTCACATGGCTTAAGTTAACTTAGGCATCAATATCATTTTCTAGGTGCATAGGTATTTGCACTTAGGTAGTTGTAAATAGTTTTCAATAGTTATTTCCTACCTGCATTATTATTTGTGTCAGGTGGTTGAGTTCTAACTACTCTCGCCTACTATTGCATCTCATTGAGCCATGTGTCATTGTTGTGTCATCTCATCTCATATTCCCTTTCTTATATAAGCAAGTTATGCTACTACTCCATTTTATGGTCAACGCTTCATTTCAAGCAACTTTGAGAGAGAGAGAGAGAGAGAGAGAGAGAGAGAGAGAGATGAATTCTCTCAAAGGGAAGCACAAAGCCAAATTCAAGAATAATTAGGGACATAGAAAAAAAAAGTATATGAATATTGCTAAGACTCTGGTAACACCCAAGGTTGGCTATGGTTTGGCTTCCCCGCTCATAAGGGTTGGTGTTTATGTGAAAATAGTGGACATTTTATATACATCATTACCCAAGTATATTTGCATTCATTCATTCTTGGGTTTCCATGTTCTTGAACATATATTACTATCAGTGTACACATTGCTCTTTTTGTGCAAGCGCTAGTAGTAAACATTTGTCATAATTATTAATTATTTTTCGATAACTCTTGCCTCAATAAAATAATATTGATAATTATAACATATAAATTCTATAGTGAAAATATACACTTTTCTTAAAAATGTAATCTTAATTTAATTAAAAAAATCAATATATTTACAACTATACAATGGTGGGTGAATTTTTAACTACATGAGCTAGGGTTATCCCCTAGCCTCTCATTTCTTCTTTGTTTTTTGCACTGGATTGAGGGTTTGATGGGGGGCAATAATTTACAATTATAGTGGCTAGGGAGGGTGTGGTGACCTACTCTAGAGGGAGTTCATAGTTTTTTTAGGGTTTTGAAGGTATTTGAGGCATGAGGGTCTTTAGTACTGCTTTAGTTCCCCTTCTGTAACCTTTTTTTTGTTTTCTTTGGCATAAAAGGAGTGGTTTTATCATGGTTTTTTTGTAGGGTGTATGCCTTTGATTTTTTGTTATCTTTCTAGTTTTATCTTAGGCCTACGATGTTGATAGAAGGGCATAGTACTTCTTTAAATGTGTTGACTAGTGAAGACTCGATAGAGCAGATCTCTCTTCTTCCCAACATGCATAAGCTATGGACCATTTAAATAAGGCATCAATTGTAAAAGAGTCTTCATTGAATGGTGAGCCCGGGTTAAATAAAGTGAATGATTGTCTAGAGTGCATCCAAGATTGCATGATCTCAGTGATTCAACCAGACACCAAATCATACGATGTTATATACTCGAGAATTCATGCTTTAATTTGCAATTAATTGGGATCTAGGTTTCTATGTTTGTTTTTAAGTCGTGGGCTCATTATACTTGGAACCCGAAGGGAGATATGAGTTTATATTAGAATGGTTGGTTAGGTATAACAAATAGTAGATAAAAAAAAAAAAAAGGTAATCCCTTATGCTCATATCTATTTTGATATTGATTTAATTAATCCTTTACAGGGTTCTGTGGAAATTAGCCTTGGACCATCTTCATGGATTCAATAGTTTGGTTATGAAACTCTCTTGTTCTAATGCCAGATTGATCTTGAGCATGGGCATCTACAGAGAAAATGCCCTAGGTTCAACCATGCAATTATTCTAGTCATTGTCCCCTCTTACTCTATTCCTAATACTGAAAGTCCCCATGACTTAAAGGGTTGCAGATAAGGAGGTATTTATTCCTATTGATTCATGTAATAAGTGCATACATTAGAAAATAACCCTTTAGGAAAGACAAAATGATAGTATCTTCAATCAATTTGATGCCTTGGAGGATCTGGATTAAGATGAGGAGATCCAAGTTGTTTATTGGGGTTGGCTCCATTAGAGCAGTCTTGTCAAAGGACAGAGATATCGATAAACATATTATCTCCTAGGTTTCTTAGTAGGATACTTAGATGGATATTGATCAACCTCCTAAGGTACTCGGTGCATTAGAGTCATGTAGGGTTAGTGTATTGCAAGAAGATCCATCCTTGGTTTTTGACTCCTTTTTCAAGAGAAGGGGTGTGTGGACCCTATAAAAGGTAGTGGGAATCCATCTAATTTGGGCTTGCAACAAAATACCTTTAAAAAGAGTCTTCCTAAGAATCCCCCTAAGCTAGGATGTAAGAGGGACAATGAGAAAGTAAAATTAGTTAGTGAGACATTGGTGGAGTTTAGGCTAGTAAAAACAATTCAAACCCATTTTCCCCACTCTCAAAAAATATTTTTATCTCATGGAATCCCATTTGAGGAGTATGAACATACCTTATCAAAAGGTTATTCACAATTTGTTTAGTTCTCATTCTCCTAATTTTGTTTTCATTCAAGAAACTAAGTTTTCAATGGATTGTATGTTTAATACAACTCCTAAAATATGAGCATGCGCTCCATGTCAATATTTTGGGGCTCATGATAGTTGAGAGGTTATGGTTTTCTTTTGGGACCTACATAAATTTATCCCTCTTTAGTGTATCTCAATCAGATTGGCTATTTCTATGGCTACCTCAAGTTTGGAATCTAATGAAACTATGTTATTCACCAAAATTTATGCTCCTACTAACCTCATTGGTAAATCTTTGCGATGATATCATGTCAAATATGTTTGGTCCTTGGCTACTTATCATCTTGAGATTATTTATGGGGACTTTAATATTGTCCCAAGTTTGGAGGGAAAATAAGAAGGTACTTACAAACTTGAGAATTCTATTGGTATTTTGAGGGAAAATATAGACCTTTTGAAGATGATAGATATAAAGACCAATAATAACATTGGATTGTTCACTTGAAATAATCGAAGATGTGGAGAGAATTATATTTGTAAGAGAATAGATAGATTCTTGGTTTCTTACTATTGGGTAGGGGATCATTGATCTACTAGTTATGATATTTGAAATTAGAAAGGATTAGATCATAGTCCAATCAAATTATGAACTATTTCTCTCAAGACCTCAAAGAGCACCTCTTTTAAATTTCAACTTATGTGGCTTCGGGATCCTTCACTTTAGGATTTTATGGTTGACTAGTGGTATGGAAGAATACCTGCTTATAAAATTATAATGAGGAAAAGGTTATCAATGGTATATCCCCATTTACTACATATATTGGAATACAAAACACTCTAACAAAGTGAATCCTATTAGCACAACCAAATAGTAAGGGTGCTAATTCATGATTTGCACAATGTAGGGTTTTGGATTCCTTATGAAGGAAATATTAATGATATGTGAATGTAATAAATGACTAAGGAAAAGTAAATTAGACCTATGAAAGAATGTGCAAGAGGAAAATAGAAAGGATGAACTCACCTATGATGACAAGAGAGGAGTAACAACTTTGTAAAAGCTAGAAGAAATAGAAATCTTGTTACTCCTCCCTTTTCATTAAAGGGGGTTCAAATTTCCTCTCTAAGTGATATTTATCAAGAGGTTTCATAGTTATTTTCACCTCTTTTTAGGGAGGATTCTCCCCTTTCTAGGGATGAGGACAATTCTATTTTAAACTGCATTCCTAAATTTGGTTTCTAATGAGATGAATGGGGCTCTTATCTAACCCATCTCTCTGTAGGAATCACAAAAGGTCATGTATCATATATAAGGGTAAAGCCCTAAGTTTTTATGGATTCCCAATTGATTTTTATCATAATTTTTGTGAGATTATCAAGTTGGACCTTTTGAGAATAGCGCAAGACTCGCTAACAAATCAACATTACCAAGTTGATTGGAGAGAGGTTTAAGCCATGACTTGATACTGTGATGTTTGTGGAGTAGGATAGCGTTGTTTTAGGTTGTCAAATTTTGAATGGAATATTTGTTTCTAGGGAGTTAATTTACTCAATTTTAACCTTTAAGGAGAAGGATATGTTCATTAAGTTAGACGCGGGAAAAGCCTGTGACGGGATCAAATGGGATTTCCTACAAAAAATTATTTTAGCTCTTGGATTTGATAGTAATTGGGTTAGTTGGACCATAAATTGTGCCACTACTCCTTTTCCTATTCTTATTAATAGCAAGGATTTTGAGTTATATAGGGCCTCTAAGGGCCTTCATTAGGGAGATCTCAATTCTCCTTATATGTTCATCATTATGGCTAAAGGTTTGGGAAAATTTATCAACTCTCATGTAAGACTAGGTTTTGTTGAAGGATGAATTTGGGGTAATTGCCTACATCCTCATTCTCATTTACATTTTTTAGATGTCATTTATCTATTGGGCATGCCATAATCAATGAAGTAGTAAATTTAAGAAAGAAGTTATATACTTACTTGGCTACCTCTAGGAAAAGGATTAATGAGGATAAGCCTTTTATTTTCTTATTTAATAACCCTAGATTTATTCAAAGTGGGATTGTTAGGATACTTAGATTTTAGATTGATTCCCTTCCTCTAGTTTTTCTTGGTATTCCCCTTATTGTGGGCCCTTAGCCTAGGATCTTTTTGTAGGATGTATTGGATAAGTTTTTTAAGAGGGTTAACCATTGCACTTTCAGATGGCTTTCAACTACTAGGAGAGTGAATCTTCTAAAGTTGATTGTTTAGGCCCTCCATATTTATAGGTTCTTTTTACAAGTCTCTCCTTCAAGTTTAATTAAATAATTTGATGTCGTGTCTTATCAATTATTATGGAAAGATGATATATCATCTACTAAGTGGAGCTTAGTTAGGTGGGAGTCTATTTGTAGGCTAAGTAGGAGGTAGGTTTTAGTCTTCATCCAGCGGACCTGAGTGACCAAGTTTTAGCATCTAAATTGTATTCAAGGTGGTACATAAATCAAGATTAGGATTGGTCTAAAATCCTCATTAAAAGTATCTAAGGAGAGTGAATAATATTGATGTTTTTCAGTGCAACCTTATGGGTAAGGGCTCTATGATCTTTGGTACTCTTAAAAGATGCACTAAGATCATTAAACAAGTTCTCTTTTGGATATGTAATAAGGGCTCATAAGATCTTATTTGGTATGATTCTTGGGATGGGTACCCCTTATCGTATCAATGTTTCTCCACTACAACCTCCTTGAAATAGTTTTCTTGATGTTGGTTGGAGTATGGTTGAATAATTTAATGTTATTCAAAACTTGGGGTACATGGAGGTGTCTAGATAGAAAAATCCTTGGGAGGACCCCTCCTAGAGATTTGGAGGAGTCTAGCCAAGACCTGTCTTGGATTTTAGTAAGTAGATTGTGTAACTCTTTCAGAGGAAGGGTGTTAGGCCCAAAAGGAGGCAAGCACAACTGAGCGAGGGGGGGGGGGTGAATTATTTGTACACACTTATAAACTTTATCTCCCTTAAACCACTTACAGATCTAAAAGATAAATAGTAATTCAAGATCCACAACACATAACACAGAACACCAAGATTTGTTCACGAGGAAACCTAGCTAAGGGAAAACCCTGATGGGAGACAAACCCACTAGATAATTGTACTATGTTAGAAGTATTGCCTGGTTAAGAGAAAATGAATACAAAAGGGGAATACATATGCATTCATAGTCCCACTACCTAGAGCACACTACTCACAATACAATGATCTGGCCCTCAGCCAGGTTCACTGAACAATTTTGATAACAATTCACAGGGGTGGATAAACTATCCAATAACTGAATGACTTATAGCATTTGTAATGCCAATACAATTCCAATGAAGTAAAATCTCTGCCTCAATTTCATAATATGAATATCCTCTTCAATACCCATGCATACTCACATACACACCACAACCACACTCATTGCAATCATAGAATGATTGCCCATTATATACATATTACAATGAATTTTATGAACAAGGTCGGCTAGGACCCATACACAAGAATGATACAAATATTATGCTCAAACTACAAGGTGATCCAAATCAAGTCGTCCAAGACTTAGATAGGATCCAAAACAACATCCTCGAAAATGCAACAAGTTCTACAAATCCATGCCAAGAATCGCAATATGTTACTCCACCAAGTTGGCTAAGACTTAAATAGAGAAATGTCAACATGCTAGCAAATAACCACATGCGATCACCTTCGATCAATGTGATTAAGAAACAAGGTCATAACATGATCCACGAATACCAACAAGCAACAAGAATAACTTCTTGAATCTTCTCAAAATTTCAAACTCATAATCCAAACTCGTCTCTGCACTGAATACTAGCAACTCAGAATACAAAACTTTGTTTCATCAGAAAGACAACTTGTTGAACTCTGAATCATGAAAAAAACTAGTTGAGGAAACAATAGTAAATCCCAAATATATCACCATCTTTGTAGCACCTGAAACATCAACACTGATCCTCACCGAAGTAATAACTCAACCTCTATCACAATAGGAACACTGAAATGTTGTCACTCGATAGATCAATCATATCTTCCTCAAACTGTCGCCCAAACTTCTATGAACCTTTGTAGACCAACTATAGACACATCTGAACCATACCTTACGTTCACAACACGAGATAATCAAAATAGCACCTAAACAACCAAAATATTCCTCATTAGACATACTGAACATATTGTCTGCAACAATAATTAGTATGTTGACATCAATGACAAAACATTAATGTTAGCGCACAAAAACACCAAACTCTCACATGCTCAACAATATTCCAACAATCTCCCCCTTTGGCATTGATGACAAGATATGAAGTGAAAAACTAATCAATGCACAAAGACATCAATATATCCACCTGATCATTTTGAAAGTATAACCACAATATATCCACATGATCACTTTGAATATCTAGCCTCAACACAATCTCTCCAAGCACAATCATCTTTGTTTTTCACACAATCTCTCCCCCTTTGACATCAATGGAAAAGGGCCAAATATATCAAAAAGAACTAAAATCACCTCAAAAGGCAAAATAAGAAAATCTCAATACCAATCCATAAGATCCATAAGACTGCTCCCCCTAAGGAGTAGTCTCCAAACTCATCAATCTAGTGAATGATATGCTGATAGATTTATGGACCGATGCCATCCTTTACATCATTATTTCTGATCAGGAGGGCTATCACCCCAAGCTTCTTCCTGAGACACTCAAATGTGTCCTTCAACAAAGGCTTTGTAAAGATATCAACAATCTGTTCCTTAGTAGACACAAACTCCAATTTTACTTCCTTTTCACTGTTTTATCCCTCAAGACATGATACTTAATACAAATATATGGATTGAAATGATACATCAGTACAAGAAGGTACTCATCTGCACCAAACACTAGAGAAATTGTTGGCTACTACAGAACTGTATTGCTGATGGAAAGAAGAATTCAATGATATATTAGGGAGAGAGATATTATATGTTTGGCATTGCTGTCAAAGGGGGAGATGAACTAAATATATATATCCACATGAAATATATATCATGATAATCCAAAGGGAGAGAAAAAAAATATCCACCAAGGAGAGGAACAACAAAAGGGGGAGAAAAGATCAGAAGAAGAAGTTTCTACAAAGGGAGATAATTAGAGAAAAGTTAACATTGTATATCTATCTAGAAAAGGGAGAAGAGATTCTACAACAAAGAGAGAGACAAAAACATAAGTTGCTACATCTATCCAGTAAAAGGGATTGAAGAATGAAGAAAGCACTCTGCACTCTGCAAAAACCAAATCTAAGTTAGAAGAGCTTACCAAGAGTCAGATATTTGAATTGGTTATAGAACAATAAGTTTGGGAGAGATTGATGAACTACAACTGATATATTTCATATTGTGATGTAGTATGTTGCCATCAATGCCAAAGGGAGATATTGATGAACTATAACTGATTGAATGTTTGAAGATGAAAAGTTGATGATCATCGAGCTACAAAAAGTAAATGAAAGACATTAAATCAGTTAATGTATTGTATTGTCATTGATGTCAACTTGATATGGTATGATTGCTCATACACATATTGTCACAACACTTAAAGATCTAAAGAGACAAAGTTTTGTCGTTGGTAATCATGATATACACCGAGTGATAGTAAACCCTGATGAATAGTGAACCACGAGCACATAAGTTCACAATATTAACCGATAGACAGTGTTACCTGAGAAATAATTACCGAGCTAACTACAATTGTCACCGAATAGAATTGAATTTGATGCTCAAACTATCTGCAGTAGTCACCGAGCACAACTGAAGTGTTGACCGACAGGAACTGAAGTTGGAAAATGACAAAACAACTTACCTGGCAGTGCTATATTTATAGTTAACTCATTGTTTGCTTTATTTCTATAGATTAGTTAAAAGCTAAAGATAAGAAGGAGATTTAAAGCATGTTTTATTCCAGAAAACAAGGAGAGATTTAAGGAATAAAACTAAAGCAAGCATGGCAAGCTTTACGGATCAAGAAGTGATCATCGAAGAAAACAAGAAGAATGAATCATGAAATCATGTCTATATAAAGAGACAAGTAATTCATTATTAGAGAGGAATGTTGAGTATAATTCTGGTGAAGATAGAAGTCTTCATGCAGATTTGATCATACAGGCTGACGAACAGAGCCAAGAATTCTACAGACACCGAGCAACAGAGAAGCAACAACATTCACCGAGTAGAAAGAAGGGGAGCAAAGGAATTGAAGAGAAAATTGATCAAAAGAGGTATTATGGACTTACAATAAATCTGAACATCTACAATTTTAAGTTGTATTAGTGAACATATCATTTACTATTTTAGTTTAACCATTGACTCAAAAAATCTCTTAACCGAGTGGGATTTAAACATCCTTAATATATTGAGATACATCACAAGGAGTATCAAAAGGTTTTCATGATGACAACATAGTGAATGCTAGGTCAAGTGATAAACTGTTAGTTTTAAATCCTCTAAGAATGTCGCACTTAATAGTGTGTTTGTAAGCTTTAACAGGGTTAGTTCTTCACTGAGCTTACTTGAGAAGAGTGAAAATTTTGGGTTATCGGTCCCAAGTAGTTTTTTCCCTTAACAGGGTTTCCATGTTAAAAATACATGTGTCAAATGTGTATATGGTTCATTTCTTTGATGTTTTTCTTTACACATTACTAAAACAGGATTGATCGGTAAACACTAAGTTTATTTACTGATATTCGGTAAAGGCTAGGAAAGGATAAATTGATATTCGGTAAAGCTTAAGAAAAGGATAAATAGTATATTCACCGAGCAGTATATATATGTTAGATTCACACAACGCATACATCTTGTAGGACTTAAGATAACTAGAGGCACTATATATGTAATATAAGTTTTGGTTGAATTATTGGATTGATTTTTGAGGCCACTGGTTCACCCCCCCCCCCTCTTAGTTATTCTAACACACACACACACACACACAAGCCAAGATATATGATTTTTAAATAAGAGACAATTAGCTCCAAAAGGAAAATAAAGAAGGATTTCTTAAAACATGCAATTGATGCAAATAAGGGAATATATTAAATTTAATATTAATCTTTATTTTAAGATAACTTTAAGCATGCAATTAACTCTCTTTTTTTTTCTTCCTCTATGCAAATCTAGAACTGGGATTTGGACAAGAACCTGGTAAGGGTGTATTTTTCTTTCCAAGGTAAGGGACTAACATATATGAAGACTATTATCCATTCTAGCAAAAATACCAAAATCTCTCACAAAGGAAAACATCATTCACAGATTTGAAACCCTAATGATAGTTTTGAAAACTAAATCATATCAAATGAAACTTTGATGCCCATATTACAACCAAGACAATTAAATGAAACCCTTAAGCCCAACACACAGATCTGACATACAATCATGAAGGAAAAATCACATAAATGCTCCAATAACCTATTCTTCAATTTTTATTGCCACATATTGGGTAAAAGCACAAAAAACTGTCACCTTTTAAGCTAACTTGATTGACTTGGCCCAGTCAAACTTAACCGAGTCTAACATGATCGAGTCCACATAGGTGCCATGTGGCACCAAATGGCACCTACGTGGCCCAGTAGGCTCCTGCGTGAGCCAATGCGAGGGCTAGTAGGACTCGGCTAAGTCAGACTGGGTCGAGTCTGACTCAGCTGAGTCTACCTAGGTGGCATGTCATGTTGGCAGCCAAACCTCCAAAACATAAAAAGATAGAATTTTTTCACTTCTGCTATTCCATTTTCTGCTCAAAATAGAAAATTTCAAAAAACTAAAAGTACCCTTTTCTAGATCTCGGAATGACAATTCTTGACATATAAATTTTATATTGTTTTGACTACAAAATATTGAACAAATTTACTAAAAACTAAATGTAGGTACATAAAGCTTTGAGAAGTCGTTGATTCAGAAAATATAAAAAAATGCTAAATCAATTCAAAAAAAAATTAAAATCATAGAAAACACTAGAGAAGAGAGTCCTCTTCAATAATATGTAATTTATTTGGTTTTTGGTATAGTTTTGATAGAGGAAAAGTGGCGGGAGACAAAAACTGTTGATTTCAGGTAAGTTTGACTTTGAATACTTATAACGGGCAAACTATAGATCGAAAAAAATTCTTTCTTTTTTTCTGCACTAGACATACATGTAATCTAAAACATATTCTAAAATTGGAGGAAAAAACAATGTTTTACTTATAATGATTTGGCGAGAAGTAAACTCCCTGATTTGCAGTATTTTTCAGGAAATGAAAAATAGATCTAAAAATTTAAAAAAACATATTAATTTTGGTTCATATTTTTAAAACAAACAATAGGCATAAAACTCATTCTATTTCACACATTTCATCAGTTTACATCATCTTCAAATTCTTAACAAAAATGTGACTTTTATACCCTTGAAGTTTTACAATTTTGGTGTTGTTAACCTTTTCCATTGTAAAAGGGTGACAGTTTATTGTGCTTTTACCCTATTATCAAACAAGGAAGATTTGGACACAGTTTATTGTGCTTTTACCCTATTATCAAAGAAGACTATAGACGTGTCTACAAGATAGTGTAAAGGAAATGTGATGTGTAAATGTTGTATCTGCAATAATCCTACACACAATCACTCAATACGACTTTAGCTTGACATGTTAGTACAAAATATAATTGAATTGCACCAAATTGAAATAATTAACATCTCAAAAAATGTCCTATTGCATCCTAACTAGAAGATTTACATGAATTTCATAGAATGCTCTCAGATTAAGCACGAATTCACAGCAAATAGACAATCTAGGATGGAAGATTTGTGAGAAAAATGCCTAAAATGCATAGAATATTGTTCAATTATGCTCCATTATTTATCAAATGCATGAAATTGACAATTCAAATGAAGAAAAAATGAACTATATTAGCTAGAAATTGAAATTGACATTAGTTAGCTAGAAAATTACTATTCATCTATATGAAATGAGCTTAGAAGGGCTTCATTATATAGGTTTTTCTTGGAGGGCAAAGGCTCAAATTCAAATTTGAATTTGATGGTTGAGATACATCCATGAGGGATGGTCAAGATTGAATCCCAATTAATCCATGTGATTGCTCCTTATTGGTTGGAGGTTTGAATTTTGAGGCAAGTTGAAGGAATATAAATGCTTGGATTAATTAATTTACTTAGCCATGTGTTTTTTGGGTTTTATTTGATTTAAATGACCAATATTAATTGATGAATTAATGCCTCTTGGCGAGTGATCTTGGATTCTTGATTTTTGATGAATTATATTATTAAACCAATCTAGTTCAATTATATAATTATGATTAGCTTTGGATTTGATGTCTTGGTTAGGACTTAGGGCACTTGATTTCAGATTAGGGCATCTGAGTTCATCAGACCATTTTTAGGTGATTACATTTGCCCCTCTTTGAATTGATGAGCGATCACCGCGTTGATTCAAAGAACATCTAATGTTGACTAGCGATCGAATAGTTTGATATGAATCTTGATGAAACTATTCACAATTTGAAATTGATTTCAAACTTGATCGAACAAAAATTGATTGAAGTTGTTGGAGATCCTAGTTTGGTTTGAAGAACCAGATAGATTGTCCTTGTTGATAGAACTGATGTGAATACTAGAGAATCAATTTGATATGAAGCGATGAAATTGATACCCCAAGCTGGTAGATTTTATAGGATAGATAGTGGTGGTAGGATGACAGAGATCAGGGTGTTTAACGAAGACCAGTTAGAGTGAGATTCACAGGTCCTACACAACCATCTACATCCCATGTTCCTTCATCTTCATAGGGTACTTCTTCCTCTTAGATGCCTCTTGTTGTGTCTTGTACTCAGATTCCTAGTGTATCTCATATACCCTTGATAACACAGAGATTATCTTTGGCACAAATGTCATCTTCTTCTAGTGTCCTCTTTTCCTCATAGTTGTGGCTAGTTACACATGTACCCACACAACTGAGGGTTACCAGGATAGTTACTTCAGGTGTGCAACCTGATATTCAGATAGGTCAACATACAGGTGTACCCCCATAGATGGGTATAAGTCCCACAGGTGTACAAACAAGTCCTCCTCCTTAGAGAGGTACAGGTATAGGTATTTTGTTGCAAATAGGTGCATCGCCATAAGGTATTGGTGATGTTTCTATGATTTCTCATTTGCAGAGAGAGAGAGAGAGAGAGAGAGAGAGAGAGAGACTCAAATAGCTATTTTAGCACAATTAGGAGACATAGATAGATCCTTAGAGAGACCAGAGAGAGATGTCACCTTGGAGTGCAGTCGAGCCTCCTATTACCAAGAAACTTATTTTGCAAAAGTGCCAGATCGTATTGCCAAAGTCACACTTTTTTCACAAGCAACAACACAGTCACAAGGTGTACTGGCTCCAAGCAGATCTGATGTCCCTCCACCAAGACCTCCTAGGGATGATGCTAGTAGTCAGTCATGATTACTACTGAGCATTGTTTCTCTGATGATGTATAAACATTGCGTTGATATAGCACCTTTTTGACAAACTTGTATGATGTATCCCATGGACAGTTTGATATATGATGACATTCTATTGCTTTGGCATCTTTGTATCTTTGTCATTGATCTTTTTATATGCATATGATATGAGATACAGTCTTATGTGAATGCACTATGATATGAGATGTTTTATGATTATGCTTTGAGCACATTGTTTTATTTCCTGATGTTGTGAATACAAATGTATGGATGCATTTATTTTTTGATCTTTTTGATGCATATATGTGATTTTAGATTAATGATATGGATTCACATGTATGATTTAATGATACTTAATGAAATCCAAGTGGATATGAACTTTACATGATTATGCAAATGATTATTTTATTTTAGTAATTAAAATACTCAATCAGGAGAGAAATTATACCATGTTGATATGTGATTAGAGTTGTTTTTTCCTCCTTAGATTGATGTTATTAAATCCCTTCTTTAGCACATGTTCATAAGATGCAATGTGACCGACCCTAGAACAAAATGCACCTCCTAGCATGCAATGCAACTTCCATCCCTGTCTTTCATTTTTTTTCTTATTTCATCATTGAGCTTTAACAGACCCACTTTGATACAACCAACACTGCTACTCATGGAATAATAGTAGTATGAATATCACTTTTATCAGATACATGTACGTACAATCATCACTAGTACTCAGACAACCATGATAATATGAATACAAATTGTGTTAGATGTTTGAATTTTAGTACAATCATCATGAATAATTGCTTTATCCTAGTGATATGAATACTAATGAGGTCAGTTGTGATATTGCATTTTGACACAAGCATCAAGATATGAAAAATCATGATGTCATGAGCATCAATTTCGTCAACAAACAAACAAAAAACAAAGAAAATATCATATTCCTTCCTCGATCTTCTAGTATAAAGACTCATGGAATCTCTCAAGAGATATGATAATCAAAAATTAATAAGATAACCATCTTGTCTGGCATAGATATTTGCTTTAGTCTCAGAGCCTTTCATGTAGCTAGAGTTTTGTCATCGTATATCAACTCAAATACTGATACAGATCACAAGCATAAATTAAAGAAAATATCATGCCCCCTTTCCTTGTGTTTCTAGCATTAGAGCATCATTTTAGCACTCAAGAGATATGACTAATGACAAACCAATAATGAACAAGTAGTCATTAAAAGAAAAAAATCCTGACTTCATCATTGTTTCTCTAGTACAGATACATCATGGAGTTACTTAGAAATCAAAATTTTTGCAAGCATACCACAAGACTGGTCATTTTTGTACTTGTGTTGTGATTGATTGATTAGATGAGCTGATCACTTGATGAAATGATGAGTGTTTAGAAACACTTTTTTTTGTTGATTGAAATGTGATTGGATTAGTGGTATAGAAAAAAGATCATGGCATGGTTGGTGGTATTGAAAAATACCTTTGTTTGATTGGTGATATTGAGAAATACCGCTAAGAATGATGAATTGCCTCTAGGTGAAACAATTATCCTTTTGATGAAACAGAAGATTAGATTCCAAGCCATGTAATGGATTTCTCTTTTCCAGCAAGAAGGATATATCGTTCATTTTGGGTTAACGATGGAAAGTTAAGTATTTAGAGGGGAGGGGTGAATCAATACCAATAAAAATTTTAAACCCATAATTTGATCATACACTGAACTAAATATATTGCAAGTAGTCATAGTAAAGCATATAAACTAAAACATGTAAACACAACTCATAACACCAAGATTTTTTGGTCACACAAATATCCTTTGTTAGAGGAAAAAATTGCGGTGGGGATGACACCCACAAACCTTCACTACTGCAGAAAAAGGGTGCTTGGTTATAGCTACAATGTTTGATATTTCTGATAGCTTACCCTATTAGGAGTATAATAAGACTTTTTCAGTCTACTCTAATCTAAGAGACATACCCTATTAAAGGATTTGCAATATAATACTTATTCAGACTCATTGTTCTCACTGAATTTATTACCTCAAACTATACTCGGTAGCTCAATAAATTAAGCTCCGCTTTACTCTGCATATATCTCCTTCACTTCTTAGCTCCACTACATACGCATCATCTCATCATCTATATTTTGTTTCTCTGATATTCTATATGACTTCCAGGAAGTTAATAAAGATCTAGGGATTCCTGCCTCAATGGTGGATATTAAGTGGTGCAATATTGGTTACACTACCAGTGCATTATTCCTTATTTATTTTTCATTGGTGGATCTACCTCGTGATCATGTACAATCAACTTTTTGTGATCCCTCTGTTCTAAATATCATTGCTTGGTGACTTACTCACTCGATAACTGACTTTCTCGGTAATTGTCTTTTCTCACTGCATGTCTCTGCTTGGTACATTACTATATTTCTTTACCGACTGTCTCTATGCAATTTATTGATTGTCTCTTATGAACACTATGACTTTGGCAAAACTAATGACAACATAATAACTTGGGTAGGAGTAACAGTGCGTGATTCAAAGATAACGAAACATTTATAGACAAAGCGGCTAGCTGACAAATGACGCCCATTTATCAGGCTTTCACCACTTGTATAATTTATATTTTTTCTACCAAGGAGCCTGTTTACTAGTTTTTCACCAAGGCACAACTTTTTTGTTTTTCAATTTTTTTTTTTATTTTTTTATTTTTCTCTCTTTTTTTTTTTTGTATTTTTTATATATTTGATTTTTTTTATGTTGCCCAAGTACTTGTTTGCCAGGTTTTCACTGGGACAACCATTTTTTCAACTTCTTTTTCTACTTTTTAGATTTTTTTTCAAGACTTTTTCCATTGTTTTTGGATTTCTTCAGGACTTTTTCAAATATACAACTTTTACCAACAATGATCTAGGCATAGAACCAAATCAAATGATTAGTATTGATTGGATTAGGAAGTGCGTCTCCTTCTATGGTGGCTAATTGCTAAGCCCCATATCCAAGTACTATTGTTATGATAAAAGGCCCTAACCAGTTCGGTTCAAACTTGTCTTTCTTTTCACGATGTTGTTATTTTTTGGATTTTCACGTAGCACTAGATCGCCTACCTCAAACTCACTAGGTTTGACTTTCTTGTTGTAGAATTTTTCCATTCTCTTATGATATCCTTGTAGGTGTTCAAAGCATCTTGACACCTTTTAGCTAGCAGTTTCAGGTTTTGCAACCTTGAGACTCTATAGTCATCATCTGTGATCAATCCATGTAATGATACTCTTAAGGATGGTATTTTGACTTCCAGAGGAAGTACCACTTCTGCACCATAGACCAAAGAATAAGGAGTAGCTCCTCTTGGTGCTCTAATACTCATGCGATAGGCCCACAAAGCCGGATTGATTTGAACATGCCAATATTTTCCAGAATCATTGACTGTTCTAATGAGAATCTTTAGGATGTTTTTGTTACTGGCCTCTGCTTGTCCATTTCCCTGGGGGTAATAAATGGAAGAGAAGTGTTGAGTGATTTGAAATTTTGCACAGAGTTCTTTGACGTCTTTATTCTTGACATCTTTATTCTTTATTCTTTGAATGTATTTATTGTCTGTGATGATGGAGGAAGGAATTCCATATTTGTAGATGATATAATTAAGGATAAACATAGAGACTTGTTTTCCTAGAGTTGTTATCATAGGTATAGCTTCTACCCATTTTGTGAAATATTTTGTTGTTGTGATTATGAACTTATGCCCATTTGAAGAGGATGCATATATTTGGCCAATTAATTCAAAAGCCCACTACTAGAAAGGCTAGTGTGTAATAAAAGGTAGCAAGTCATGTGCTGGAACGTGAATTGTATTTCCATGCATTTGGCACTTCTTACAATATTTTGAGAAATGAACATATTTCTCCATGGTAGGCCAATAATAACCTAGTCTTAAGAGTTTCTTAGCCAAAGTAAGGCCATTCGAATGTGATCCACAAATACCTTAGTGGACTTCGTACAAGGCTTCATTTGATTCCTCAAGCTCTAAACATCTTAGTAAGGTTCCGTCAAAACCTCACTGATACAAGTCGCCATCTATTATTACATGCTTGGAGGCTTGGTGAATAATATTGCGGTTTTGGTTTTTAGACAATTCTTGGGACAAGGTGTTATGTTTAAGGTAGTCAAGAATCGGTCCATAGTGAGTAGAATCACAACTCATAAGCTGGCACACTAGTTTAGAGTCCAGATAGTCATAGGAAGGGTAAGGTAACTCTTCCACTAGGAATTCGTAACACGTTTCATTATCAGATAGCTATATCAAAGATGTTAAGGTAGCCATAGCTTCTGCAGCTTGATTGTGTGCATGAGAAATATGTTCAAATGTTATATCAACAAAGTACTTTTTCAAATCTAGTGAACTATAACTGATTGAATACTTGAAGATGATAAGTTGATGATCACCGAGATGTAAAAGTGAATGCAAGACATTAAATTAGTTAATGTATTATATTGTCATTGATGTCAACTTGATATGGTATGGTTGTTCATATAAATAATATCATAACCTTGAAGATCTAAAGAGAAAAAGTTTATGTGGTCAGCAAACACAAAATGTCAGAATACACCGAGTGATAGTGAACCCCGAGTTGTTCACAGTGTATACCAAGCAAGTGAACATAGAGTAGTTCACAATGTATACCAAGCACCATAGTAAATTGAAGATGATGATCGAGCATAACTAGAGTTAAAGAATGACAAAATTGCTTAGCTGGAAGAGCTATAATTTAAGGATTGATTGATTGATTTGTTTATTTTCAACGATCAGTTAAACTAAAGCATGGAAGAAGATTTAAAGCATGTTTTATTCATAGTTATCAAGGAGAGATTTAAAAAATAAAACTAAAGCAGAGCTTTATGGGATAGAACAACACATGGTGAGTTTTACAGATCAAGAAGAGATCTACGACAAAAATAAGGAGATTGAGCGGATAATCATGTCTACATATAAAGAGGCAAGGGATTCATTATGAAAGAGAGGAATGTTGAGTATAATTTTTGTGAAGATTGAATTCTTCATGCAGATCTGATCATACAGGCTGAAGAACAGAGCCAAGGAATTCTTCAGACACCGAGCAACAGAGGACAGAGCATTCACTGAGCAAAAGAAATTACGAAAGCAAAGGAACTGAAGTGTATATTGATCAAAGAGGTATTATTGAACTAATAATAGATCTAAATATTTGCAAATCAAAGTTGAATTTAGAATAGATCATTTACTATATCATTTTAACCGTTGATTTAAAAAATCTCTTAACCGAGCGGGATTTAACAGTCCTTATTATATTAAGATACTCAAGAGTATCAAAAGGTTTTCTTGTTGACAACATAGTGAGTGCTAGGTAAAAAGTCAAACTTTTGGTTTTAAATCCTCTAACAAGGTCACACTTAAAAGCGTGTCTTGTAACCTTTAATAGGGTTGGCTCTTCACCGAGCTCACTTTAGAAGAGTGAAATTATTTTGGGTTACCGGTTCTAGGTGGTTTTCCCCATATAGGGTTCCATGTTAAAAATCTACGTGTTAAATGTGTATATGTTTCATTACATTGATATTTTGCTTTACACATTATTGAAACTAGATTGTTCGGTTAACTCTAAGTTTATTTGCTGTTACTCGGTAAAGTCTAGAAAAGATAAACAATATATCTCACCAAGCAATTTATATTTTTTAGATTTATTTATGGCATACATCTTGTTGAAATTGGGAATGTAAGATAACTAAGGGTATTATATTTATATAATTGGTATCAGAGCTTTGGTGCTTGGAAGAAAAGTTTAAAGGGAATTAAGCTAAAGATCACAAGATGAGTAAAAGGGATGTGCCTAGGTTGAACAAGGACAACTTTGCATCATGGCAAAGAAGGATAAGACTTCATCTATCTGGTATTGGAAATAATGTTACACAACACTTGGATACTGAATATGTTGCACCTACTGGACCTCTGACTATTGATCAATTGAGAGACAAATATGAACACAATTCTATGATGATAGAACTTGCTTCTTCACTAATTGATGTTGAATTTGAGGATGTGAAATCATGCACCTATGCAAAGAAAATGTGGGACAAAATCAAGCTAGTACATGGAGGAGATACCAATGTGCTGAGAGCTAAAGCTGAAAGCCTATGAGGAAAGTTCGATGACCTGAGAATTAAATAAGGAGAGAACATCACTTAGTACAGTGAAAGAATCAAAGAAGTTGTTAATGCTATCTGTGGAGTAGGAGGAGTACTTGAGGAAGAAATAGTTGTAAGTAAAATTCTGAGAACCTTACTGCCTGTTTATGCTATTAGAGTATCTGCAATTCAAGAAATGAGAGCAGTAGCTAATAAAAATGTTACTCTTGATAGTTTGATTAGTAGACTTATTTCATTTGAGATGAACAACTATGACAACAATGTCTTACCTACTATTGAGTCTACATTCAAGTCTTCTATGAAAATAAGCAAATCTAGTAACAAATACACTATGAGAAATGGTAGTGACAGTGATAGTGATGAACAATAACTTGATGAACTTGAAGCACTAATGGCTAGGATATTACATAGAGGTAAAGGAAGATATAAAGGTAAATTACCATTGGTCTATTTTAATTGCAAATAAATTGGACATTTTGCTGTTAGATGCCCTAAAAAGAGAAGGGATAAAAGAAACAATGAAAGATCTTATGAAAAGAATTATGACAGAAGAGATGAATGAGACTATAGAAGCAACCAACACTCTGATAGAAGAGATAACTGAGATTACAAGGACAAAGGAAAGAAGGCTTGTTACCTGGCTGAGAACAAAGCTGAAAATTATGACACTGATTCTGATGAAGATATTGAGGTAGTATTTGTTGCTGTGAGGGAGGATTCAGACAAAGAAGAAAGGTATGTTGAAACAACACTCATATCTAAAGTTAGAAAAAATGATGTCTGGATTATTGATAGTGGTTGTACTCATCACATGACTAGAGATAAAGAAAAGTTTGAAACTTTTGAATATTATAATGGTGGATCAGTTAGGATGGGTAATGACTCACCTTGTCCAGTTGAAGGAAAAGGTACCATCATTTTGAATAAACTTATTAGATGTGAAAATGCATATTGGGTGAAAGGACTTAACTATAATATTTTGAGTGTTTCACAGTTGAACAACACAGGGCACTGAGTTGCATTTGAGAACAAAAAGGAAATGATCTATAATGGAACAGGAAAGTTGATCGGTACTGGTGAACAAACAAAAGGTAATCTATTATATCTTGATAATATTGAGACTACTTATTTATTGGATATAAATAAAAATGTTTGGTTGTGGCATAAAAGGTTATGTGATGTAAGTTTTGACAACATGGTTAAGATAAGTAAGAAAAGAAAAGTGAGAGGCTTACTGAGTATTTCAAAGCCCGACCATGTTATGTGCAAGAATTGACAAAAAAGAAAAATGACAAAGTCTAGTTTCAAGAGAAAAACCTACACATCTAATGCTATTATGGAGTTAGTCCATACTGATTTATGTGGACCAATGAGAACAAAGAGCTATTATGGTGATAGATACTTTATTCTATTTGTTGATGAATATTCTAGGATGATGATTGTCATGTTCTTAAAAGAGAAATCTGAAGCATTTAAGATGTTCAAATGGTATGAAGCTAAAGTTGAAAAACAAAGTGTAAAAGAACTGAAAGGTTTAAGATCAAATAAAGGAGGAGAATTTATTTAAGATGAATTCACTAAATTATGTAATGAGCATGGGATTACAAGACATGTTTCTGCACCGAGAAAACCACATCAGAATGGGATTGCTGAAAGGAAGAATAGATCAATTGCTGATTGTGCCAAAACACTGATGATTGAAAAAGGCACCACACAAAAATTATGGAGAGAAGCTGTAAGTACTGCTGTCTATACATTGAACCAAGTTCAATTGAAGAAAGACACAAATAAGACACCTTATGAGCTATGGTATGGATACACACCAAATGTGAGTTACTTTAGAATTTTTGGAAGTCAATGTTATAAACTGAAAGATGATAGAAATGGTAAACTTGACTCTAAAAGTGATGAAGGAATATTTCTAGGATATTCTACTAAAAGCAAATCTTATAAATGTCTGAATAAATATTCTAACAAAATCATTGAGAGTGAAAATGTTAAAGTGGACGAATTTGCTAAGAAAAATGACGAGGAAAGAAGAAAGGAACCTGGAGATTACAACAAATTTGTCTACATTGAAGAACCTAACACCTTGCCTGAGCGACATAACAATGTAACCGAGCAACAGGCTGCACACACCGAGAATCAAGAAAATGCTCACAATGCTGAACCAAATGATGTAGATCAAAATGAGAAAAAAAGATCTAAACCTGTACTTGCTAAATATGTCAGAAGACACAATCCACTGGACCAGATCATTGGGGACAAAAGAGTAGGAATGAGAACAAGAAGTAAGTCACTTAACAATAGATGTTTCATTTGTGATTTTGAGCCTAAATATGTTAATGCTACACTTGAGAATCAGGAATGGGTTAGTACAATGAATGAAGAGATTGAATACATTGATAAGAATAAAACATGGACATTAGTACCTAGACCGAGTGACAAAAATGTCATTGGCACGAAATGGATTTTCATAAATAAACTTAATGAGAATGGAGAAGTCACAAGGAACAAAGCAAGACTGGTATGCAAAGGGTATACACAAGAAGAAGGTATTGATTATGGAGAAACCTTTGCACCTGTTGCTAGACTAGGAGTAAGAACTCTACTTGCTTATGCTGCTTTTAAAGGATTAAAAGTATATCAAATGGATGGTAAATCTGCATTTTTGAATGGAATACTAGAAGAGGAATTATACATTGAACAACCTGAAGGGTTTGTTGATCCTAATAAGAGACACATGTTTTATAAACTACACAAAGCCTTGTATGGATTAAAACAAGCACCGAGAGCGTGGTATCAAAGACTTCACTCTTATCTCATTAGTATTGGACTTGTTAGAACAAATGACAACAATAATCTATATTTAAAAGGATATACTGATGATAAGACTTTGATTGCTGAGATATTTGTTGATGATATCATATTTGGAGGTAATGATATGCTATGCAAGTCATTTTCTGATGACATGAGCAAAGAATTTGAAATGTCAATGTTTGGAGAAATCAAAATTTTTCTTGGTCTACAGATTCTATAACAGGCTGAAGGCATCTACATCATACAATCCAAATACATCAAAGAAGTTATGAAGATATTCAAGATGGAGGACTCAAAACTAGTTGGAACACCTATGGCAACCAGATGCAAATTGGCAAAGGAAGACAAGATAACCAAGGTAAATCAGATCTTATACATATCTATGATTGGTAAACTAATATATGTTATACACACTAGAACTGTTATAGCACATGCAATTGGTATAGTTGCAAGATTCTTTGTTAATCCTATGGAATCACACATGACTGTTGTTAAAAGAAATTTGAGATATCTGAAGAATACTGAAGACTATGGTTTGTGGTACAATAAAGAAGGAAAATTTGAACTACAAGTCTATACTGATGTTGATTAGGCTGGAAACATTGATGATAGAAAGATAACTACAGGAGGAGCATTCTTTATGGGTGGCAGACTTGTCACATGGATAAGTAAAAAGCAAGGATGCATATCTCAATCAACTGCAGAAGCAGAATATGTAGTTGTTGCAAATTGCTCTAACATTGCATGGATCAAGCAATTGCTGAAAGGTATGAATGAGGAAATTCTTGACCCAGTAGTTATCTATTGTGATAATACAAGTGTTATAAACATTTCAAAGAACCTTGTCATTCATGCTAAGACAAAGCACATAGCTATTAAGTATCATTGCTTGAGGGAACAAGTGCAAGAGAAACAAGTAATACTAGAATATGTACAATCAAAAGAACAACTAGTAGACATATTCACAAAACCGTTGACAAAACATACATTTGAATACCTGAGGAATAGACTAGGGGTTCATCCCTTTTCTACTAGTCACTAAGCTGACTAAGAGGTTTCATCAGCCTACACATTATTAGAAGATTAATCATGTTGATGCAAGCTGAGATATGGGCTACAATGCTAATTAGACTACTAAATGGAGAGAAAGATTCAAAGGGAGAAAAAAATTATTGGCTACTACAAAGATGTATATTATTTTGGCATTGTTGTTAAAGGGAGAGAAATATTCAATGAAATATACATCAATGAGAAGAAATGGAATATCCATCAGGGAGAAGAGATTAAGATACAAAGGGAGAGAAAGATTCAAGGAAATGGATAAAAAGATTCAATAAAATAACATCCATCAAAGAAAGAGAATTGGAGAGAGTTAACACTGCATATCTATCCAGAAAAGGAAGAAGATATTCTACAAGAAAGGGAGAGACAAAGAAAGAAGACAAATTTGCTACACCTATCCATTAAAGGGAATAAAGAAAGGGAGAGCACACAACAAAATAGATCTTGACGAGATTCAAATATTTGAATTAGTTGTAGAAAAAAAAGTTTGGTATGTTATGACATATTTTACACTACATATTTCATAGTATATTGCCATCAATGCCAAAGGGATAGATTGTTGAACTATAACTGATTGAATGCTTGAAGATGATAAGTTGATGATCACCGAGATGCAAAAATGAATGCAAGACATTAAATCAGTTATTGTATTGTATTGTCACTGATGTCAACTTGATATGGTATGATTGTTCATACAAATAATATCATAACCTTGAAGATCTGAAAAGACAAAGTTTATGTGGTTAGTAAATCACAAAAAGTCAGAATACACCAAGTGACAGTGAACCCCAAGTAGTTCACAGTGTATACCAAGCAAGTGTATACCGAGCAAGTGAACATAGAGCAATTCATAGTGTATACCGAGCACCATAGTAAACTATAGATGATGACCGAGCATAACTAGAGTTAAAGAATGACAAAATTGCTCAGCTGAAAGACCTACAATTTAGGGATTTACTGATTGATTGCTTTATTTTCAATGATCATTTAAACTAAAGCATGAAATAATATTTAAATCACATTTTATTCACAGTTATCAAGGAGATATTTATGAAATAAAACTAAAGGAGAGCTTTACGAGATAAAGAAACACATGGTGAGTTTTACAAATCAAGAAGAGATCTACGAAAAACAAGGAGATTGACCGACTAATCATGTCTATATAAAGAGACAAGGAATTCATTATGAAAGAGAGGAATGTTGAGTATCATTTGTGTTAAAAATGAATTCTTCATGTAGATCTGATCATACAGGATGAAGAACAAAGCCAAAGAATTTTGCAGACACTAAGCAACAGAGGACAGAGCATTCACTGAGAAAAAGAAAGAAAGAAAGTAAAGGAACTGAAGTGTATATTGATAAGAGAGGTATTTTTGAAATAACAATAGATCTGAATATTTGCAAATCAAAGTTGTATTTTGAACAGATCATTTACTGTATCATTTTAACCATTGATTCAGAAAATCTCTTAACCGAGTGGGATTTAACAGTCCTTATTATATTGAGACTCAAGAGTATCAAAAGGTTTTCTTGTTGACAACATAGTGAGTGCTAGGTCAAAAGACAAACTGTTGGTTTTAAATCCTCTAACAAGGTCACACTTAATAGTGTGTATTGTAACCTTTAACAGGGTTGGCTCTTCACCGAGATCACTTCAGAAGAGTGAAATTATTTTGGGTTACTGGTCCCCGGTAGTTTTTCCCATATTGGGTTTCCACGTTAAAAATCTATGTGTCAAATGTGTATATGTTTCATTGTATTAATATTTTTCTTTACACGTTATTGAAACTAGATTGGTTGGTTAAATCTAAGTTTATTTGCTGCTACTCAGTAAAGTCTAGAAAAGATAAACATTATATCTCACCAAGCAATTTATATTTGTTGAAGTTATTTATGGCATACATCTTGTTGAAATTGGGAATGTAAGATAACTGAGGGTATTATATTTGAGAGATGAGATTTTGGTTGTATTTTTGGAATTAGATTAAGGCCACTGATTCACCCCCACTCTCAATTATTCTAACAAAATCCTCTACCATGTTCTTGTACTGTATCAATTTCTCATCCTTCATTTGATAATCATCGTTAATTTGTTTGATGACGAGTTGAGAATCACCATAGATATGCAATTATGTGATCTGCCATTCCAATGCCATTTTTAAACCGTTGATCAAGACCTCATATTCCACAATGTTGTTGGTACATGGAAATAAGATTTTATATGCCTTAGGTATGTGTAGCCTTCTAGGGAGATAAAAACTATGCCTGCTCCTGATCCCTGCTGTGTAAAAGAGCCATAAAAATACATCGTCCATGTGTGTTAAGTGATTAGCAAGATGGAGTCATCGGGAAATTCCACTATTAAAGGATTGTCTTTTGGTAATGGTGCTTCAGCTAGTTGGTCTGCAATGATTTTTCCTTTAATAAATTTTCTTTCTATGTATTCAATATCAAACTCGCTGAGTATCATGTCCTGTTAGAGTAGTCATAGTATAGCTAATAATTAAATCATTTAATTATTAGTCTATTTACTCTATGCTTAAGTTATACTTAGGCAGCTTATAATTCTTTAGGGTTTTCACCTTTAGGGTTTCGTGATTCCTTTTATAAGGATTCACTTCTTTGCATTTCATTAAGGAGAAGGAGATTGTATTTTGTAATTCAGTTGTTGTTAATAGAAGCTTTTTCTGTCAACATGGATTTCATGTCTCTGGCTTTTTGGCCTCCATAGTTGTTCTTCTGTCTTCTGTATTTTGCTTCTTCTTGTGACAGTCATGCATGCAGGTGTTCTTGGGTAGATTTGTGTTTATCAAATATAACATGGTATCAGAGCTCTCCTGCTGATCGTTGTTCTGGTTTTCTTGAAGCAAACTCATCGTAGTACGGGAGTTTGGAGTTCTCCAGTCTTTTCTGGATTTTTTCATTGGTTTTGGGGGGTCTTTATTTTTTGAGGCACTTTGGACCAAAATTGACCTCACGATTGCGTTCAGAAGGCCCAAAAACCCCAGAATCCGTATAAGGCTCGTCCAATTTAGACACCGGAGCCTCGGGGAGAAAATTCTTGGCCTTCTAGGGCCGTACGGGCACGGTTTTCAAAAAAAATTCAAAAAAATTATTTTTTATGATTTTTTAATGCGCAGCCAGTGTTTTAAAAATTGCGTAACCCGCGCTCCACTGGGGCTCCACCGCCACCGGCTGCTGCTCGGCTGGTCCCCGCGGGCCCCCGCCACCCTCCGCGGCCCCCGCCGCTAGGTCCCAGCTGCTCCGCGGCCCCTCCACTCACCTAAGCGGCTCCACCACCTGTGCACAACCCCGCCGACGCCGCCCCTGTAGCCCGCCCCGCCGCCCGACCTTCCTCGCTGCTCCGGCCCGCCGCCATCGACCGCTCCGCCCGGGTTTTTTGACAGCCCCCGCGGGCTTTTAGCATGGCCGCTGGTCATATGGCGGATCAGAGGCTTCGGCCCAGCCCCATGTGCCCGGGGGCCTTTTTTTAAGCCCCTGGGGCTTAAAACTAGGCCTTTAGCGCATTTTTGAGCCCTTATCACCTTTTTGGCTCTATCTGGAGCATACAAAGGCCTTTTTTGGACTTCGTTATATCGTCAGAAAGCTCTTTCCGATCTCTTTCCGACTATGGTGATTTGGTTCTTTGGGTCTGTTGTTTTGACAGTGTTTTTTGCTGTTAAAGTCTGATATTTATTTTTTCCTTTCGGGAGTCATATCTGGCTCATCCGGGCTCCGTTTTTGGCAAACCAGAGATCGTTAGAAAGCTGGTTCAGTGAACTATTCAGTTGAGGTGAAAAATTTAAAAAAAAATAAAAAAATCAAATTTTTATTATTTTTGCGTTAAAAACTAACGCATGCAGTGTTAAAAATCAACGCTGCTTTGTAAATGGGCGCCGCCGTCAGTTAACCGCTAGTGGTTAACCTCTAGCGGTTAACCTAACCACCAGGGTTTACTTTCAAACCTTCTTTGAGGTAGTTTTGAGCACTTTTGGTATTTTGGCCATATCTTGAGCATACGGTATCAGATTTTTGACTTCCTTATATCGTCGAAAAGCTCTTTCCGAGCTCTATCTCATCATATAGGTTTGATTTTCTAGTTTTTCAATTTTGATGTCTGTTTTTTCAGTCAAAGTCATAACTTATGTTTTTCACTCTTGGGGGCATATCTTTTGCGTCCGAAATCCATTTTGTCAAAATGAATAGGCATTGGAAAGGTGTTGTAGTGATCTTTCTATATTTACTATCTATTTCATCAAAAAATTTACCGAATAAATTTCATTCAGATTTGTGTGTTTTTACACTTTGCTCAATTACTTGGACATTCTGGCACCTACATGGGTTCTTTTTGCATGGGATGGATAATATTAATTTGATCTAAATGTTGTAAGGTCAGATTTCTAAGTTTGTTTCATTTTGAAGAGTTATCATGGGTTTTTCTACTCACCCTTCAGTTGTTATTCTGGAACGGGGT
>MU224809.1:7400-54918 GCA_018584345.1 Thuja plicata | reverse complement strand
TCTGCATTCTTCTATCTCTTTTTGGAGAGGGGTTTTTCCCACTGGGTTTTCTTCTTTGTCTCCGTTTTATAGAGATTTTCTTGTATTGGGTACCTGATCAGGCCTTGTTGCCGGGACCCATTTCTTGGTTTTATAGCTGTGCTAGGTTAGCTTACCCCTTGCGCTTAGCTTAAGGGGGGTGTTAGAGTAATCGTTAGTTTGCTTATTAATTAAATCATGTTGATTTAATTAGTTAATTATAAATGTGCAACCTAGCTTTTACCTTTTAGGGTTTCATTCACCTTTTTAAGGTTGAACTTTGTAATTGTTGTTCATTAATTCAGATTATAATTTTGCTCTCACTTTTGAGTAACATCTGAGTTCTGCTTTTTCCTCCTTTTGCTTCTCTCTTGTAACAGGTTATTTGCATGCAGGTATTCTTGGCATTCTGTGGATTTGTATTTCTCAAATCCTATATGTCCCACTTAGCTAATCTTCCTGTTAAGGTTGCTTTGTTGAGAAGGTATTTTAGAGGATCAATTTTGGCCACCAACTTGATTGAATGTGCCATCATATAGGGTTTGAAATTCTTTGTTTTGAACACGACTGCAAGACAAGCTTTCTCAATAGGGGTATAGTTAAGTTCATACCACACCAGTATTTTTCTGATATAATATATGGTTGGTTCTTTTCCATTTTCATCTTGTTGTGATAGGAATGGACCCAGTGATATATTAGTTGCTGAAACATATAGTAATAATAGATTTCCTGCAATCGAGGCCATTAGGATTGGTGGATTTGCTAGATATTGTTTCAGTTGATCGAATGATGTTTCACATGCTGCATCTCATTTATGCATAATACTCTTATACATAAGCTTCATAGATGGTTGCACTTTATCTGCCAGTTGAGAAATGAACCTTCAAATTGATTGTAAATTACCTTGTAAGGATCTTACTTGACTGATATTTTTGGGTGATGGCATTTGCATGATTTCTTTTCGCTTCTCTGGATCAACCTCAATTCCCTTAGCTGATACAATTTATCCTAGAAGATTTCCCGAAGTAACCCCAAATGCACACTTCTTTGGGTTTAATCTGAGTATGAACTGTTCCATCTGATATAGGATTGTGGCTAAATCCTTCAAATGATCTTTCCTATTGTGAGATTTCCCTAGGGTATCATAAACATAATCTTCCATGTTTTTGTGCATCATGTCATGGAAAATTGATGTCATTTCTCATTGATATGTCGCTCCTACATTCTTGAGTCCAAAGGGCATGACATATCCAAAAATGTTCCCCATGGACAAGTGAAAGATGTTTTGTCTTGATCTTCATCAACGATCTTAATTTGATTATAGCCTAAGAATCCATCCATTAATGAAAACATCTTGCGTATCCCACTGTGAGATCCACAATGCCATCAATACTTGGTAATGGGAAATCATCCTTTGGACATGCTTTATTTACATCATAGAAATTTTTGCAAACTCTGATAGACTTGTCACTTTTTAAGACTTGAGCGATATTGGATATCCATTCTGCATTTGTAATATCTCTGATAAACCCTACTTTTAATAGCTTTTCCAATTCTTCTTTTACCAGTAATGCAATATGAGGATGCATTTTTTGTAGCTTTTTCTTGACAGGAATGACTCCAGGAGCCATAGATAAATGATGCATGATTAGATCAACATCCAACCCTGGCATATCAGAATAGGACCATGCAAAATTTATTTTATTTTCTCTAAAGAATTGTGCAAATTCTTGTTTCTCCCTAGTAGATAAGGATTGAGAAATGTGTGTGATTTGTGGTTTCTCTTTTGTACTAAGATTAATCAGTTGAGTAGGTTTAATGAGCATCGGAGATCGTTCCTCTGAGTGATATGGGAGAATATCAAGTTTCCCATCCTATAGTGCCCAGGGAGGTTTTCACTATTAGATAAATCCTTTATTTTTCACTTTTTGTGATCTGAGACTGCCATAGAACAGTTTTCACCCTCAGATCTTTAATTTGTTTTCTCTTTACTTTTACAACTGGAAAACTTGATATCCCCCTGTGTGTTAGATTCACTAGTGGAAGACGTTACAAGTTCTACAACATTTAGCTAATAAGCTATGACATGGTTATTGGGAAACATGGGTATATCCACAAGTTTAGATAAGGTCCAATCAATAAGTTCAGGGTGGATTAGGTGTAAGTATTTGTTAGGATTAGATTCAATTGTTTAAAGGTTCATGATAGAATTGTTCTCATAGCTTTTGAATGTATCGACGAGGTATATAACAGTGTCATCCTAAAGATTGTTTAGATCATCAAGAGTCTCACTATTCCCACTCGAGTCATCATCATTATTATGTGGACCAAATTTGAAAGGTCCCACACCTAAGATTTGTCCCTCTTCTCTCCTTTGTATCATATTATTAGTATTTTTCCTTTCAAATATTCTACAGAACTCTTCTGGTGTGAATAATACTTCTATGTCAGCATCAATGATACTAGGGATCACCACATTAGCAAAATCAGCAACAATGTTTGTATTATGAGCAATGTTAGAAATTTATCCTCTTTATACTTGAGGTGTGTATTAATGAATCACATATATTTCAATATCCATAGTGGCATTAGATAATGAGTCCCATTCATATTCATTAGAATCTATTTCAACCTCATGTGGAAAGACTAAAACATGCATGATTGTTACTAATTGTCCCCATTTAGGATGACTACTCTCTTGTTCATTGGTTTCCTCATCATACACATGTCTCTGAGAATCATTTTTATTGTCCTCAAGCATTTGATAATTTTTCTATTGTGTGAATGTTTCTTCCTTAGTATTATTTTCTTGATCCCTCAAAAATGAAGGAATGTAGATTTATCCTTGATACTAAGGATTTTCTTCATGGATATGTAACTATATTTCATAGAAGATAGGGATCATCTATGTTTCCTCTTTAGATTCTTCTTGTTCTTCATCAAAGATTGGGCCATCTTGAATGAGTGGGATTTGTGCTTCCTCTTTGTACCCTATGCAATTTTTATCTTTGGGATCTCTAAATTATATAAGAATTGTCTTGACAATACCCACTTTATTCTTGCCTAGAGGTCCTTGTCCTTGATATCCCATTTGTTGCATAATATGAAGAACATGTCCTTATTATTGAGTTTCTATTTGGATATTCTTAATTTCTTGATGAGATTCATCATTTTCCCTATATAGCTATTTCAATACCTCATTATCTTCTTTCTCTTCTTCCACTGATTTTCCTCTTACAAAAGTTCTATTATAGATAGTTTATGGTTTAGCCTTTGCTGACATTGTGGATGATGAAGGTCTTCCTTGTGATCTTGGTGAAAGAGGTAATGTTTTTACTGAAAGTAATTGATCCACTTTGTATTCACCCATCCCATTACCTTTCAACTTTAGCTTCTTTTCAAAATCTCTTAGCATAGCTATTGTGGAACTTTTTGGAATTTGAGCTTTGGTAGCTTCTTGGTTATGTTGGATCATCCTTTCACTTGATTGACATACATTATTACAGGATTGAAAGTATCCTATGTCTGTCGAGATTGTGATCTCTTATCCATTATGTGGAAATTTTAAGCATTGATGGAAAGTTGAGGGCACTACTTGCATCTTATGTATCCAAGGTCTTCCCAAGAGAATATTATATGATAGGTTAAGATCTAACACTTGGAATACAAAATTTCTTTCCATGGGCCCCACTATGAAGGTAGCACTACCAACCCTTTAGATGATCTTTCTTCATCATCGTATACCTTAATAGTTATCCTCTTTTTAGGGTCAATATCTTTATTTAAAAATCCAAATGCTTTGATAAAACCTAGAGTATGATAATCCTTAAAGGATCAAATGTTGTCATTAGTATACAAAGCAAACAATTTTGGTCGGTCATAATTCATGGAGTGTCAGCGTTCACTGAGCACAATGTTCACCGAACACAATGGTCACCAAAATTATTAGTACAACCGAGCAGAGACATAACCGAACATAGACACAATCGAGCATCAGTATATAGAGATATAACCGAGCACCAGTCTATAGAGACAAAAATGAGAAAAGACATCACCGAGCACCAGTCTAGCTGAGAGACATTTTTGACACTGAGAAAAGCGAATCTGAACTACACATTAGCTAAAACACTTTAGTCTTTAAATTAGCTTTATGATTAGCTGGACAACCATTTCTTGAGGATCAAGAAAAGCGTAATTGATGGATTTAATCACTTTAACTAATTGTATTCATGCAAACTAGGAGATCAAGTTCAAGTTGTAAAAGTTGGATCTTAGTGTTATTCAAGAAAAGCGTATAACCTAATTAGGTCAATACATTGTATATATAGTTGTGTAATCAATCAAGAAGATGATGATTGTAGCCACACAAGGACATCTATGGATCAGACAAAGGTTTTCATGTAGAAGATCACATAAAGAAGAATTCAGTTTATCAAGAACTAAATTCAAGGCTACCAAGTAGAACAAAGGTATTATCTATCATAATAGGTGATATATAATTTTGTGAACTTAAAGGATCTGTAATCAACAATTCAAGATTGCAAACTATCAGGTCATCTATATTTTTGTCTACTCTCTAACAGTTGTAGCAAATAGAAGAAATCCTTCAAGAAGGTGGACTTAATAATCTTATTGTAAATCTCTTAACCAGGTGCACACGTACATTATGTTGTTAAAATCTCTTAACCGAGTAGACTTAACAAGTCTAAAATGTTACTCCTAATAGGGTAAGATCATCAAAAGTGATCACAACTTGTAGCCTTAACTAACACCTTCCATTCTACAGATAGTGAAGCTTTGTGTGTCTCATCCCCACCGCAATTTTTACCTTCTAACAGTGGTTTTCTGCATTATCAATTCTTGTGTCATGAGTATAAAAGTTTCATGAATGTTTATATGTTTGTTCACATGCACTTAAATTTATGGTATGATATTACCTTCATGAGATAATAAAGCAAAAATGGCCGATAATGAAAGAAATGATTACTAAGGCTTAAAGTGTAAAATTTTTAAGGGTACTGATTCACCCCTCCCCTCCGAGTACACACCCTTCCATTATTCCAATAGAGTAAAAATGTTTAAACCTACCTCTCTGTCTATCAATACTCATTTCACATGATGTTTATGGATTAGCACTTCTATAAGCAGAGGTAAATTGTGTGGGTGTCTTAAGGAATTTTCATCTTCCTCTGAGAATGATAGGTAGTGAGGTGTGGTCAAGTGTGGCTTGAAATTTATCCACATCTAGATTTTCAGGAACATTTGTTTCAACCAAAGCTTTTTCCAAAATCTCTTTATGTGATGGAGAGATCTTAAGCAATTCAAGAACAGAGATTTGCATAGGGGTTCTCTGCAATTGATCAACCAAACTATAATTAGATGAAGAGGATGATGAAGCTTCCTTAGTTGAGGTTAATTTTCATGAAGTAGGCAGTTTTGAAGAATCTCCTTTCAATGTCACCTTAGCTTGACTCCTTTTTACTGCATTAGTGGACTCACCCTTTTGTTTGTCTTTGATTATTATCACATTGATATGTTGGTCCCAAGTTTCCAACATGTTGATAGTGTTGTTGTGTGAATAAGCATAATTCACCTGATTGTCCTTGGGATTGGATGATTCTTCTTTCTCATAAATAGGCAAAGGTGTCTTAAAATCCATGTGATATTCATTTGTCTTGTGTCCATCCATGGTAATGAACTCATTGTTGATTAGGTCTTGTAGCAAATGCTCGAGTTTCATGCACTCATTCGTTCTATGTCTCTTGTTTCGATGATGATCACAATAATGAGCATCACTCCACCATTTTGGTTTAACTAGTGGTTGGTATGGTCTTGATTCAGGTAACATAATAACCTTGTGAGATATGATCTTACATAAAGCTGATTCAAGTGACTCTCCAAGAGATGTAAACACTCGTTTAGGACCATTTGTGAAATGTGGTTTTGATTTCTTGGATTCTTGATTAATTCGTATGTACGATGTAGTATTAGAATCTTTTGGAGGAGCAGTAGTAAAGAGATTGAATGCCGGTTGTTTTGGTTTTATATTTTGGCCATCAACTACTCCATCATTGACAACATTCTGATTTTTGTTCCAATACTTTGATTTGTCTTGGTTTCCATTGTTATTATTATTGTAAGATCCCTTGGATTCTTTATAGATTTTGATTTCTCCTTTCCTAACCAAGGTGTCTTAAATTTTAAATCCCATCTCAATTACCTTCTCAAATGTTGGAATACATTGTAATTGAAGATAATGGTTCATTTCTCTTACAAGACTGTTTACAAAAATGTCTATATTTTCCATTTTGGGAATCAAACAAGGATATCTTGCAAATATTTTCCTTCATTGCTGCAAGAATGATATGAATGGTTATCCAATGCGTTGTTTAGTGTTACATAGATAAATCATTGTAATAGGATGTTGAATATTGTAGGAATATTTTTGCATGAATCGATCTATTAACTCTTCAAAAGTTTTAATTCCATGAGTTAGTTTGGAGAACCATTCTGCTGCTTGTCCACTTAAGCTACGAGGAAACAGTCTCATCAAGTAGGTCTGTTTGTGAATGAACTCCATACTAAGAGTATTAAACTCTTGTATATGATCTTGAGGGTCTATAACTCCTATATACTTGTGATACTTTGGTATATCCATGTTTGGTGGTAATGGAGGTATGTGTATATTTTGATCGAAAGGCATAGGACAAAGTGCATACATTGAATGCTTCTTTGGAGTAATTTCCCTTTCTTTCTTCATGTCTATGATTTGAGTTTGTAAAGCCTCAACCTGTTTGATAAGAGTAACCATGGAATTTTCCTCTTCATGTATTTTAAGTTGTTTGATATCAAAATCTTGAGGTAATTTGATTCCCATAGAGGCCAGATGCACAAAATACATTTCCTTGTTAGCCATTAGGACCTTGTCCATGATCTTTTGGAACCCTGTGTCTTGTTAGAATTTTTAGATGTATTCTTAGGTTATCTCTTCTTCATTGTTAGTATTGGTATGATTAGCCCACTCATTCTCAATTCCAGCCATGTTTTTGTTATCAGTGTGAGATTCAAAATCTATAGTATGCTCAACCGTGAATGGGTCTTGATTCATATCCGTTTGTGTTTCTTGTACAATTTTTTTTGAGGTATATGACTATTATCAATGTATTTGAAGCAACCACTTCTTGTCCAAACCATTAAGATTATAAGATGTTTGATTAAAAAGTTGATCAATCTATCACTTTGAGTTTCAATGTTTGATAAACTAGCCTAGCAATTGGTCAAAGTTTAATGAAAAGAGTGTTGATGTAAAGTAGATGATGTTTGAGATCTTGATGAAGGTTAGATTGACCTTGATAGTGATCTCTAAAAAAGAAGAGGTTGATATGAACAATTAAGACTAGTGTGAGGTTGTTGAAACAAAGAGCAATTGGATTGATCTCCTAAAACCAAAGTTTGATGTTATGCTTGTTATCATTGGACTAGAAATAGAATTTTCCAAGATTTTCTCAAGAGTTGAGCTGATTTTGATAGAAATAGTATAGAGTGACCTTTGTTTTGACCAACAATAAGACAAGAACCAAAGACAATGTTTTAGGACCCATGTTCTTATGCAAATGACAACTTTATGAGAATTTGTTTAGGTGATAACCAACAATTTGCAAAATTTATATGTTTTTGGTGTGTTTATAAGTGTTTTTAAGTGTTCAATTTGGGACACACACATGCAAATCACAATGATTTTGTCTTGTTTTGATAGAACTTGTTTGTTTTTAGAATTTTTGTGATTAAGTTTATAGAAACAAACACACCTTTCCCTATATAATTGGCATAGCATGAAAATATTTGCTTGTAGACTCAGGTACACTCAAAAGCTAATCAGAATACAACCATCACCAAGCATGCAATAGATCTATTCATGATGTCATTTTATTTGACTCCAAATGCTAGTAAGGGCATAAAATGATGAGTATCTTGGGAAATTACAATTTCCCTTGCACAAATATTATCACCTTTTGAAGGTGAACTGAGTAGTCACTACCATAAAGTATCTATTTTGGGAATCCATTCATAATAATCTCCCATAGAATTTCACAAGGGAAAATTGAGGCATATAGCCCTGTGAGTACCTAGATGAGTGCAGTCTTGCAAGCAAGATTGACGTGGATCCGCTCTATACAATATCCAAGCATGTACAAGGAATGATCATCATTGATCTAAGGACAAAACAAACTATGTATTCCAAGATTTTAATCTCAAGGAATCATTTTTATTATAGTGAGATGGAAGGGATGATGTTCAATTGTCCTCACTTGGGTCATTCCCGGGAGATTTTTTCCTCAACTGAAAGACCCTCTAAAGTTAAAAGCAATAAAGAGGATTAGCGACTTACGAGTCTGGATTTTTGATTCTTCACAAGGAAGAAGATCATAATTTGGGATAATGGAAAGGGTGTGAAATGAGAGGGGAGGGGTGAATCAATACCCTTAAAAACTTTTAGTCAATTCTTTGTAACCAATGTTTAGTATTAATCGACTGAGTAGATTGCATACACCAAACATATAGTATCAATGCTGAAATGTAAATGCATGTAAAATAAACATTACACATACATGAAATTAGGTAATCATGACACTATTATTTTGGTATCACATAAAAACCCTATTAGAAGGTAAAAATTGTGGTGGGGATGAGACCCACAAAACTTCACTATTGCAATAATAAAGATAGCCTGTTAAAGCTTACAAACAATGATCACTTCTGATGATCTGACCATGTTAGGAGTAACAAAAAGATTGACTAGATATACCTCGTGTGAGGATTTAGAAACACAATCTATGTGTGCACTCGGTTAAGAGATTTACAATAAGACGGTTAAGTATACTCTATTAAGAGATTTAGGGGTCTATTACAATTGTTAGAGAGTAATAGAAAGTTGATCTGAAACATATACAATCTCAAAATTTCTGATACATATCCATAAAGTTCATACAAAATATATCACCTCAATGTGAATGATAATACCTTCTACTCTGTTCTGCTTGGTAGCCTTTCCTCTATTCTGATAACTGAATGTTGCAATGTAGTCTCTATCCTTAAAATCCCTTGTTTGATCTTTGATGTCTGTAGTATGGTGGCTACTTGATCATTTCTTGATCAACATACATTACAAAATTGACATCTATACATTTATATAGCAAACGATGTGACCTAATTAGGGCTTAACAATTACATCCTTATCCTAAGATCAATAGTGCACATAATTTACCTTGATAATCTAGCATAGGAGATATAAACAATAAATGTTGTAAATTTGTAATTAATGTTCTCCTCTATCGTGTAAATTGTTATCTAGGTCGGCTCAAAAGTTGTTACATAGAATAATGTGTCATAAAAAACTTTTATGTGGACTTTGTTCCACTTGGTTAATGTTGTCGCTTGGTGCTTAGTGTTGTCTATGTATCTTGGTTATACTGGTGTTCGATTATGTTTGTGTAGCTTGGTGTTGTCTTTTGCTTGGTATAGTCTGTGTACTCAGGTATCACTGTACTTGGTTAACTCTGGGCGTGATCAGTGCTCTCGGTTAACTCTGCACTTCGGTGATATATACTGACTGTCTTGTGTTGACTCTGTTACTGATTGACCATTATGCTTGCTTGATAACTAATGACAACTTCAATGTGCAATTGGAGTAACATTCTCCCCCTTTGGCATTAATATCAAAAACTTATAACTGTACATAATACTATACATGATGACTCCCCCTTTTTACATGCTCCCCCTTTGTATATACTCGGTATATGTATATGAACATTCTAATTATAGTATCCCCTTTACTATACATATATACATATAATTCCCCCCTTTTTGAAAATAATGACAAATGGAGTATAACCGATAGTTTGTCAAAAATATTAGGATGGGCATTCCTTAGAGTTTCCAATAACTTCTCCCATTCCTCCTTTAAATTCTCAAGGGTGAGTAGCTCTAAAGTTAGCTGGGCATGCATATCATATATTCTTTCTGTCACTGATAAATCTGGGGTGGCAATTAGGTTCTTTTCCAATGTCACATGTTTTTGCATCATAGCTAAATGCGGTAGTAACATTGCCTAGAGCTCGGTTACCCTCTATCTGATTTGTTCCTCTTCTTTCTTCAAGTCCTATCTCAACCGCTAGTTTTGAAGTACCTTGTTGTAATGCAACTGTAAGCATGTTTCTCGGTTGATAGACTATTTGTACTGTCCTTTAGATCTTGATCTATTTTCTTTAGCTTTTCACTAATCTCGGTAGTGAAGTTATCTAGGGTGCATAACTGCTATAGAATTGTAATGGCTTCAGATATAACAGTTTCTAAACCACTTACATATTCAGATAGAGTTACCTTATGTACTACCACTGCCTGGCTGTGTAACCACCCTAATTTGGTTTGCTCTAACCATAGACCCTATTTTCCCTAAGTATGATCATACTCCTAATTATGTCAAGACAATTCTTCAATTAATTGGCATAATTCATCTAAATCAAATTTAATCTCCTAGTGATCTTATCACTAATTTACATTAATTGCTTTTGCCAATTAAATCAAATCAAATCAATTAAATCAAAAGAAACAAATACATGGCTAAGGTAATTAATTAAAATGGATTAAATAAAATCTTAATTACAACTCACTTGCAAAAGGGAAAGTCAATTCCTTAGCCAATGAGAGTTAAATCACTTGGATCACCTCACATGGATCACCAAAGATTCAATCTCCACCTCTCTTCACAAATAAATCCTAACCTCCCATTCCTCAAATTCTTCTATAAATGGAATGAATTTTGAGCTCAATGGGCTCCTAATTCCTTAATTGTTGAAAGCATTCTTATGCTGCCCCTAATTTTAGAATTCATTTTTGCAATCTTATGCTGCTCATATTCTTAGATATTTTAAATTCATTTTAGCTCATTACTCTTAGCATTGTTACAATCTTTCAATTGGAGTTATAAAATGAACTTTGATTGAGCATTTAGCTTGCATTTTAGTTAAATATTCCATTCTAAGTATGATTTTGTCAATGATTTATACATAATCTGAAGGAAATTATAGCATATTTCATACTCTTCTTAGATGGGGAGTAATATGTCGATTTTGGTGATATATATGTGCTTTTCCTTGATTATTTCATGTTATTTCACTAATGCAATGACATATTGAAGTGTTGTGTTGCAATTAGCAGGTCCACAAAATACACACATTTATGGCAGCCACTGTGGGGCAGATCCTCAGATTTTACCTCATCTTCTTATCATTTTTGGCTAATTTGTGTTCTCCGTTTTCAGGTTCAGAGTCACCTTTAGTTGATAAAGGATTGCATGCAGGAAAGAGCCTCGCATACAAGAAATCAGATCACATCTGATATTTCTTAGCTCACATCTAGTATATCCCATATCACATCTAGTAAAAGATCACATCCAATAAATCCTATACCACATTTTGTGTAAAGCATCGCATTCAGAACTATTAATCGCATACAAGAAATCTGTTGATGGGACTTTGTGACCAGGTCCGCCAATAGATGTAAGTTGTCACCGGGTACCAGGGTACTGGCCAACTTCACCTATAAAGGTTATCTGGAGAAATGAGATTCTCCAGGCCTTCAAGCACCTAAGAGTCGGGTCTCGACAGTGCGGGGGCTCAGTTGGGAATGTGACTGTTTTGTTTGGGGGGATAGCTAGTTATCTCGGCTCATCTACTCTGGGGATTTACGTAAGTGAGGCTTCCTGCAAGCATCTGCTAATTACCAAATAACTTCAAAAGGTACATCTAGGTTAGAAATATTATGTCTACTTATAGTCTATGCAAAACATTCAAAACATCAACCATGCTCTAACGTGCTATACTAAATACTGAATAAACAAAGAACCAATAGTTCATACTTATCTAATAGAAAAGGAAAAGAAGGTCGCTAATCTACTTAAAACATTAGAACAAGGGATGTAAGGAATGTACAACACAAAAAAAAATGTTAATCCAGAGATCAGAATGCTAAAAACATCATTGAGAGAATCCTTCCTTCTTCATTAACATGTTTCTAGCCAGCACTGGCGTGTACAATAATGGCGTCTCCGAGGGAGCATCCAACTACTGATAACTTCTAACAACTAAGGAGCATTGATCTCTACAACTAAGAACTAAAAAATGAAAAGTGCTATAGCCATGGACTGCAAAATCATCAATTTCGCCGACCCTTGGAATGAGGTTGGACTTATTATTTATACACAAATTTTCCCTAAACTTAACCTAACTTACTTTACAATTTAAACAATATAATACAGTTTCTGGTGGCTAGTACTACCTATACCATGCTACAAAGAGCTCGAGATAGAAAAGGTCTGACATGTTAGAAGAATAAGACAAGAAAGGAGGAGTGGAAGAATTGGCCTAGAGAAGAGAGCCGGAAGGAGGTTTGATGCACCAGGTGTTATGTTGAAGCGGTGCCTTGGGAAGACCACCTGTCATAACCTTCTTATCGAGCCAACCTGCCTTGCTAGAGTCACCCACCTTCTAACATCCTTATTAACTACTTTGAAAGTGACTGATTGGCTTTGGGAACTGGGACACGGGCCACTTTAAAGAATTCAAGAATATTGGATCCGAGACTCCGGGATCCAGAAGCTCACGCTCCTAAAGAATAAAGAATACCCCTGATACATGGTTGATGGAATTCTTCAGACTTCGGAGAACTTTATTGTTCCTTACTATTTTTGAATGCCTCTAATACCTGGCTTATGCCTTCTTCATCTATGTCTCAAATATTATCCCATCGACTGCGAACAACCTCTAATTTTTCCTCAACATCTCCGGCCCCATTCCTGAACTCATCCACCATCTTCACAGCGTCGTGTGCCCTAATCAACATCTTAGATAATCTCGATAACCTTCCCTGGTCAAAATCTTCGGCAACCAGATACAGGGATTCCATCTGTTCATCAAATTTACTGAGGACGTAGTCCTCTGAGGAGCACATTCTGGTGGTGAAGGAATCGACTTGCGATACTCCAACCATAAATGCTTGAAATAGGCCCAAGAGATATTGGGTCGCGGTCACGTTTTATTTCAAGGCCTTAACCACTTCCTTACATACCTCAATTTTGAGGCCAAGTCTGGAGTACTAGGCCTGGAGGGAGTCACATGATTTATCTCCCAAAATTCCCACCTTTGTGGTGACTTTTTCTCTGATGTTACAAATTTCTTCTAACCTGGCCTTCCACTTTTCATACTTCTCTAAGTCTTGCTCCCATACAAGAGCGCAACCATTTGCTTGGATGATGAGGATGTCGATTCAATAAATATCTGGGAGGGACACCGCTAGAAATTGTCTCATGGTAGCTACCTGCTTAGCGGCCCATCCATCTATAGCTTGCGCTTTCTTCTTGATGGCCCAAAGATAATCCACATCGCCTTGCGCAAGCGACAATTCAAAGGAAGAGGTTTTTGGGTGGATCTCGGCCAAAGGCTGTGTAAGTTCTGTCAGAAGTACAAGGAGATTAGCATTGGTCTCTCTTTCCTCCTTAAAATTCTAGCCCTGTTTGACGTACTGGGCCTCCACTTCTTTGGTAGCCTCTCTCAGCAGGTTCAGTTCACCCTGCTTGTCTCTTCTCCCTAGTGCCACTTCTGTGATATTGTAATCTTCGGGCCCTATTGCCGCTGTATCTGCATCTGAAGGAGGTGTTGCAATAATTGCAACTGTGTTTCCCATTATACTAGTCTGGAGGCTATGGACTATCCGTTCCTTCTTAGGGTTTTGAGCCTCTGTGTTTTGGGCGACCATTTTGGCCAAGGAGAGTGGAACGCCTAATGTGACCGTCAGGGCCTTTCTTTTCCTTGATTCTACCAACCATTAGGGCAGCTGGGATGGCTCTATTTTTAAGACCAGAGCATCTAGACCCTTTTTAGGATCAAGTAGTGTGTTCCCGGGATGTATAGTGTCATCGGACTCTTTTCCTTTATCCTGTTCTAGTTCTTGCTCTCTGGAGGGCTCCGTATTTTCTGCCATGTTGGTGTCCTCTATTGTGATATCTAGAACTTCTTCTCTGACATCGATATTTCCTGTATCTTCAGGGACTTCCTCGTCCCTCTCAACATCAGTTGATCTAACATTTACATTCTCCGAGACTCCCTGGTTGTCCTACTATTGTTGTTCTTCAGCTTCATTGGCCTCATCTACTGGAACATTCTCCTCCATTGGAACATCTTCTGGATGTGGGTGGGGTCTCTGGCCAAAGTTTAACAATGCAGCCACCGTTACTACCTCACCAAATGTGCTCCAGGGCACTTGATTACTTGGGGTAACTGAAGGCATCTAGAGCATGATGAATGGGGATATGGTTGATCCCGTAGGTCCAGTTTCCCCAACCATCGACTACTCATCTATGGGTTGCCTTGATGTATCTTCGATCTTTTGGACTGGTGTCCTCTCCCACTCGGGCTCCTTTTGTGCTTCATCCTGGGTCTCATGTTCTGATGCAACTTCTTCTTTCGGGACTTCCTTTTCTAAGGGTATCTCCTCTTTATCTTGAGCGGCAATTTCTTCAACCGCGTGGCCAATATCCTCCTACAAATTCATGATTTCATCTGCCCCAAACACATCATCAAAATCATCATGTGGGGGAGGGCTGTCAGGAATCTCCTCAAGTTCAGGGGAATCTGAACTGACGTTAACTGGAGGCACATTCGGCATACCAGGGCTAGCGGTCGTGCTTGGGGTGGGGGTCACCTTTTTGTTCTTCTTTCTCAGCAATGGGACCCTGGTCTCCAAAATACTGGTAGACTTTGCCTCGATGAAAGTCTATCTGCTCATCATCATAGCCAACGACGGGGATCCTGTCGGGCGAGAAGATGCCATTGGAGTTATGAGGAGACTAGAGGATATTTGTGTGCTTATTTGCTATCTGGCCAACCTCGCTGAATCCATTTGTTGTTGTAGTTGTACCATTAAAGGGGTTGGGCCCTGGGGAGGTGCTTTAGCTACGGTGCCCTTTTTTTTTTCTTTCCCCTTACTTGTGCTAGGTCCGACGGTGGTGGAAGATGGAGTGGGCTTTCAGATAATTGGTCCCTTTTGGGTGCTTTTGGGACACACCCGGGCAAAATACTTATGAATGGCTTCCAAAATTGGGTGGCATGCTCCCTTAATTATCAAGTCTTCTTGGGTGGCCCAATACACCAGAGGGAGATCCAACTTATCTAATCCATGCTCTTTATATGCTGGGTCCTCTAGCGGCCTATCATCTGAAAAACCCTTCAGAAAAGTATGAAGGTCAATCGCCTTCATGAGTCCCTTGGACATCCATGAATGTTGACAGGCCCGTAGATCAAAATTGTCCTGACAATCCACCCAAAAATCTTCAATATCTTCTTCATGTGTCGGGGATTCTCGGGGAAGTGTTGTGGAAATCTTGCCTAGAGGATCATAGTTCTTTCTAGCGTGGTGGAATTCCACCGGTCCTAGGCTCTTTAATTAATTATCTGCCTCCCTTGCCGCGAAGAGGCTACACGTATAATTCCTGCATGAAAATGGGAATGGGACATTGATGACCTTCTTCAATGTGAAGAAGGCATGTAGGTCCATCATCTGCTGGCAGAACTCCAAGAGAATGATTTTGTCCCCGCAATACCGAGGAAGAAGATAGGGCTTTCCAGAGAAGTCGGTCACCCGAATGTAGGTATAGTGTTAGAATTGAATAAAATAATGGTCGTAGGCACTGACCAAGTTCATCGCCTCTTGCGATAATCGGTACCTAGAGTCCCGGGTAAGTGTTAAGATGTTATGGTAAATGAAAGCATCATTTACTGGGCAGAAATTTAGGAAACTGAGTTCCCACTATACTTGGGGATAATGATCCCATTGTGTTGTTAGAATAGTCCCAAAGGATAACTAAGGGGGGGGGGGTGAATCAGTTATCAGTAACTTGAGTTCTTTTACTTCCTCAACTTTAGAATACAACAAAGTAAATGCTTAATCAGATAACATAGTACACAACACACAATTTGACTATGGGGAAACCAAATGGTAAAAACCCTGGTGGGAATTAACACCCACAATAAACTATACTTGTTTATAGTAATCCCTATTAGAAGATATTTCAACCCTATTAGGAGTTGTATATTACAATGCAATAAGTATAGTGACTTGGTTAAAGGTCAGACCCTGTTAGGAGTCTTTTATAAATAATCGTGTTAGGGGTGGTGGACTCACTGTCCAAAAGCTCACTGCTTGATGGTGAAGGCTACAACCTTCTATATAATAGATATGCACTATATCTGATGATGAACTATAGAGTAGACCTGTTGTCTTGATCAGTTCCAGTGTATTACAATATTTCACTTCTTCTTCACATAGACTCTTGATGAATGAACCACATCTTATCTTCTGCTCTGTACATCTTCTGTCTCTTTTCGTATCATTCACACTTAGCGTATCATAATTGACTTGCTATAAGTATCTCTCTCAAAGTGTGATATCATGGGACCTGTAAGACAACTCTTCATAACATCCTTGTCAGCTCTACTAAGCACGCAAGCATAATTACAACTGCGCAAGTATAAACTGAATAGACGCGATGCTTCACTAAGTCGGCCTCACCAAATTAACTCTAACTTTGCAATCTTCTTGAAACACATTTGGCACCTTTAGATGAATATCATCAACTCATAGCTAAACATGAATATACACATGCATATCCTGAAGATAGGTGCAACTCAAGAAACACATTATATACGTCGGCCTTAAACAGTTACACTTCTAGAACTGTAACTGCCAATAACAGAATTACATAACTTTACTGAAACATCATATCTGGGTCTGCATGTATGAACATAACATAATAAACATGTCAAAAACATGTATCTATCCATGCAAGTCTTCACATCATCATTCTAATAAGTACATATAGAATTACTACTGTGTATTATATGTTTTCGTCAATGACAAACATACAATCAATCAACTGCTCAGAATCAAATCTCCAACAATCTCCCCCTTTGACATTGATGGAAACATATGATATCAAAAACATCCTCTATTCATGGTTTCCTCTTTCTTTTACAATCTTCTCAATATCCTCATCAAATATTTCTCTAAAATGTTGTAGTTCCTCTGACTGTGTTTTTGTTCCATGTATATACTCCCCAAGAGTATATGCTCCCCCTTAGTACATACTCCCCGTTACTATATACTCCCCCTTTGACATCAGTGGCAAAGGGCGCCATAGATCTTTTAGGCATAGGTACTACTCCAGAAGTAGAGTATTCAACCATTCATCAGTCACTTAATGGCTGATATACTTGTTGCTTCTTCTAAACAAACTCAGGAGAGGGAATTACTCCCAACTTCGCCCTAAGATACTCAAAAGTATCCTTTGATAAGGGCTTTGTGAAAATATCTTCCAACTGATCTTTGGTGCTCACATAGTCTAATTTAACTTCTTTGTCTGCAACCTTTTCTCTTAAGAAATGGTACTTGATCTCTATGTGTTTTGTCTTTGCGTGCATCACAGGGTTCTTAGACATGTTGACAGTGCTAGTATTATCACAATGAATAACAATAGGATAATCAACCTGAATGCCAAAGTATTTAACCATCTACTTGATCCAAACCATGGTTGAACAATTCAGTGCTACTGCAACATATTCAGCTTCTGCTGTTGATTGAGAAATACAGTTTTGATTCTTGCTTATCCAAGAAACCAACCTGTTTCCAAGAAATACTACTCCTCCTGAAGTGCTCTTCCTATCATCAATACAACCTACCTAATTTGCATTAGTATACACATGAAGTTGTACATTCTCTGATTTAGGATACCATAAACCATAGTCTATAGTTCCCTTTAGATATTTGAATATCCTATTGATTGCCATTAGGTGATTTTGCTTGGGTTCAGCTGCAAATCTTCCAACAATTCCAACTGCATTAGATATGTCATGTCTAGATTGAGTTAGATAAATGAGTTTACCAATCATAGATTTGTACAATGTCTTATCAACTGCTGTGGAATCATCATCTTTTGAAATCTTGCTTCTTGTTATCATGGGAGTGCATACTGGCTTACAGTCATCCATCTAAAAGGTCTTTAGTATTTCCTTCACATATTTTTACTGATTAATGAATATACCTTTATCTGTTTGCTTTACATTCAGTCCCAAAAAGTATTTTATAGGACCAATCATACTCATTTCAAATTCATTCTACATTTCTTTTGCAAATGCTTTACTGAGCTTTTCATTACCCCCAAAGATAATGTCATCAACAAATATGGTAACTAATAATAATCCATCAGGTGTCTCTCTTGTGAATAGGTTATAATTTGCTGCTCCTTTCTTGAATCCAATCTTGGTAAGATAACCATGAAGTCTCTCATACCAAGCTCTTGGGGCCTGTTTAAGACCATAGAGTGCTTTCTTCAATCTACATGCCATGTCTGGTTCATATGAAATATTAAATCCTTTAGGCTGTTCTATGTAGACTTCTTCATTCAAGTCACCATTCAGAAAAGCTGATTTTACATCCATTTGATAAAATTTAAAGGCTTTGAATGTTGTGTATGCCAAAAATAACTTAATGGCTTCCAGTTTTCTCACAGGGGCAAATGTATTAGTGTAGTCTATTCCTTCTCTCTACACATATCCTTTACATACCAATCTTTCTTTGTTTCTTATTACTGTACCATCTTCATTCATCTTGTTTCTGAATACCCACTTTGTTCCAATCACATTTTTGTTACTAGGTCTAGGAACCAAATCCCATGTATCATTTTTTATTATCTGATCTAATTCTTCTTTCATTGCATTCTTCCAATCATTATCATTACAAGCATCCTCAATACTTAAAGGTTCAATCTATGAAAGTAAACATACCTCTTCATCCATTGATAGACTTTTTGCTTTAAATCTGGTCAAAACGTTGTTGCTCTGATCTCCAATGATATCATCTTTAGAGTGGTATCTAGATGTGAACTTTGGAACCTTAGGTGTGTCTTCTTCTTCTATAATCAGTGATTCTTCTCTGCTTGATTCAGGGTCATTGCATGAGACATCAATGCAATCAAACATTTCTTCAATAACAGTATCTTTGTTGTTAGGCCTGGATTCATCTTCAATCATAGGTGCATATTCATAGTATCTTTCTTGAACCATAAAATTCTCATCAATTTTTACATGAGTACTTTCAATTATATTTTTCAATCTCAAATTGAAACATCTATATGCTTTGCTTTTTGTAGAGTAACCAAGGAAAATACCTTCATCACTCCTGGCATCAAACTTACCAACACCATCATCTCTCTTGATGTAACACTTGCTGCCAAAGATTCTAAAATACTTTACTATAGGTACATTTCCAAACCAAAGTTCATAGGGTGTTTTATATGCGCCTAGCCTCAATTGAGTTCTGTTGATAGTATAGACTGTTGTGTTCACTACATCTCTCCAATATGTGTGTGCAACTTTTCCTTCAATCATCATAGTGCGCGCTGTATCAAGTATGATCATGTTCCTCCTTTCTGCAATCCCATTTTGCTGAGGGGTTCTAGGTGCACTCAACTATCTTTTAATTCCATGTTCTTCACAGTAGTCATAAAACTGATCAAAGGTGAACTCTCCTCCTCTATCTGATCTCAGACATTTTAGTTTTAATCCTGATTCATTCTCAACCTTAGCTTTGAATATTTTGAACTTTTCAAAGGCTTCAGATTTCTCCCTTAATAATGCAACCCACATCATCCTAGAAAAATCATCAACAAACGAAATGAAATACCTTTCTCGATGGTATGATCTTGTTTGGGTAGGACCACACAAATCTGTATGTACTAGGTCCAATTTGTTCTCAATTGAGTTCTGCTTGCTTTTGAAGGAACTTATTACATGCTTTCCCATAACACATTCCCTGCATATAGTGTCAACAGGTCTTGCAATACTAGGAAGGTCTCTGACTGCCTTAACGTTGCTTATTTTTACTATGTTATCAAAATTGATATGACATAGTCTCTTGTGCCATAACCAACTGTCATCCACCTTTGCAAGAAAACAACTTACATCAGAATTGAGCTGAAAAACATTACCTTTTGTTTTGGAGCCTGATGCAATCATGTCTCCATCCTTGTTTTTAATGATGCACTTGTTATCTTTGAACTCTAAATGATAACCTTTGTCAAGTAGCTGTCCAACACTCAGTAAGTTATGATGTAATCCATCAACATATAGAACATCATCTATCTTTTTATTTCCATCCAAAGTGATAGAACCTTTTCCTATGATAGGTTTAGGAGTGTTATCTCCAAATCTAACCATACCACCTTTGTATTTGTCTAAATGAAAAAAATCTATCTTTGTCACCTGTCATATGAAGAGAGCATCCACTATCAATGATCCAATCAGTTCTGATGTCTACCTTGGAAATTAGGGCTAGCTCTTGTTCTTCCTTTTCATCTGCAATGTCCATTTCCTCAAGCAACCTTTCCATGTTTCTAAGGGCAACAAATCCAAATTCATCTTCTCTTGAATCTTCATCAGTTACACCTTCTTCAACATGATAACATTCCTTCTTATATTTGGGTTTGTAATCAGATCTGAACTTCTTGACTCTTGTGGGACAATTAAATGCAAAGTGACCAATCTTGTTACATGAAAAGCATTTGAATGGAAGCTGTCCTTCATATTTTCCTTTTCCTTTCTTTTCTCTTCTAGCAATCATAGAAATGATTTCTTCAAGTTCATCATCAACTTCTTCTTTCTCATTATGACTGGAGATGTGTAAGGATTTCTTACCATGGACTGAGGCTTTGAAAGTTGCTTCACTTTGAGGTTCAGTCTTCAATCTTGATATCTCAATTGCAGAGATTTTACTGATTAGAGTCTCTCTTTTTAAGTCTTGTGAGATTGCATGGTTTCCTCTAGAATACTTATCTTGTTTTCATAGTCTGATGTCAAAGTAGTTAGCATCTTGTCCATTATATCTTCTTCTAATATTTCTCCACCATTGTTTCTGATTCCAGAGACTTCTTCAATTATTCTTTGATTATAGGCTCTAATGTTTTCTTCGAGTAACATCTCAAGACTATTGTATTTCTTTTTCCATGTCTTCCTGCATGCATTCTTTGCTTGAATATCTCCTTCAAACATATCTTCTAAATACTTCCATATGGTGTATGCTCTGTCAATTTTCTTGATCTCAGAAAATTCGTTGTCGGATAAGGCGTTGATTAGGGCTTCTTTAGAAATTGCATTATTGATAAATGTTTCCTTTTGTCTATTATTAGCATCATCCTTTGCAAGGTCTTTTAGAGATGGAATTATAACTTCTTGTGTGGCAATTTCAAAGATCTCAAAGCCAACACATTATAGATGTGTTATCATTTTGTTTTTCCAATCCAGATAATTTTCTTCATCGAACTCAGGGCTTTCTTTTCTGAAGTAAGACATTTGATCTACCTTCAGCTGTTAGGCTTCTTCTCCAAGGCACTTGGCTCTGATACCAATTGTTAGAATAGTCCCAAAGGATAACTAAGAGGGGGGGTGAATCAGTTATCAGTAACTTTAGTTCTTTTACTTCCTCAACTTTAGAATACAACAAAGTAAATGCTTAATCAGATAACACAGTACACAACACACAATTTGATTACGGGCAAACCAAATGGTAAAAACCCCTGTGGGAATTAGCACCCACAATAAACTATACTTGTTTATAGTAATCCTTGTTATAAGATATTTCAACCTTGTTATGAGTTGTACATTAAAATGCAATAAGTATAGTGACCTGGTTAAAGGTCGGACCCTGTTAGGAGTCTTTTATAAATAACCCTGTTAGGGGTGGTGGACTCACTGTCCAAAAGCTCACTGCTTGATGGTGAAGGCTACAACCTTCTGTATAATAGATATGCACTATATCTGATGATGAATTGTAGAGTAGACTTGCTGTCTTGATCAATTCAAGTGTATTACAATCTTTCACTTCTTCTTCACATAGACTCTTGATGAATGAACCACATCTTATCTTCTGCTCTGTACATCTTCTGTCTTTTTTCATATCATTCACACTTAGCGTATCACAATTGACTTGCTATAAGTATCTCTCTCAAATTATGAGATCATGGGACCTATAAGACAACTCTTCATAACATCCTTGTTAGCTCTACTAAGCACGCAAGCATAATTACAACCGCACAAGTATAAACTGAATAGACGTGATGCTTCACTAAGTCAGCCTCACCAAATTAACTCTAACTTTGCAATCTTCTTGAAACATGTTTGGCACCTTAGATTAATATCATCAACTCATAAATAAACATAAATATACACACGCATATCCTGAAGATAGGCGCAACTCAAGAAACACGTTATATACGTCGACCTTAAACATTTACACTTCCAGAACTATAACTGCCAATAACAGAATTACATAACTTTACTGAAATCATATCTGGGTCTGCATGTATGAACATAACATAATAAACATGTCAACAACATTTATCTATCCACACAAGTATTCACATCAACATTCTGATAAGTACATACAGAATTAATACTGTGTATTATATGTTGTCATCAATGACAAACATACAATCAATCAATTGCTTAGAATCAAATCTCCAACAGGTGTTAACTGGTCTGACCCATTTCCAAGTTCACCAACTGTTCCCAAACCTAGAAAAGTTGGTCTTTGTTGGGCTAGTGCCCATAGCACATAAGATGTCATGTAGAACTTGGAACTCTAGACGACACCCTTCAGCTACGTGTCCACATGGTTGGCTAGAATGGCCGCCCAGTTGAAGGTCTAGCTGCGAGTGGTGATGCAGTATAGAAAGTAATACATCCATGCCGAGAAATCCTGGGTGTAGGGAAATTTGAAGATCCTGCATAAGAATATAATGGCTGCCTTAATGGGCTCTTTGAAATCCCACGGGGAATTTCCAACTTCATCCTTTTATGGTCCCTCTTTGGGGACTTCAGCCACTGGCTATTGAGATATTATCGGGAAACAAGTTCAGCTTCCTTGAACTATTTCAATGATTTGGATCGGTTGATGATGGTGGACCCCTTCAATTGCAAAATCCCTAGCCCTGAGGTGAAAGTTGTTGTGTCCAAAGTGAAAATTATTGCTGGATATTGTAATGTCCGGGGATCGGCGAGTAGAACTGTCTGAGTAGGTGCATTGTACAGTATTGCCAACTGTCATATTAATTCTGGTGACTACACCAAACAAAGAAAGTTTGTGACCTTTTTAATATCGGAGGTGGCCAAATGAGTGGCCATACTGTCTTCGCCGGCCTTCAACCTGTAGATGGCTTGGATCAAGCCTTGCATTTCAGCCCAAAGTCTGGGCTCCATGTCTGTTATTTCTTAGACCTTGGAACCCACCTTGGATCCCATGAGAACACCCTCCTTCGGGTACTTGGAGGTGAGTGGTAGCTTTGCTAGCATCTTTTCAGCCTTGGTTTTTGTAGCCGCTCGAGTGGAGGTAGTAGGTACCTCTAAGCTATCAAGAGGAGTGATCACCTCAGACATCTCGATCACACAATCAACAACCTGCAAAACTGGAGAACCGTGAATACATGGTATAATAATAATTTAGCGGAGTCTGAGAAAATTGTCATCATGTCGTGTTTGTCCAAAAAGTGTTAGCATACATTGAAATCCTAGAATATTCAAGATAAACATGAGCCAGATTCTGATACACACCTGGGGAATCTGGGGTATTTGGGTCGAATGACAAAGATGGAATGAGGACCTAGGGACCTTGACACCAGGAGTCCAGAAGAACTAGCCGTTACTGTATTGATGTGACCAGTAGGAAATCATACTCGGCTGACATGGGTTGTCATGTGGCGACGTGACATGCAACATAAATGTCATTAATGGTGACAAGTGGGCTGTCACAAGGGAAAATTGAATGCCAGATGGGATGGGGTTTAAATGCCCACTTATGGGAAATTAATCCCACCATTAAGGTGACATGACATAAGAGAGAGAAAGTTGCCATGGCTCGAACCAGCGAGGTGCCGAGTTTGAACCGTGGCAACTCCCTCTCGATGAGCTCAAAAAAATAATTTAAGAAATGATGGGGAGCAACAAGCTCGTCAAGAACGGAAGGGTATAGAAGAGGTATACACACACTAAACTATAGAGCTAAGGAATATATACATGATTTACAGACATCTACACAATGTACAGAACCTATGAAGGCACCAAAGCTAACTTACAACAATGTACATCATATATACTAAAATACAACTACATAGAAGGCGAACAACTTTCTTTCAGGGCTAACCCACCAATGGGAGGTAAAACAAAAACAAACACAGACAACGAAAACCAGAACAAAATGTAAGAAAACAACCAACAAAGTGAACAACAGGAAAAGGGAAGACAGGAAACCAGAGGAACGGGAAAACTAGAGAGGGAAAAGAATGACAACCAACCTGGAAACGTGGAAGAGGTAGAGAAGATAGAAACTAAAAATGCTCTGCAACAGGTCCACCCTCGAATAATCACAAGCTAACACCACAAATCAACCCCTGATTAGCCACTAAGCACAAGGAGCAACTTCACTATTTAATAGCCTTAATTATCTCAATATCGCTTTGAATGCTCTAAGTGTTTTAATCGCGGTAAATGTGAAAATGACAGGTAACTTCTATTTATACCCCTAGGGTAAAAATAGGTTGCACTTTTTTGACAACTCTGGAAGCCTCTAGATTCTGGGCCCGGGGATTCCAAGTAATCATACCTTCTCGCGAAAGAAGATATGATGGCATGGAATCCCAGAGTCCAAAATCTGACTCTGGAAAGAACAAAAAACTCTGGGACTGGGTCCCGAAGACATGAGGGGGGCAACAAAAACAAAAGACAACCCCCATGGGAGCAAATCCCAGAGGGAAACAAAGGGAACAAAGGCAAACAAAGAAAGTAGCAAAAGCGAAAAAAAGGGGACCCAACATTTTGCACACAAAATGTAGGGACGAGTATGCAGGGCATAACAAATGACAACTATTTGGGATGAATGCCTTAGCGCATTCAAGAACTTTAGAATCTCTGGTTAGCAAAATTGGAATTAATCTTTACCTAGAGCATTTTGCTTGCACAGAGTGAGATGTCTGAGAAATTTTGGTCCATCACTGATTCAATCTTTCAGTCTTTTGTCAGTTGTGGAGTGTGTGCTTTGAGAGAAAACCAAGCCGATGACCTCCGGGAGAAGCAAAGAGGAGGCACTAGAAAAACTAAACCAAAGTCGTCACATCCTACACGCTTTCCCCAGATACTGGAATTCTCCACTCTTTAGTTTTTTTTCCTTTCTTTTCTTTTCTTTTCTGAATAGGAAGGCGGTACTTCTTTCACCTCGGACCTTAAGCTTAGCTAATTTCTGAGGTGGTACTTCTTTCACCTTTCCATCCAGCTTTAAATTACCAAATAAGAGAGAAATTTCTAGACTCAGGATATTCTTAATGATTTTCAAACTTGGTCCAACAGCTAGTACAACCGATCTTCTCTCAAGAGGTCCGATTACTTGTTCCTTAGATTTCTTGTTAACTAATTTTTGGACTGCCAAGATGTGAACCGGATGAAGATTACCCATAACCTCTTACCATACCGACAAAACAACCCCGGAGCATGGAGAAATTCCACCAAGCTAATAATAGATTCCAAATTACTCGGAATACATAGGGTATCATTCCAAAGACTAGATGTTATGAGAAGCATACCTGTGTATAAAGAGTAGGCAACATGCTGGGGACCCAAAAAATAGGAGCAAACAAAATAAAACCCAAAAATAAGCAGAAAACATAAGGAAAAGGCTGCCCCAGAGGGTGGCCAGCAAGAAGCTACTTACAAGGAAAAGGTATTCCAAATGAAACACTGGGAGAAATATTTACAAGCAAGAAATTTACATATAGTACAATTCTGGACAAACTTACCAACACACCTCATTCAAAGTAGTGTTTAAGAAACTGACCATTGACGGGAAATGGAACAACTTCTCTGGTCATAGTGTTGAGGTGATAAGTATTTGCCCCACAGATCTCAGATATCAGATATGGTCCAAGCTAGAGCCTCTAAAACTTGGTGTGCTTTCCTTTCTTTTCCCGGGCCTTGTCCCACAAGAGGACTAGGTCTGAAATCTGGAAGGCCTTATACTGGGCTCTTTGTTCAAACTATCTCTTCACTACTACTTGATGATGCACAAAATGTTCAAGGGCTGTGTCTCTTTGTTCTGCCATTCACACCAGATTTAGGAGTTGAACCTCCACAATGTTATCCCAGTTGTTGAATTCCTAAATAAATTATAAAACTGGGATTTGTAAGTTAATGGGGAATACTAGGTTCTGGCCGTAAACCAAATGGAATGGGGATGTCCCTAGGGATGCTTTGATTCTTATGTGATCCACTCAGAGAGCGAATCTCATCTTTTGGTGCCAATCCTGGGGTTTTTGTTCTAACAGGTGCTTGATCACTTCGAGTAAATTTTTGTTAGTCAATTCAACAACACCATTTCCCTGGGGGTAATAATTGATGGAAAACTTCAGAGTGATCTTCCTATCATAGGTCCATTCAAGTAATTGTGCTAAAGAAAATGCCAGACCATTGTCACATACTATAGCAAAGGGCATTCTTAATCTTGTGACAATGTTTTCTTCCAGGAATTTTATGACTACATATGTCATGTTATTTTTACACAGTATTGCTTCAGACCACCAGGTGCAATAGTTAGTAGCAGTCAAGATATACCAGTGGTTGGTAGACAAGTTGGGGTTAATTTCCCTGATAAAGTCAAATGCCCATTGGGCAAAGGGTAGCTTCAAAGACCAGCTGCAGAGGCATGGTCAGGTTCCGCTCACGATGTGCCACGATTTGGCAAGTGTGGCATCTCCTAACATGTGTGTAGACATCCTTGAAGATATAGGGTAAATAGTACTTGACCCAAAGGATCTGGTGGGTAGTGGTGTCAACTGAGCCATGCCTGATTCTAAACTGTCTATAGAATTCTTCAATCATTTTTGCAGCCTGGTCCCTGTCTATACATCGGAGGTACACCCCTTCATAATTCTTACCAAAAAGTGTGTCATTTTTTTATCATGAAGTGTGTGATTTTTAGCCGCAGGTCTCGACGTTTGTTCAGGGGTAGCCCCTCCGGGCACCTGTTATTTAACAATAAGTATACCAAGTCGGTATACCATGGGTCTTGAGTGATGGAATCCATGGTATAAGTTTTGCATTCACTCTCGAGAGTTCCTTTTTCCATCGCTCTACATAGTCCCTGGCCTCAGACTATCTTCATGGGTTGCATTTCCAAATCATACTCTTGGAGGATGGCCATCCATTTCCCCCATCTTTCAACCAATTCGCTCTGCATCAGCAGAGAATTGACAGCCTGGTCCGGGATGATTACGTGCACTTTGCTCTGGAGGATATAATGTCAAAATTTCTTCACAGCACATATGAGAGCAAAGGCCTGCTTTTCTAGAGGTGAGTACCAGACTTCCACATTTTTAAAGGGGGAGATCATGAAAGCTATCGGTCATTCTTCCCCTTCAGCTTTCTAGGTCAACACTGCCGCGACAGAATGCAACAAGGCAAAGGAGTATATGTAAAAAGGGAGGGAATAGTCCAGACTAGCCAAGAATGGTGCTTGCATGATTGTTTGCTTAATTTGGGTGAATGCTCGCTTTGCCTCCAGACTCCACTCAATCTTAGTATATTTATTCATCATTTCCTTCAGTGGCTTCACAATCTCGGCAAATTCGGTGATAAACCGCCGAACAAAATTGATCTTCCAAAAGAAAGATCTCATTTCCTCTTTCTGTCGGGCATCAATAGATTCAGCAGTGCTTCAACTCTCTCAGGGTCAATGGATATACCCTTCTCGGGGACAATATGCCCAAGCAGCTTCCCTTCAGTGATCCCAAATATACTTTTCTTAGGGTTGAGGGATATTCTATACCGGCAACACCTCTCACAAATTTGGGCGAGGTGGGCAGAATGATTACGCCTATCCCAAGAAAAGATGGTCAAATCATTCATGTAGATGATTATGCACCGGTTTACTAGGCCTTCGAACGCAATTTTCATAGCCTTCTGAAATGTGGCCCCTGCATTGATCAGGCCAAAGGGTATTCTCCGGTAGGCAAACGTTCCCCACTTGGTGGTAAATGTCATTTTATCTCTATCCTCATACTTTACCATGACTTGGTTATACCCAGAGTACCCATCCAAGAAGGACATCATTTGTGATCCATTCACGATTTGCAATACCTCATCCAATGAGGGGAGAGGGTGATTATCTTTCTTGGAGGCTTTGTTTAAATTTTAGAAATCCACGCAAAGGCAGATCTCACCACTTTTCTTCTGCACAGGGACAAGGTTGGCAACCCACGTAGTATGCCAGATTGGAAAGGTGATTCGGGCTGACAGTAGTTTTTGAACCTCTTAATGAATCAAAGGCTCTATCAGTGGGTTGATCGGTCGTTGCTTTTGTCAGAAAGGCTTAGCATCAGGTTTAAGTGGGATAGTATTAGATAATGGATGTATCATAGGTTTTCAAGTCCTCATATCCCCACGTAATTACATCAATGTATTCTCAAAGAATCGTGATAATCTTCTCCTTCTCCTCTGGGGAGCAGGAGGTGCTAATGTGTATCATTTTCTCTTCACCGGGCTGGCCGATGTTGACTTTCTCAAATTTTCCTCCCTCAGAGGAGGACGATATCTTTTCCTGGCCCCGAGAGTCTAAGTCAAAGATTTGTTCAAGTGCGACCATCCCCTTAGGGATGGTGTTGGTTGGTAGGTCCATGATCCCATCGTCCTCGTCACCCTGTCTAGTATCATTTTGATCTCTCTCTTCCACTATCTAGTCCTCAAAAACACCCACATTGGCCATAAAGGCCAGGATATGTTGATCATCTTCAAAAACCTAAAAATGGGTGATATTGTCTAGGATGGATGGGGTGGGGATCATCTCAATAGAAAATTTCCAGAGTCAGGAGCTAGCCATTGGCTCTAGTGTGCTGGCGGAAATAGCAAGGGCATCTGGGACATAATTCCGTCTCCACGGAATAAGTTTAATGCCAAAGGCATCAAAATCTTTAATCAGGCTGCATGCCCGGTTGTGGTATGCCGCTAGCCTTTTGTTGTGACAGGTATATTGGCTCTGGATTTGCTTAATGATCAACTATGAATCACCCAGGGCCTGGAGGTGAGTGATTCCTTTCCTTAGCGCAAATAGGAGTCCAAGGATCAAGGCCTCGTACTTTGTGACATTATTCATGCAATTGAATTGCAGCCTATAAGATGTGAGGAAGGATTTCCCCCACGGGTTGATCGATTCTACTTTGGCTCCACAACCTTGCTTAGATTAGGACCTGTCAAATTTTAAGGTCCACAAGTCATTGTTCATTGTCTGGGGTTGGGGAGACGAAGTGGCCTTTGGATTGTTTATGGGAAGATTGGGGGGAGTTTCCTCCAGATTTGATGGAATGTGGGTGAGGTTTCCTTCTAGAGAAGCATGTGCTTGGGATTCCTGAACCAGCAAAACAATAGGGGTGCTGCCAAGGGACTTACTGGGCCCAGGCATGCTTGCTTTATGTTTCTCTTCCTGGAGGGTATCGATGTGTCGGGTAGCAGCAGAGATGCAAGGCTCACACTCTAATTTTGAATGTTTTTGATAATGTACCCGACACCAGGTGTTGAACAAGAGTGTATCAGGGGTTGTTGTGCTCCCTTGTGAGTTAACCTCACCCCTTAGTTTCTCATTTAACACCTGCATTCTATGGGAAATGATGGGGTCTTCCCCGGGGGTGAAATCAAAGGTCAAGATTTCTAGGGGTCGATACACCTCGGGGGAAGTCTCAAAGAAGAGGACTTTGTTTACCCTCCCAACTTTGGTGAGGGCCTATTTCATATGGGGCTCACTTTTAACCTAGATCTAGTTAGATTCCCCCTCCCAGGGGAGCCACAAGTGGGAGAAGTCAGTGGAGAAATACCCATTAAGGGACTTAGACCAATTATGACTTAGTAACATCTCATAAGTCTCTGGGATGTCCACCGCTTGGATGTCAATCATGCTAACTATCATGGGGTCTTGTATGAGATGAATTTGGATGTTCTTCAGCTCACCCACCATTTTTACAGCAGTTTTATCTGGCTGGATTACTGCATCGTTAGACGGGGTGGGGGCCAGAATCTGAGCTTCTGGCATATGGATAAAGGCATGATGTTGCCCAAAGCCCCGAAATCTACCAGGAAATTATGTATATTCTTCCCCTGTATGTTTATCCCAAGTAGGAAGGGAGGATCTTTAGTGTTTCCCCAAAAGATAGCCACATTAGCGTCATCAAAACTAACAATCTTTGGTGGGCGATTGATAGCTTCCGGGTTTCCCAAGAGCTTCAGAAGAGACTTCTTCTGCTCGGGACAGTTCATCAAAACCTCCATCAAGGTCATGGAGGTGGTAGTTCACTCTAATGCCTTCATGATGTCAAACCTTCCCCCTGAGAATTGGGAGCGTCCCTCAGCTAGGTCCTTAGCTTGACTAGAGCCAGGGCCTTTTGGAGGGACGGATCGATCAGTCGTGTTGTCCTGGGGAGGGGTGTCTTTAGGAGGTGTAGGTGTATAAATTAGTAGATCAAGATGAACTTTTCCAGGGTGGTACATTTCACCTCAGAATGAGAGTCAGTGTCATGCAATCTACACCAGTTAGTCATCGGGTAGAAGTCTACAAATTGTACAAAATGGCTGGGTCTAGTGCTACCTTGATTGGTGTTTTGGTTCGGAGGAGGACCTCCGATATTAGTGTTGTTGTTCCATTGCTGTTGGTTGGGCCAAGGCCCATTATTGTAATTCCTTCCTCTAGCATTGGTATTTCATTGGCCAAAGAAGATGTTCCCCCTTTGGGAATTGGAGTTGTGGGGTGCAAAGGACCCCGCCTTCAATTGTCCCATGGCCATAGTCAGTGAGGACAATAATTATCGAAGAGATTCGACTTCAGCGGTCAGCTTGGTATTTGCGTCACAATATGATAGTTGTTGTTGCTGGTTTCCCAGGAAAGTGACAACATTCACCAGAGTTGAGGGTAGAAATCCTCTAGCCATGGATGAATGAAAGAAATGCACTCCAGAAGGTTGTGTCTGTGGTTGTTGCATTTGCCGCGGTTAGTTCCAGGGAAAGGATTGTAGACCCGGTGTTGTTTGAACTTGGGATGGATATACGTACTAGGCCTACTGGTCTATCAGTGGTGGTGGGGTTGCGACCATCATAGGGGCACCCATGCATGATTGGGGTTATATCCCCTGACGTAGGAAGTTTCATCGGGTTCCATGTTGTAGGGTAAGTTCTGCCCAATCCCACCCGGTGCTTTGTTCAAACTACGAGACAATTCCAAGGCTAGGTTGTAAACCTTCACCAAAGTATCCCAGTCATTGGGGGTGGTAGTTCTCTAAAGGAGAGTAGCAAAGAAAGGATCCATCGCATTTAGGTAGGTCTAGATGGTTACATCAGTGGATGGGATGAAGGGACCCGTGCACCGCTTCAAGGCACATTGGAACCGGTGGTTAAATGCTGCAAGGGGCTTGTTTGGTTCCTTCCTAATAGAGATGAACTATCTGTGGGACCATGCTGGGTCCACATGTACGCAGAAGGCAGCCAAGAAGGCGTCCTCCATCTCCTGCCAGCTATTGATTGAGTTGGTGGGTAGGTTGAGGTACTAGTTCATCTCGTTCTATCCCAAGGACAGAGGGAACATCTAGGTCACAACATCTTCATGTTGGATCTAGTGTCGGTTCATGGCATCTTTGTATGCCTGCAAATTCTCTTCTCTATTTTGTGAGCCCAGATGCTCATATCAGGGACAGATCTTCTCCAGGTGCGAAGGGAGATCATGAGTAGCACCTGGAAATTGTCCCATCAGGGACTTGGTGTTTCCAAAATATGTAGCCATCAGGGGTGTTGGGTTTTGAACAGATTGAAAGTTACTCCCTAGGATAGTCTGGGAGGGTTGGATGTTTTGGGATGTGCTAGATCCCCAAACAATGGTAGCTGACTTGGCTTTTGGGGTCTGCTTCTTTCGAGCGGGAGGCTCGAGTTCCACAAACCTTCTAGGATTGGGGGTTGATCTAAGGATTCTTTCAAATCTTGCGAGTGAAAATGACCCAATCCCATTGAAGGTCTAATTCCTAAAACTATGGCTTGGGGAAACTTCAGGCAGTGTGAAGTCTAAATCTTCAGAAGGGGATGAGCTCGTGCCCTCCTTCTAGCGCCAGTTTCTGTTGACGGGACTTTGTGACCGGGTTCGCCAATAGATGTAAGTTGTCATTGGGTACCAGGGTACTGGCATACTTCGCTTGTAAAGGTTATTTGGAGAAATGAGATTCTCTGAGCCTTCAAGCACCTAAGAGTCGGGTCTCGACAATGCGGGGGCTCAGTTGGGAATGTGACTATTTTGTTCGGGGGGCTAGCTGGTTATCTTGACTTAGCTACTCTGGGGATTCAGGTAAGTGAGGCTTCCTACAAGCATCCGCTAATTACCAAATAACTTCAAAAGATACATCTAGGTTAGAAATATTCCGTCTACTTATAGTCTATGCAAAACATTCAAAACAACAACCATGCTCTAACATGCTATACCAAATACTGAATAAACATAGAACCAGCAGTTCATACTTATCCAATAGAAAAGGAAAAGAAGGTCGCTAATCTACTTAAAACATTAGAGCAAGGGACATAAGGAACATACAACACAAAAAAGAATGTTAATCTACAGATCAAAATGCTAACAATATCATTAAGAGAATCCTTCCTTCTTCATTAATGTGTTTTCAGCCAGCACTGGTGTGTACAATAATGGCAGCTCCAAGGGAGCATCCAACTACTAAGAACTTCTAACAACTAAGGAGCATTGAGCTCTGCAACTAAGAACTAAAAAATGGAAAGTGTTAGAGCCATGGACTGCAAAATCATCAATTTCACCGACCCTTGGAATGAGGTCAGACTTATTATTTATACAAAAGTTTCCCTAAACTTAACCTAACTTACTTTATAATTTAAACAATATAATATAGTTTTGAGTGGCCGGTACTACCTAAACCACACTATAAAGACCTCGAGATGCAAAAGGTCTAACATGTTAGAAGAATAAGACAAGAAAGGAGGAGTGGAAGAATCGGCCTCGAGAAGAGAGTCAGAAGGAGAAAAGAAGAAATTCGATCCCCCAAGGACCGAGGCTACATGCCTCATTAATGGAAAAGTGGCTCCTTGTCTCTGATGTGTCAGGTGTTACATTGAAGTGGCGCATGGGGAAGACCACCTATCATAACCTTCTTGTCAAGCTGACCTGCCTTGCTAGAGTCACCCACCTTCTAACATCCTTATTAACTTCTTTGAAAGTGACCGATCGGCTTTGGGAACCGGGACACAGGCCACTTTAAAGAATTCAAGAATATTGGATCCGAGACTCTAGGATCTGGAAGCTCCCACTCCCAAAGAATAAATAATACCCCTGATACATGGTTGATGGAATTCTATAGACTTCGGAGAACTTTATTGTTCCTTACTATTTTTGAATGCCTCTAATACCTAGCTTACACCTTCTTCGTCTATGTCTTGAATATTGTCCCATCGACTGTGAACAACCTCCAATTTTTCCTCAACATCTCCGGCCCATTTCCAGAACTCATCCACCATCTTCAGGACATCATGTACCCAGATCATCATCTTGGATAATCTCGATAACCTGCCCTGGTCAAAATATTCAGTAACTAGATACAAGGATTCCATCCGTTCATCAAATTTACTGAGGATGTAGTCCTCCGGGGTGCACGTTCTGATGGTGAAGGGATAGAATTGCGATACTCCAACCACAAATGCTTGAAATAGGCCCAAGGGATATTGGGTCGTGATCACCTTTTCTTTCAAGGCCTTAACCAGTTCCTTGCATACCTCAATTTTGAGGCCAAGTCTAGAGTACTAGGCCTAGAGAGAATCATATGATTTGTCTCCCAAAATTACCGCCTCTATGGTAGCTTCTTCTCTGATGTTACAAATTTCTTCTAACCCGACCTTCCACTTTTCATACTTCTCTAAATCTTGCTCCCATACAAGAGCGGAGCCATTTTCTTGGTTGATAAGGATGTTGATTTGATAAATATCTGGGAGGGACACCACTAGAAATTGTCTTATGGAAGCTACCTGCTCAGCGGCCCACCCATCTACAGCCTGCACTTTCTTCTTCATGGCCCGGAGAGAATCCACGTCACCCTACATAAGTGGCAATCCAGAGGAAGAGGTTTCCGAGTGGATCTCGGCCAAAGGTTGTGTAAGTTCTGTCGGAAGTGCGAGGAGATTAGCATTGTTCTCTCTTTCCTCCTTCAACTTCTGTCCCTATTTGACATACCAGGCCTCCACTACTTTGGTAGCCTCTCTCAGTAGGTTCAGTTCACCCTGCTTGTCTCTTCTCCCTAGTGCCACTTCTGTGATATTGTAATCTTTGGGCCCTATTGTCACTGTATCTGCATCTGGAGGAGGTGTTGTGATAATTGCAACTGTATTTCCCATTGGACCAGTCTAGAGGCTATGGACTGTCTGTGCCTTCTTAGGCTTTTGAGCCTCTATGTTTTGGGCCATTATTTCAGCTAAGGAGAGTGGAACGCCTGATGTGACCACGGGGGCCTTTCTTTTCCTTGATTCTACCAGCCATTGGGGTGGCTAGGATGGCTTTGTTGTTAATACCTGGGCATCTGGACCCTTTTCAGGATCATGTGGTGCATTCCTGGGATGTATAGTGTCATTGGGATCTTTTCCTTTATCTTGTTCCAATTCCCGCTCTTTGGAGGCCTCTGTATTTTCTGCCATATTGGCGTCGTCTGTTGTGATATCCTGAACTTCTTCTCTGGCATCAATATTGCATGTATCTTTGGGGACTTCCTCGTCCCTCCCAGCACTAGTTGATCTGACATTTACATTCTCCAGGACTCCCCAGTCATCTTGCTATTGTTGTTCTTCAACTTCATTGGCCTCATCTACTGGAACATTCTCCTCCATTGGAATATCTTCGGGAGGTGGGTGGGGTTTCTGGCCAAAGTTTAACAATGCAACCACCATTGCTATGTAACCAAATGTGCTCTGGTGCACTTGATCACACAGAGTAATCAAAGGCATCTATAGCATGATGAATAGGGGTACGGTTGATCCCGTAGGTCCGGTTTCCCCAACCATCGGCTGCTCATCTATGGGTTTCCTTGATATATCTTCTATCTCTTGGACTGGTGTCCTCTCCCGCTCAGGCTCCTTTTGTGATTCATCTTGGGTCTCCTATTCTGATGCAAATTCTTCTTCTGGGACTTCCTTTTCTGAGGGGACCTCCTCTTTATCTTGAGCGGCAATTTCTTCAACCGCGTGGCCAATATCCTCCTGCAAATTCATGATTTCATCTGCCCCAAACACATTATCAAAATCATCGTGTGGGGGAGGGCTGTCAGGAATCTCCTCAAGTTTGGGGGAATCCAAACTGATGTCAACTGGAGGCACATCTGACATATCGGGGCTAGCAGTTGTTCTTGGGGTGGGGGTCACCTTTTTCTTCTTCTTTCTCAGCAGTGGGACCCTAGTCTCCAAAATACTGGTAGACTCTACCTTGGCAAAAGTTTGTCTGCTCATTATCGTAGCTAACAATGGGGATCCCACCAGGCGAGTAGACGCCATTGGAGTTACGAGGAGACCGAAGGATATCTGTGTTCTTATTTGCTAACTGGCCAGCCTTGCCGACTCCATTTGTTGTTGTAGTTGTACCATTAAAGGGGTTGGGCCCTGGGGAGGTACTTTAGCTAGGGTACCCTCCTTTTCTTTCCCCTTACTTGTGCTAGGTTCGGCGGCGGAGAAAGATGGAGTGGCCTTTCAGACAATTGGTCCCTTTCGGGTGACTTTGGGACACACCCGGGAAAAATACTTATGACTGGCTTCCAAAATCGGGTGGCATACTTCCTCAATTGTCAAGTCTTCTTGGGCGGCCCAATACACCAAAGGGAGATTTAACTTATCAAATCCCTTCTCTTTATATGCTGGGTCCTCTAGCGGCACATCATCTGAAAAACCATTTAGAAAAGTTTGAAGGTCAAGCACCTTCATGAGTCCCTTGGAGATCTGTGAATGTTGACAAGCTCAGAGATAAAAAATGTCATGACAATTGGCCCAAAAATCTTCAATATCTTCTTCATGTGGCAGGGATGCCCCGGGAAGTGCTGTGGAAATCTTCCTAGAGGATCATGGTTCTTTCTGGCATGGTGGAATTCCACTAGTCCTAGGCTCTTTAATTCATTATCTGCCTCCCTTTCCACGGTGAGGTTGCACGTATAATTCCCGCATGAAAATGGGAATGGGACATTGATGACCTTCTTCAATGTGAAGAAGGTGTGCAGGTCCATCATCTGCCAACATAAATCTAAGAGAATGATTCTGTCCCCGCAATACGAGGGAAGAAGATAGGGCTTCCCGGAGAAGCCCGTCACCTGAATGTAGGTGTGGTGTTGGAACTGAATAAAATAATGGCTGTAGGTGTTGACCAAGTTCATTGTCTCCTATGATAATTAGTACCTGGAGTCCCAGGTAAGTGTTAGGATGTTATGGTAAATGAAAGCATCATTTACCCGGCAGAAATTTAGGAAACTGAGTTCCCATTGTACTTGGGGATAATGATCCCATGGTGTTAACTGGCCTGACCCATTTCTAAGTTCACCAACTGTTCCCAAACCTGGAAAATCTGGTCTTTGTTGGGCTAGTGCCCATAACACATAGGATGTTGTGTAGAACTTGGAACTCTAGACGACACCCTTCAGCTTTTTGTCCACATGGTTGGCTATAATGGCCACCCAGTTAAAGGTCTGGCTGCGAGTGGTGATGCAGTATAGAAAGTAATACATCCATGCCAAGAAATCCCATGTGTGGGGAAATCTGAAGATCCTGCATAAAAATATAATGCGCCTGAATGGGCTCTTTGAAATCCCCGCGGGGAATTTCCAACTTCATCCTTTTATGGTCCCTCTTCAGGGACTTCAGCCACTGGCTATTGAGATATTGTTGGGAAACAAGTTCAGCTTCCTCAAACTCTTTCAATGATTTGGATCAGTTGATGATGGTGGACCCCTTGAACTGCGGAATCCCCAGCCCTGAGGTGAAAGTTGCTGCATCTAGAGTGACAATTATTGCTGTATATTGTAATGGTCGGGGATCGACAAATAAAACTATCTGAGTAGGTGCATTGTACAGTATTACCAGCTGTCGTATTAATTCCAGTGACTGCACTAAACAAGGAAAGTTTGTAGCCTTTATAATGTCAGAGGCAGCCAAATGAGTGGCCATACTATCTCCACCGACCTTCAACCTGTAGATGGCTTGGATCAAGCCTTGCATTTCAACCCAAAGTTTGGGCTCCATGTCTATTATTTCTTGGACCTTTGAATCCACCTTGGATCCCACGAGAATGCCCTCCTTTGGGTACTTGGTAGCTTTGCTAGCATCTTTTCAGCCTTGGTTTTTGTAGCCGCCCGAGTGGAGGTAGTAGGTAGCTCGAGGTTATCAGGAGGAGTGATCACCTCAGACATCTCGATCGGAGAACTGTCAATACATGGTATAATAATAATTTAGCAGAGTCCAGAAAAATTGTCATCATGTCATGTTTGTCCAAAAAGTGTTAGCATACATTAAAATCCCAGAATATTCAAGAGAAACATGAGCCAGATTTTGATACACACTGGGGACTCCAGGGTATCTGGACTGAATGACAAAGATAGAATGAGGACCTAGGGACCTCGACACCCGTAGTCCATAAGAACTAGCCGTTACCGTATCGACGTGACCAGTAGGAAACCATACTTGGCTGACATGGGTTGTCACGTGGCTACGTGACAGACAGTGTAAATGTTATTAATGGTGACAAGTGGGCCGACATGAGGGAAAATTGAATGCCATATGGGATGGGGTTTAAATGAGCAATCATGATAAATTAATCCTGCCATTAAGGTGACATGACATAGGAGAGAGAAAGTCATCATGGCTCGAACCAGTGAGGTGCCGAGTTCAAACTATGGTGACTCCCTCTCAATGAGCTCGGTAAAATGATTCAAAAAATGATGGGGCGCAACAAGCTCATCAAGAATGGAAGAATATACAAGAGGTATACACACACTAAACTATAGTGTCGAGGCATATATACATGATTTACAAACATCTACACAATGTACAAAACCTATGAAGACACCAAAGCTAACTTACAACAATGTACATCATATATACTAAAATACAACTGCATAGAAGGCAAACAACCTTCTAGCAGGGCCAACCCCCCAACAGGAGGTAAAATAGAAACAAACACAGACAATGAAAACTAGAACAAAACGCAAGCAAACAACCAACAAAGTGAACACCACGAAAAGGGAAGATAGGAAACCAAAAGAACGAAAAAACCAAAGAGGGAAAAGAATGACAACCAACCTGGAAACACGGAAGAGGCAGAGAAGACAAAAATTGAAGACGCTCTGTAATAGGTCCACACTCGAATGATCACAAGCCAACACCACAAATCAACACCTGATTAGACACTAAGCATAGGGAGTAACTTCACTGTTTAATCGCCTTAATTATCTCAATATCGCTCTGAATGCTCTTAGTGTTTTAATTGCGGTAACTGTGAAAATGATAGGTAACTTCTATTTATACCCCTAGGTTAAAAATAGGTTGCACTTTTCTGACAACTCTGGAAACCTCCATATTCTGGGCCCGGGGATTCCAAGTAATCATACCTTCTTGCGAAAGAAGATATGATGGCATGGAATCCCAGAGTCTGGAATCTGACTCTGGAAAGAACAACAAACTCTAGGACCGGGTCCCAGAGACACGAGGGGGAAACAAAAACAAAAGACAACCCCCATGGGAACAAAGCACAGAGGGAAACAAAGGGAACAAAGACAAACAAAGAAAGGAGCAAAAGCGAAAAAAAGGGGGACCCAACATTTTGCACACAAAATGTAGGGATGAGTATGCAGGGCATAATAAAATCTAGGCTCACATCTAGGAAAGGCAGTCATATCTAGTTGATTTATTTGCAAATTTGAATGTAGAACCACTAATATTTTGATCATGTCTATTTCTATGTCTTAGACAACCTAATATTTGCTTGTAGGTTGCAGTCAGAGCCTTTTTCTCAAAAAGGTGGAAAGTAACTACTAACTTGTGGTTTGCAGGTTGCCAAACCTCTCAACTTGACCTCTATTTATTCAAAGCTTTAAAACTAAGTACATTTTCCATCACTTAGTAAATTGACCAGAGGATTATACTCTTTTCCTTTAAGGAAAATCAGAAACTCACAAGTCAATTTAAGATTTGATGGGAATTTGGAGTAAATGGACAAAGCAAATTCACTTTTCTAAAGTTGGAGAGAAATTGAACAATCAAAGCACTAAAATCTTGTGGTAAATGAACAAGTTCAATTGTTTAATTCTTTTGGATAGTAATTTAACAAAGAAAAGCACTGCATCTTGTGGTAAATTGAACAAAGAAAACTCATTGTCTAATTTCGGGAAAAGTAAATGAACAAGCAAATCACCTAATTTGGGGAAATTGAACAACACAAATTTGCTTTCATACGCTTTGTGCTTTCTTACAAAAGGAAGTAAAAGTCAAACTTAGCTTATTAATTAGTCTCACTAGAGGATTTTCTCTTATTTTCAAGTGGAAGAATCAAAGACTCATCATGGGAGATTGAGTTTTGAGTTCCAAAGTTTGAGGAAATGAACATGTTTGGTGTGTTTGTTGGAGAAAATGACATGGAATAGGAGAGTATACTATTCTTCTTTTGAAGAATCATAAATCTAGATTCCTAAGCTCACCAATCCTTTTCATTGCTTTCAAAAACATTAGAGGGCCTTCCAATTGAGGAAAAAATCTTCCGGGATGACCCAAGTGAGGACAAGTTTTACACCAACCCTTCTAAATCACTATAAATAATCAATTTTTTGTAGGCTAAAGCCTCAAAAGATGTGGTTGGTTTTGTTCCTGGAATTTTGACATCATTCCTTGAACATGATTGAGTGTGTGTAGAGTAGAGCTGCTTGAATCTTGCTTGCGAGACTACACATATTTGAGTACTTATAGGGCTATACACCTCAATTTTTCCTTGTGCAATTCTATGGGAGACGATTGCGAACAGATGCCCATAATTACAAAACACTTGTAGTCAAATTACCCAGTTTATCTCTGAAAGGGTGATAATATTTGTGCAAGACAAATAGTAATTACCCCAAGATACTCGTCATTTTGTGCCCTCACTTGTGTTTGGAGTCGCCTAACACAACATCATGAATGGAGCCATTGCGTGATTGGTGATGGTCATATTTTGATTAGCATGTGACTGTGTACCTGAGTTTGCGAGGAAAGATTTTCATTCTATGCTTAGAATCTAGGGAATAGGGAAAGTGTTTGATCACCCTTAACAAAATAACATTTCTTGATGTGTCCAAAAGGCCTACTAAAAAGATAAACTCCTGAAAAAAGAAATAATTTTCATTCCCTAACATACATGTTGTTTACAACTCACTGGAAAGTTTCAGAAAAAATCTACTATTAGACAAAATTTCACGCATTCCAAGACAAATTTGACAAAAAAATGAAAAACCAATAGAGGTTCACTTTTGGTCTATTTTAGTTCGCATATGGTTGCATTAGCTTGCATCCAGGGAACTTACTCACTTTTGGTCATTTCTGGCTCGCATACAGGAAACTTGCTCACATTCTGAAAATCAAACTCGCATCTAGTTAGGACAAGCTCGCATTTGGAAAATCAAGCCTCACATTTAGGGGGTCACATCTAGGATAGTGGGCACTTACACACCTGTCTCTCAGAGAAATTCAGTACTTTTGGATACCCGTTTGGCTCTTCAGTCTGGTCCTGTTGCTCTTGATAGTACTCCTATTTCTGTTTCACAAATTTATTACAAGTCTACCTTGCATGTCCTTTTGGATTCTTACAATTGGTCTCAAAACATGTGGTCTACTCACCTATCAAAACATCTTGATTCCTAGCTCACTATCAGGGCATTCGAACCATCTGACGCTGGAGTCATTCACTTCCAACAAACACAAACAAACTTTCACTACTTGGACACACTTACTTGGACAATTGAAGATCCTATTTGACACTATTGGAAAACCTTTTACAAAGTTGAGATCCAACTTTAATGGTTAACATGAGACGTAATAAGTATCTTGTTTACAAATCAGAAGTACCTCCTAGATTAGTAGAATTTTAACAAGGAGAGGCATCTCATAATCCCCTATTTGATAAAGACTCGCCCGCAATGGACTCTCCTCATCAAGGATGGAGTAGAGCTTTTGATGAATATAAAAATGAACAAAACCAAAAATACCAAGACAATAGTAGTGAAGAAGAGCAACATATCAGCCATCCTTTGTTTGACTTAGATAGTGATGGAGATGTACCCGAGAATGAGTACAAAAAACTCAAACAAAGTAGAAAATTCCAAAGGACATTGGAAAAGATCATTGGTGAAGACAAGGAAAAATACTTCCTACATCTAGCCTCTCTTAGAGTCAAACTCCCTAAAGATTATGACGTTGAGAGATTAAAGAAAAAAGAGGTACCAACACCTATTTCTATTCTCACCAAACAATTGACCTTGATGCAATCCAAACTTGCCACACTCAAGCAAGAAAAGGTCAAACCAACAAAAAAATACTCTTTGGACCACATATGTCCATTTCCTTTTGACAAGAGTATCAACATGGTTCCATTTCCTCCCAACATGGCAAGACCCAAATATGAAAAATACATGGGACAAAATGATCCTCATGACCATGTGAGAGAGTTTTGTGCTCTAAGAATTGAGTACATGAACGAACCTACATACCTAATGAGGCTATTTCTGGGAAGTTTAGGTGGAAACTCTATGGAGTGGTTCTCCAAACTAATACCAAGTGTGAAATATTTTGAGGAGTTAATCCAACATTTTGTTCAACATTACTCCTATAATATACAACATGACGTAACCATGATGGATCTATGTAACACAAAGCAACGAACGAGTGAATCCTTTACACACTTTTTACAAAGGTTAAGGAAAATATTTGCTAGGTACTCAAGAGAAATACCCAAATCATAAAAGATGCAAATATTTATTAACAACTTGGTACCCAAAATGAACTATGATTTTCAAATGCAAGATTCACCAAGTTTTGATAGGATGATAAAAAATTCCATCCGTGCTAAAGATGTCATGGTAAAGAAAGGAGAAATCACACTACAAAGTGATAACAAATCTACCAACTACAACAACAAGCCTAAGTGGTGGAAAAAAAAAGAATGTTGTTAATGATGGAGTGGTAGATGCCTCCAATGCTAATCCTAAACTAGCAGTGTTCAATCTAACAAACAACTTACAAGCGAACAAAGAAGCTAAAGTAACAACTATAATACTAAGAGAAAACAATGAAAGCAACACAAGTAAACCATGGACTAGACCTCAAAGAGAATTTAATACATTGGGAGAACCTCTTGAGAGGGTTTTGAAGACACTTTTGGATAATAAAGTCCTCACAATTCCCGATTCAAAACCTTGGGAACCAGAAGTTAAAACAAGATGGTGGAATGACAATGCCTTTTGTGTCTTTCACAAGAACAAAGGACATAAGACTAATAATTTTCTTAAACTCAAACATGTTATACAAGACCTTATTGAAGGAGGAAAAATCAAAGTGGAAGTACATACCACTAACAAAGATCATACAACATTTAACAAACCATTCCCTAATTACAAAAAAGGGGAAGCTTCTAAAGGAAAAGGAAATGAAGTGAATTACACCTACTCTAATAATGACAATGTGATCACCATGTTGGAAATTAAATATGAATCAATCAATGTGATCACTATTAAGAGTGCTAAAGACACATCAAAACAATCAAACACGGCGACTTGAAGCCAAGCACAAGTCACAGCCAAAGGAGCTAACTCCTCATCAAAGAAAGCGACGTCCTTGAAAGTACCTATTGTCACAATTCCCAAACCAGTAGCAACAAGACAAACAATTACTATCCCATGTAAAAAATATAACTTGGTAGACTAGTTACAAAGAACCTCAGCTCAGATTTCTATTTTTGAGTTACTCAATATCTCTTCAGTGCATAGGTAAGTTCTTGAACAAGCCCTACATTCTGCCAATGTTCCAAAAGACATTTATGTAGACAAGTTTTAGGCAATGGTAAATCATATCTCAGCTCCACATTGCCTCTCTTTTTCAAAAGAAGATGACAAATCATTAACTCGTCTGCATAGCCAACCCCTACACATTGAAGTCCTAATTCACAAATCTCATGTCAGACATATATTGATAGATGGAGGTGCAGGGTTGAACTTATGTACTCTCGATCTAATCAATAAGTTGTGTCTTTCAGAACAAACCATTGATTCAAGAAGTAAGATAACTATCAAAGCTTACGATTGAAAAAAGATCATCCAAAGGAATTATTGTTCTACCAATCAGAATAGGACTAATTGAATGAAATGTGATATGTCAAGTTCTAGATCTACCATTGGCCTATAATATTTTACTAGGGAGACCTTGGATACATGAGATTCAAGTAGTGCCATCTACTTACCACCAATGCATCAAATTCCCACATAATGGGGTGGAAGTAACAATTCCTGCAGACTCAATCTATACTTGGAATAATATTAAAATAGATAGTATGGTTCCTCATAATAAGGAAGTCCTAAAAGAATACATACCTAAAACTTCTAAAGACATGGTGATGAGAAGATTTGGAAAGATACTAAAACTTGAAGAAACTAGTATGGGAGAATACAAACTAGACATGATGTTGTCATTGACTAATATTCCTGTGTCTCCAAGATCTTATGGGAAACCTTCCTCATCTTTCACACCTACAACATCGAAAGAACAAGACATTCATAAATCAAATAGTATGGTTAGAACCTCTACTTCTCAAGAGGATGAAAAAGAAGATAAAGCAGTCTTAGCTTGGCTCTACAAGGGAGAAACGAGAGAAAATGAGGTAAAACATGTTGAGATATCCACAGAAAAATATGGTAAAGGATGTGACCTTCTCAAACAGATGGGATACAAAGGGAAGGGACCTTTAGGAGATAAAGGAAAAGGACTTGTTGAACCTATACACATGGAATTCAGAAACACCAAAGACAAAACAAGATTCAGCCTCAATAACAAATAAAAAAACCCTACTTCAAGAGATGGTCCAATCTTTGATGAAGGAAGTGATGATTAAGAAGAAGAAGAAGAAGAAACAACATTGGAACCATGGACATATGAGATATTATTACACATTGGTACAAAGTATCTTGAATATCAAGGATAAAGATATGTACCTACTTTTATAGCACAACAAGGGCCTCGTGTTCCTTTGTTGCCACAAGCTAATGTTCAAGAAGTAGAGGAAACAACAAAGACTCTCTAGAAGTCCCAATGATAGAAGAAACTCCTGAAGAAATACCCCAAAAACAATATGTACATCTTAATTGGGGGAAGTTGGTCACAATTTTACATGTCTTAGACTTACCTCACTTTGATCTACAAGTGGCTAATAGGGTACATCAGGTAACTATTGCTGAGTTTCTAAAAAAAATCTGACGATGAAATAACTGACTCACACGATTATGAATGGGATATCCTTTTTGATGCTACCATGGACATTGAGGTAGATGTTATTCACAAATTTGCATCTCTATTGGAGAGAGGAGATAGCTCTAACACTTCCCCTAACACTGTTGTTGTTCCAGAATAAGATGAGATAACTCTACCCAAGATTTTTGATTGAGATACTGGTGTTTTGCTAGGTATAGAGGAAATTCAAAGGATACAAGCTTTGAGTTCAAATTTGATGAGAGAAGAAGAAGAAATCTCAATTGACGAGTTGCTAGAGTTAGGTCCACATATTACTAACAATGACCCTATTAATGATGATTCGACTCTTGATGATCTAAACACTGTAGAAGTTGACTTAATGGAACATGTCTTGTCAGTTAATAGTCTTGATGTTGACGCGATGCTATCCTTACCAAACTCTGAATCATTATCCTTGGTAAAACTAGACTTAATTGATTGGACCAATTCAGATCCTACTCCTATTATAAACTTTCCCAATGACTACACTTTGGCCTGTTATCTAAATGCTTGTGAACCTTATCCTTCTTTCATTAATGCAAGGAGTGTGAACATGACAGAGGAGGAAATGAAGTTTCATAGTCACAAATTGAAAAAAAAAGAAAGAAAAGAAATGATGGTGAAAACCACATTGTGGCAGTATTAGATTCTAAAAAATAAAAAATAAAAGATGTACCTGATGGTGAAAACCTCCTAGAGGTGCCAAAAGATGAGATTCTTGATATCCTCCTTGAGCACTTTCAAGAAAGATCTTTAGTTCTGATAGAACCTACACAACTAGTTAACTTGGGAACAATAGAAGATCCTCCATTTGTTCACCTGGCACAATCCTTATCAGAAGAAGAAAAGATACAATTCTCTGAACTCCTCAAAGAGAAGAATATCAACTTTGCATGGTCTTACACTGATATGCCTGGGCTTGAACTTGAATTAATAATGCATCACTTATCTATAGCTCCTGGAATCAAACCCGTGAAACACAAATTAAGCAAGATGCATCCACATGTGATATTATTAGTAAAAGAAGAGCTGGGGAAACTATTGAAATATGGATTCATTAGAGTCATCGCTTATGTAGGATGGATTTCTAATGTGGTACTAGTTTCTAAAATAAATAAATCTATCAGGATCTGCACAGGCTTTAGAGACCTAAACAAATCTTGTCCTAAAGATGATTTTCTACTGCTAAATATTGATATGATTATAGATCTCACAGTGGGATATCAGATGTATTCTCTTATGGATGGATTCTTGGGCTATAACCAAATTAAGATTTCTCCTGAGGACCAAGAAAAGATAGTATTTACATGTGCATGGGGAACATTTTTCTGGAACGTCATGCCATTTGGACTAAAGAATGCTGGTGATACATACCAAAGAGCTATGAAAACAATCTTTCATGACATGATACACAAAAACATGGAGGACCATGTGGATGATACCTAATCCAAGTCAAAGATAAGAGCGAATCACATTGAAGACTTGAGAAAGAAACTAGATCGCATGGAGCAATTTCAACTCAGGCTTAATCCAAAGAAATGTGCATTTAGAGTCCAATCAAGGAAGCTCTTATGGTTTATTTATTATCCAAAGGAATTGAGGTGGACCCTAAAAAGGTAAAATTTATACTAGAAATGTCACCTCCTTAAAATATCAGTCAAATGAAGATGCTTCAAGGAAGACTCTAGTCCATAAGGAGATTTATGTCACAACTTGCCGATAGAGCACAACCTTTTACAAAATTGCTACATAAAGGTGTTACCTTCAAATAGGATGAGAATTTTGAAAACAACTTCAAATAATTAAAAGATTACGTGGCTACTCCTCCTATTCTTATGACACCTATTCATGGAAAACCACTACTCCTCTATATCTCAACTACGACTACATTGCTTGGAGTATTGCTAGCACAAGAGGATGAAAACAAAAAAGAAAGAGTGATCTATTATATCACCAGGACCTTAGTGTCTTATGAACTCAATTATAGTATCATTGAAAAATATTGCTTAGCGGTTGTCTTTGCATCCTAGAAACTGAGATACTACATACTCTCGCATACAATGAAACTTATTGCAAAAATAGATCTTCTCAAATATCTCTTGAGTAAAACAAAATTGACAGGAAGACTAGAAAAATGGGTCTTAATTCTAAGTGAATTTAATATTGAGTATGTGGAAAGAAGGGCTATCAAAGGACAAGTCCTTGATGACATGTAATTGATTAAATGGTTGACTATATTAAATTGAAGATGATGCAAGACATTAAATCAGTTAATGGTTTGTATTGTCATTAATGTCAACTTGATATCATATGTATGGTTATATACATAATGCAAAGACTTCAGAGAATCAATGGAATAAAGGTTATGCTTTCAGCAATGCATAAAAGTCAAGTATTCACCAAGTGACAGACTACACCGATGGAGTGCACACCATCGGTAAATACAAAGATAAAATCATAGTAATGCTCGATGAGCAGAAGACAGTGTTGCCCGACGAAGCAAAATCATAGGATGCCCGATGAGCTAAAAAAAAGTGTTGCCCGACGAGAAAGATCCAATCATGCTCGACAGTCAGAGATCTCAAAGCTAACTGAAGTGACACCGATGGAACTGGCAGTTGTCACCGGCGACGAACTGTAAAATTGATCGACAGAACAAAGAGATCAGAAAATGACAAAATATCTAGCTGGCAGAGCTAAAGGATAGACTTAACTGGTTGTTTTATTTGTTTTATTCGACCACAGTTAAGTAAGTGATTTGTACAGTTGGCAAGAAGATA
>MU224808.1:433591-447301 GCA_018584345.1 Thuja plicata | reverse complement strand
TTTATAGATATGGAAATAACCATTATTGAAAGAACGTGATCATCATTACAACTATGAAAATTGCCAATTCTAAATGTGCTAGAAAGAAAAACTTTACTACTAGAAAGAATATGCTAATCATTACAAACACTAAGAAAAATGTGGTAGAAAGAAAAACTTTACTACTAGAAAGAATATGCTAATCATTACAAATACTAAAATTAACATTGCTAAAACAATGTGAACATCATTATAGTTATAGAAATTACTATTATTGAAACGACATAATCATTATTACAATTATGAAAATTACTATCAATGAAACAACAATTATCATTATAATTATGGAAATCACCATGACTAAAACACACCATGATCACCATTATAATTATAAAAATCACCATTTGGATGTCAAACCATTATGTGGTGAGTGCATGTAAGAGAAAAGTGAATGTCCAATGAGTATTTCAACCACCCATTTTCCAGACACTTTAACTCCTGTTATTTTAGGCTGGTGGCAGCGCATATTTACAGATTGGACAAAAGTTCGAATATGTCAACCACTTGAATATACAGTTACCATGGTAGAGATGACCACACTCCATCTTCTTGGCTAAATCACCCTCAACCATGCGCTCCTGGCAGATACAACACATAACCATGCGCTCCTGGCAGATACAACACATAACCATTTCCCAATCATCTTTGCAATATTTGATCTCAACACTCACCAACATTCAAAGTCTTCATCATCCACTGCATAGTCTTCCAGGCATGCTCGCTTTCATATTCAATCGGCTCCTCATTATGCTCATACAATGTAATCTTGTTCTACGCGAACTGTCAATTGAAAACAGTATGATCGTTGTTTTGTTAGAGAGGGACGGCTCCTCCTCACTGTTGTGAATTTTTACTAAGTTGGTAAACATGTCACAAAGCAAAATTAGTAGCCAGCTAGATAATTGTCGTTACTTTGAAATTATAGTTGTTAATTTTACTTAAGTTGCTAAACCTATCACAGAAACATAATGGTAACCAGCTTCATAATGAAGCTGCTTTTTAATTAAGAATTACAACTTAAATACAATTAAAATTTGATTTGCATGTAAGTTTGGATTTATATTATTTGGATTCTTTAAAAATCATATGAATTTTAGTTTATTTTTATCATATTTATTTGTTTAGGTTATATTTATAATTTGTTTTTTCATTATATTATATTGCATTCATATTAGAAGATTCCTATTCAATTTTTATTTTATATTTTTTTCTTTCATTTTTAAAGTTGAATTTCTTTGAATAATTCTAAATGTCGACTGTCTTATGATTATAATATCATTATCTTATGAGATGACAGTCTTAAGTTTTGTGTACGATTGATATTTGAGAATGTCATTTTATGCTATTTTGGATTATTGACTTTCAAGAAAATAAATTCATGTAAACAATAGAATAGTTGCATCAATCTTAATGACAATAATGTTCCACATCTTTTTGTGCACTTTATCAATCTTGTGCATTGAATATAGGCCTTGAATATTGTAAATGAAGTCCATGGATTTCCATCTACCTAGAGTTGTGAGGTTTTATATGTGAAAATTTAGAATGGCCATGTTTTCAAAAACGAATGAATTAGTATATGTCTCTTCCAAATTAATTCAACGTTAACTATCACTAATAAATTTTCCACGAATCTCAAAAATAAGTAAACAAGAAGCACACATACACATCAATACAAAGACCATTATATTAACATGGAAATATGGAAGGGAAAAACCATGTAGAAAATAACTACTTAGATCTACTACCTATATCTAGCTTCACAAAAGATATTGAAGAATTTAAAATATATAGTAGGCAACAACCTATCAGAGACACCAATCAACAATTATATTTGTAGGTACCGACCTATAGAAAACACCAATCCCCTTATCCAAAATCTGAGCGCCAACTCAAAATATGAGACACCAATCTCAAATGCACCATGATAGAAAAGATATATTTTATAAACCTTCAAGTTTGAGCCTTACATATCTTCTTGATCTTAGAACACTCTCATACTGCATATGATACCTTCAATTAAGTCATTAATTTTCCTTATTCTTCCTCTAAACTTCACTTTGCTTCAAACATATTTAATAATCTCTACTAGTCGGTGACATGAAATTCCTCAATAAAATGAGTAGGCGGCTAGGTCCTAAAGTCCATAAATTACTATAAGAGTGGGGACATGCTCTGTGTTATCCAACACACTCTATTTGTCTCTTGTGCAAGTTATTTGATTACAAAATATCATCTAAGCCTTCTCCCTTGATTATCAATTCAATCATATATTTGAGATTTTCATGTAATGCATATAGTAATAATATATTCATATGTTCATTTTGGTGTCCACAATAATAATTTAAAAAAATACGTTCTGGCATATGTCTAGATGTATAAACAAGTTTAATAGGAAGAACCTAAATCAATTGTTTCTAAAAAACTGTTTAATATTGTGGTTACTCTGAAAAAAGATGCTCTGTAACTTGCTCTAAACAATCGAGCAAGTCATTGCCTCATGGCCCTCTAATCGCAGAGTACATTCAATGTGCACCTACCCTCCCCTTCATTATGGGATTTTTTGTTGGGTGGGATTGGAATTTCTCCTGATACCGACGCTACTTCTCCCTCTCTAGAAGACAATGGTGAGAAGCAACCTAGGTCTTTCAGCCAGGTGGTCATGGGTGCACCTATTAGAAAAGATGGCGCTACCTTCTCTAGCAAAGAACACAGAGAGGAGGACTACGAAGGAAGACCAAGAGGTAAGGTTTTGGGCACTAAACACCTTTTCATTTATCTAAATTTGAATATGTGTGAAGTAATTAATGTAGAGAAGTCTAGGCTAGGAGAGATAGCTATTTTCTTGCTGTTTAGAATGTCAATAAGATTCCTTCCAGAGTTTTTATGAATAATTGGATGCATTTTTTATGGATTAATAAACTAGGGTTTAGATTTTCCTTCTGTCGCATGGTCCAAAAAGGGCTTTTTATTATCTTTTTTTATGATTCTGCAAGCCATAAATCTGTTGTTGATAAACAATATTGGAGCATAGGATCATGCAATTTATGTGCCCTTGCTTGGTCCTATGATGCTAACATTGTAGAAATTGTTGCACTTTCGTGCCCTGGATGGCTAACTATTAAAAACCTACCTCCATTCTTGTGTAATGTTCTACGAGAAGCTCTCAAATTCTTGGGTAAATTTATTAGGGTTGACCAGCCCAACACCCTCCTTCCACATCTAGATGCCCATGTCTTGATTTTGTTTAAGCCCAGGGTTGATATTCCTAAGTGCATTTTTTTTAACTTTTAGATATCCTCTACTCATACTAGTGGTCTTCTTGGGTAGCATTAATGTATATTTTCTGTGCAAGAGGGATGACCATATAAGGATAAATTTACCTCTCCAGGCCTCCAAACCTAAACCCCAAAACTTCCCTTCAAACAAGAACATTGACTTGAACCCTCCTATACTTGGTGCTAAGTCATCCTTTGCCCCATTAATCTGGTCCTCTGAGCCTCCTCCTATCTCATTCTCCTTTTCTGGAGGTAACTCTTCGGTAACCCCTGATTCGGTCTATCTAAGTCTTGATCAACTCTCCCTTTCCATTTGCCTTGTTGGTCACACAGAGGATAAGCCAGGCCCTTCAGTCAACAATGGTTTTATTGATAGAATCTTGTCTGTGCATAAGAATAGAAATAGACATAGGGTTAAGAATGCTCAACAATTGGTTATGGATAAGATTAGGAAGAAGGAAGGACCATTCAAAAGAAGGAGAGGTAATACCAATGAAAGGATTATTGAACAATCTCAGCTTCTAGATAAAACCCTCCATTCTAGAAATGATGGTAGGATGGATATGGATAGTGGGAGTGTACAGGAGGAAGGGGAGTTAGATAATAGTGAGAATTGTCATATTGACATGGAAACTTCAGGAGAGAAGACTTGCCTCATTGACACAGACCCTTCTATTAGAAACTTTTTGAATGACTATGAATTGACAGTCATCCCGGCAGCCCCTCCTACTCACCTTTCTTCCCCCTCCTTCCCACTCCCCCTACCCATACTCACCCTATGATCCTTTCTGAGGTGGAGGTAAGTACCAAAAGGACTGAGATTGATATCTCTTCCCAGGAGTCCAAGATTTCTCTCAAAGATATCTTTGATGATAGTGGGATGAATAAAGATTGGGCCATCATCCCTTTTGTAGAAAAATCATGGGAGATTTTGTTCAACCCTAATAAGATCAAAAGGATTCCTTGAGTCACAAAACCCCTAGATATCTCTATTGACTTGCAAAGTGGTGATGAAAAAACTGGTCCCAAAGATACTAAGAGGAAAAAGGGGAGACCGATTGGATCAATAAATAAGAAAGATGCCAAGAACAATAATAACATTGTCTTACCTAAATGCTATCTGAGCTTTAGGACTAGCATGGACTCCTCTTCTTAACTTATATGGACATCAAAATAGAATCTTGGAATGTGAGAGGATTGGAATCCTCTGATTGAAAATATATTGTTCAGAGATTTTTGAGAGCCAATAAAGGTATTGACCTACTTTTGTTGCAAGAGGTAAAAGCTACCAACTTCACCCTAGACATCTCCCTTAAATGTATTTGGAGATATTCTACTACCTTTTCCACCTCTCGTATCAAAGGGAGGGGAGGTACAACCATACGTATTATCCCTCTTTGGGATAAATTGGTCTCCAATCGGGGTACCTCTCCCTGCAATAGGGTCATCTGGCTGGTCCTAGAGTACAAAGGAAAGAAATATGGTATTTTCCTAGTATATGCTCCCAATGACTATAGGGAAAGATTGGAAATGTGGAGATGGGTGGCTCAACTTTAGAACATCCCATGGATCCTGGGAGGTGATTTTAACATGGTGGAAGATCCTCAACACAAACTAGGGGCCAATAGACTTGAATGGAAAGGAAGTGAACAATTTTTTTGGAACAAAATGATAGTCACTCACAAACTTCTTGACCCGCTAAAAGGATGAAAAAGTGATCACAAAGATGTCTGGTTTACCTGGTGTAATTATTAGAAAGGAGTTAAAAGAATATACTCTAGGATAGATAGGTTCTATTTCAATCACCATCTTCTCAAATGTCAGAGGGTGAAGTAGGCAGACAAGTTAGAGTGATTCCCTGCACACTATCAGATTACCACCCCATAATTGCAAGATTCAATCCCAATGGTGTTTCTGCTAATAACAAACCATGAAAAAATCTATTCTACCTTAATACATCCCTATTGGATGAGGAGAGTGTCTACTATACAGTCTTTATGATCAAATGGTACAATCTAGTAGTAGTAAAACACAAAGATGCTAGGAGCAGATGGGCCTAGAACCTAGAGAGTTGGAGATCCCTATTCTAAATAATAGGAAGGAAAAGGGCCAAAGATGCTAGGTGGGTTGAAGAGAAGCTCCATGATGACCTTTCTAAGGTAGAAGCTAATCTAAAAAATAACCCTTTCTTAGTTGATAATTTAACTATATTATCCAATACTAAGGAGACCCTTACAAAAGTGCAGAATGGAAATCTTAAAGGTGTTAAAATCATATCTATGAGCAAGTTAGTGGAACATGAAGACAAGGGTTTGAAGTTATTCTTTAATCTTCTCAAACAGAAAGAATCCAAGACTAGGTTTAAGGAGATCTGGGATGATGGCACCAAGATTGAGGACCAACAGATCATTGTCCAAGCTTTTGCTAAGTACTAGCATAATCTATTTACCTTGGAGGATAGTGGAAACAGAGTGGCTAAGACCAAAAACAAGATCAAACAAATAGTACCTAGTATAATTGAGGGTGAGGATCTTACCCTTCTTAGAAAACTTATTTGTTTAGAAGAAATCAAAGGGGTTATAGCCAAATGGATTTGGACAAGGCCCCTAGACCTAATGAACTACCTATAGAATTTTGAAAAAATAATATAGAATGGATTGGTCACGTATTGCTAGAGGTGTATGAGGAAGCCTTTAAAAAGGATCCCTATGGGGAGAGATTAACAGTGGACTAATCAAGCTTATCCCCAAGGAAGGAGATAGAAATCTAATTAAAAACTGGCGCCCAATCATACTACTGAATGTCTCCTACAAGATCTTGGTGAAAGCTTTGACCAACAAATTTAAAAACATCCTTCCTAGGGTCATCAACGAGAACCAAATTAGCTTTATCAAAGGAAGGTACATTTTGGAAAACTTGGTCACATGTTCTGAATTCATGGAATGGGCAATGGAAAACAACCAACAAGCATGTATGCTTCTCCTAGACTATGAAAATGCCTATGACCATATAGAATTGGATTTCATCTATCTCATGATGGAATCCTTAGGTTTCCCCAATCAGTTTATTAAAATGGTTAAAACCTTGATGATAGGTGCTCTGGCCAAGGTTGAAGTCAATGTTATCAAATTAGAAAGCTTTGAGCTCACTAGATCTATTAAACAAGGCTTTTCTCTAGCCCCTGCCTTATTTGTGATATTCGTAGATGTAGTTAGCTATCTTCTCTCAGAAGAGATACTCATACCAAAAGTCAGGGGTATAAAAATTCTAGAAGAGAAAGAAGTCACCAACATTCAGTTTGTTGATGATACTCCACTTATACTACAACTAGATTTGGAAAACATAGAGACACTCATGAGAAAAATAGAATGATTTTGCATTGCCTCAAGCAGTAAAATCTCAATGGAGAAGTTCATTTGCATACGGTGGACAGAGGAACCCCCTCCATGTATTGCTAGATGGAACTTTATTTGGAAAGGGCCAGACTTCCAAGTCAAATATCTGGGTATCCCATTCTCCATTAACCCCAACTTAAAGGCAATGTGGGAATTGTTCATGCATAAGGTAGAGTTGAAATTGAATAAATGGGACACTTAGTACCTATCCTTGGCTGAGGGAGTGCAGGTATGTCATAAAATGATCTCATCCTATACAATCTAATATTAATCTGCTTGTATTTTTTGTTAGTATCAGTTTAACATGATCCACAAGAGAATTAGGGACTACCTATGGTCATATGGAAGGGGTAATAGCAAAGGTCATGTAGTGAAATGGGAGTGGTGCACCACAGATAAGAAACAAGGTGGATTAGGCCTTAAAGGTCTAAGGCTACAAGGTATCTCTCTTTCCACCAAATGGATTGTTAGGGCTATAGAGGGGGAAGAACCTTGGAAAATATTGATAAGGAACAACATTGTTAGGGGAAATTCTAAGAATAACAAGAAATATTTTAATTTATCCCTCAATAATATCATAGTTGGTAACGTAGATTTTAAAATACAAGGCTCAGTAGTGTTTAAATCTATTTGGAAAGAATGGGAACAAGCTAAGAAATATATAACTGATAGTAAGGTCAACCATATCCAAAACCTAATCTATGGCAATAGATCCATTTAGTGGAATCTAAAACACAAATAGAAGTCGCTTGCTCTTCTACAAGTGTGTTCAGCTAGACAATGGAATGAGAAAGGTATTTCTTTTCTAGAAAATATTATTCAAGAATGGAATATTATTGGTTGGGAGGAGCTGAGATCCAGATTTGGCCTTCCTATATCCCAATTCAGAACATACTCTATTCTCACTGAAGGTTTTAACTCTCTTAGCCTTCCCAAAGAATGCTATGTTGACAGCAGCTGCCACCTTAAATTCAAATGGCCTAATGGATCCTTCCTTCCTAATATCAAGTCTAAGAAGGTTTATAACCTCATGGTAGGTGACCCATCTATTATGCCCCATGTGAACTTTTTCTCAAACCTTTGTCTTGATCCTCTTGAATGGTCTAAGATCTTCGATAAGTTGTGGTCCTCCCTTGTCGAGCCTAAGATCAAATGATTTCTCTGGCATCTCCTCCTCCACAGACTTCCCCTTAGGCTTCCCAGTGGATATCACTCCATCTATAGCTATTGTGGGCTCCCAGAGACTATCCATCATATCTTCTTTGATTGTCCCTTTGTTGTTAAAGTCTGGAATATCTTTGGTTTTTCTAATAATTTTACCCTATCCCAGCTTGAGATTCTTTCTAGATCCATCAGAGGTCTTAAGAAGTCTTCTAATTATTTTTTTATCCTCCTCTTTGCATTAATTATGTGGCATATATGCAAACTTATAAATGATAATGTTTTTGGTGATATTTCTAGGAACCTTACTGAGTCTTTGAGGAGGCTCATATTTTATAGAATTGATTTGCAGGCTACAGTGGTGATCAAAATCAAGAAGAAGAAGCTAGAGGACCTCTTCAAAGATGGCATGGTGAGAATCAGGTCTTGGGAAGTTCACATGGATATACTTGGTCACAAGAGAGCTAGGAACTTTCCCCCTTTGAGACTGCACTACATGGATTCGTACAAGAAGTGGCAATCCTCAAGAAAGGAGAGAAATAGCAGGGAGATGAAGTCATCAAAGCAGTCCCAATCACAGCCATACCACCAGCAGAAATTCCAATGGATGAGATAATCAGGCATCCTTATGAGCAATACATCAAAGATGACAAAATCTTTAGGTGGACAGAAAGACAACAAGGGTGGATGGCTTGGGTCCTGCGTAGAGAGGAAGATATTCTGTGATGGTCATGATGACTACTTTTTTCTATTTTGAAGATATATGTTGCATATTATATACTTGATCCCTTTGATTACTGAGTGAAGTAACTCAATATTTTGTAATGTAATCCTGATGAATACTTTTGATAGGTGTTATTAAATAGTTATGTAGGTTAAGTTTAGTCTATTTTTTTATTGCTAAACTCTCGACATGACTATCTATGGTATGCTAGTTTTTTTGACATCGTCTATTGTATCCAGTTGATTATGGAGACATATATCCTTAATAGAAAAAAATGTTTACCTGTGGAATATTTCACATGTTAGTGAACATATTTTCTCATTCTTTTCTTGTGATTGGATCATACCCTAAAAATTGAATAACATTAGAATAATATGTAACCTCATGCTCATGTGATTACTTGGATAATTTGTAGGGCTATAGGGCTAAATTTCTCTTGTGAAACTATAAGGGATAGTCATGAACATATGTCCTTACTAGACACTTTTAGATAGAAGCTACCTAACTCACCTCTGATATTATCATAATCATTGTGCAAGGACCGATCCAAGTGGTTTCCCATATTTCCCCAAGATTCTTACACTCACCATTTGTATTCCCAACCTGGCATAGTCCTGGAGACTTTGTGTAAGGTGAAGGAATATCTATTGTGGGAAAATATTTTGATACTAAGCCAATTTTTCCTTAGGTAGCTTGTGTTTGATGTGTCTTCGATCATGCTAAGACATGTGGAAATCATTTGAACATACACATGACAGTACTATTCATAGGTTTTTTTTCCTTTGAGACCTCACAAATTATTGTATCATGCAATGTTTCTTTGTCCCTTGCTTGATTGTTTGAAGAGTACTCTATGCGTCACATTTTCTTTGAAAACTTGATTCTAAAATTCAAACTTTTTGTTACAACTGAAATTTCTTACTGTCACAAATTGCTAATTGGTTAAAACAAGGTTTTTGCGTAAACAATTTGGTTTTTTTATGTTTTTTGTCTCAGATTTTCCTGTAGTAGTGAGAAATATCATGCGACAATCTGAAACATTGTCTTCCTTCTAGAGAAACATCATCTCCTAGTACTATGAAACATCATCCTATTTCATAAATAAATATCATCCTATCCTGAAATATTGTCTAGCTTTAATCTGGTTTGTCGCCTAGTTTTTTATCCAAGTGAGTTTGGCCTTCAATTTACTCTTAGCTAGTTTAGGATGTTTATACTTGACTATTTATGGTCTCTTGGTCTAAAACTAGAAGGTTAGCAACTATTTTTAGCTGAAGATTATTACCTAGATACCTTGGTTATATTCTTGATTAGTAAATTTGTTCACTTGTCTATCTCTTTTGGCCATATTTATATTAATCTTAATGTTATGTCTTGACTTGAGTCACAGGTGTCATACACAGGGATCTTACCTGCAGCTTGGGAACTTTGTGGTAAGTCATCTTGATCTTGTGTTACTCTCTTTTATTTTTGACAAGTGAACACTTTGCTCTTCTAGGGTGGACATCAAGTTGTCTTGTGTCATCTTAATTATCTCTTTACATTCTCATTCATGCAAGTAATAACTAGATATCAGACTGATCAAGGAAAGAAACCTCCAATTAGCTTTGATGAATTACCTTTTCCTACTAGGCATCATCATCATCAAGACAAAGAGCCTCGAATTACCTTTGACAAAGAGGGGGATAGTACCAAAGTTTGGTTTGATCCTTTTGGAAGCACCTTTGATAGTACTTGTGAGACACCTATTGCCTCATCGATATCTAAAAAGATTTTATATCTTACCATCTCCTAAACTTTCAACAAGATGACAATTATCAAAGACTAATGTTAAAATTATTGGAACAAAATGGTGATCAATATTTCATGCACTTGGACTCTAGAGGCTTTAAACTCCCCTGTGACTTTGACGTTGATGGATTGATTCAAAGAAGAGAACCCTCACCTTTGGAAGTTACCCAAAAGGAAATACAAAATTTGAAGAATGAAATATCAAGATTAAAAAAGGAAAAGGAGAGGCCTAAGTCATCATTTTCTATGGAATCCATATGCACTCTACCTTTTGACAAGAGTCTCTATATGATGCATTTTCCAAGAGATATTGATATTTCTAAGTATGAAAAGTATGATGGAAATGGGGATCCACATGACTATGTTCGACAATTCTATGCTTTGGGTATGGACTTTATGCATGATGATGCTTATCTTATGAGACTCTTTCCTAGGAGTCTAAATGGCCAAGCTATGGAGTGATTCACAAAAATCAAACCTCCACTCAAGTATTTTGATGAGTTAGTGCAAATGTTTATTCAACAATGCTCTTATAATATGCAACACCCTTTGACAATGCTTGACCTATGCAACAACAAACAAAACCAAGGTGAACCTTTTGTTACATTCTTGCAAATATGGAGAAAGATACACTCAAGATACCCACGACAACTTCCAAAAAATGAGAAGATTGATATATTTTTTAATAATCTCATACCTGAGTTGTATTATGACCTTAGAAAGCAAGTATTTTTCACCTTTAATGATATTATTGAATGTTATTTTTGAATAGAGGATGTTTTGGTCAAAAAGGGTGAGATCACATTGAGAAAGGATAATTCTACAAATTGTAATGGATATAACAAAGACAAGAATAAGCCTTGGAATAAGAACAAGCATGTGGTTGACGATGGTGTTGTTGATGAGCCTAAGCCTAAAGAGCCCATTTTCAACTTGGATAGGGCTATCCTAACAACCAAACAACAAGAAGCTGCAAGATCTAATGATTCTAATAAGGCTAAATCTTCATGGGCACCTAGGTCTCAACGTAATTTTACTCCCTTGGGAGATTCATATGATGTGATAATTAAGACTTTACTTGACAATAATATTATCACACTACCTGAATATGCTAAACCATACGAGCCAAAAGTGAAACCTAAGTGGTGGAATGACAATCATTATTGTGAGTATCATAAGAACAAAGGACACAAGACCGACAATTGGGTAAAGTTGAAAGATGTCATTAAAGATCTTATTGAAGATGGAAAAGTTGGAGTGGATGGTCTTGTTAAGAATTATGATCATGTGGCCTTTAAAGAACCACTTCCTAAGTATGAAAAAGGAGAAACATCAAAGAAATATGAGGGAGCTAAGATCAACTATACTTATACGAACAGTGACAACATTATCAATATGCTTGAAAACCTATGATTGAAAATGTTAACATGGTGAGGCCTAATGGACATAACTATGATTCAGATATTGATGAGGAACCTAAGGTTATCTTGAGAGGTGTTGGTTCTTCCACCTAAGGAGCATATTGAGAAGTCATGTAATAAAGGATAGAAGATCTTCTTGTTGCAGATTAAGGATTAGATTTTTAGAAGAGGATATAGTCGAATTGTCAAGAAAAACAAAATGAATGATTAGTTTAGATAGAAACAACATCAAGGTGGAATTTCATATTCAAAAGTGAATTTGGTGCTTTTCTTTTAGGTTGGTGCCTTTAGATTGTGGGAGTTGCAGCTTCCAATGATTTGGTGCTCATAAAAGTTAGAGGTTGGTGCTTACAACTATTGTAAATGGAATTATATAAGAGTAATTATTTTTTGTGGTTTTCTCCCACATTGGGTTTCCACATAAAAACTTTCATGTGCTTAATTGTTTAGTAATTAATGCTATTGTGCTAATTAAAGTTCAAACCAGTAAAACATTATTATACTGATTCACACCCCTTGGTATAATTGTGTGCTCTTCAATTTGTATCAGAGCATGTACCTTTTAACAAAGCCTTACCACTTAAAGGAAGATCCTAAAGAGCACAAATGGATGATAATTTTACAAATAAGACACCATTTTTTGGTGGGACAAACTATGCCTTTTGGAGTATCAAGATGGAAGCATATTTAAATGTCATTGGATTTGATGTTTGGAAATCATTTTTAGACGGCTATAGACCTCCAGCATCATCACCAATAGATCAAGTTGGAAAGAAGAGAAGTGAAAATAATGTCAAAGCCAAACATGTTATTCTATGCAATCTAGCCGATTTTGAATTCACAAAAGTCATGCATTGAAAATTAGAAAAGGAGATATGGGACAAATTGTAAAATATTTTTGAAGGGGCCGACAAAGTGAAGAAAGAAAAACTTCAAACCCATTGAAGAATATTTTAAATCCTTAAAATGAAAGATGATGAAAATGTTGGAATAACTATGGAAATCTGGGACTGAGAGGGGAGGGGTGAGTCAATGCCACTAAAAATTTTCTAACCACATTCACTGATAAACCATATACTGCTACATACTGATTACCGAGTTCATAACTTTGAAATGAAAGTAATATAAAGCTTATAAAACCATACCATTAAAACATTAAACAATAGAACTCATAACACCATGATTTTGGTAACACATAAATCCTTGGTTAGATGAAAAAATTGCGGTGGGGATGACACCCACAACCTTCACTAACTGCAGTATAAAGGGTGCTCAGTTAGAGTTTACAAATTTTAGATATTTTTGATAGCTTACCTAGTTAAGAGTATAAAAGACTTGTTAGGTCCACCTAGTTAAAGGATTCTTACAATCTCTACACTTTGAGATGTGCCATGTTAAAGGATTTAAAAAATATAAGACCGGTTAAGATCTACCCAGTATTGGGATTTAAATCTCTCAATACAACAATATCAAATAACTTAACAATGTCTGTGATAAGTGCATCAAATGTTAAATCTGATCATGTTTTGAATCAACTGTCTAACTCAGTTGAGTAACTCCTCTCTCTTTGTTAAATGATCTTCAATACTCGATGACTATCAACTTAGTGTACTACACATGTGCTTGGTGTAGTGTTTTGCTTGGTAACTATAGTTTCTTGGTACATTGTTCTTAACACTTTTACTTTACTGAATACACTTAACTTGTTTGACTTGACCGACTAGCTTGTGTGCATTACCAACTCACCTAATACTTAACTATCTCCTTTTAGTGACTGATTCTTCTTGACTCCATGAATTTGACTAAATTAATGACCAAAAATATCTTGTAGAGATAAAAATCTCCCTCTTTAAGATAAGTTGGGAATTTTTGAAAAAAAATTCAAAGTCATCAAAATATTA
>MU224808.1:408696-433482 GCA_018584345.1 Thuja plicata | reverse complement strand
TATATATATATACACACACACACACACACACACATCTATCTATCCATTTTCTATATTGAAATGTAATCTATCCCCCTTTTTTGACAAAAAGTGCCAAAACTTAGAGCTTACTTATCAAAAATATGCTTATAATTTTGTTGTACACCTGCAAGTAGAGTATCCCAAGTCTCTCAGAGATTCTTTAGTACAACAATCTACTCTATAATGTTTTTGGATAAGCCAACTATAGTGTCCAGTGTGATAACATCTGGAAAGCTTGCTAGTTCTTTGGCTTTCTTCAAGTGTATTTGTATAGATTGGATGTGGGGAATTAGCAATGCTTTTAGTTCAAGCAATTCCAATCTAATTGTATTCTTCTCTTGTCTCAATGAATGTTGAACTCCCTTGAGTTCTTGGATTTTAGAGTAGTAAGTCTGGAATGATACAAGCTCAGTAGTTAGTTCCTTAAGCTACTCAGTCACCTCTTTTTCAATGTCTTCCTCCTTCCTGATTTCCTCAGTAAAGTTTGAAAGAATACAAAACTTTTGAAATAAGGAAATTATGGATGTAAATTGGACTTCAATTTCATAACATAACTCAGAAAGAGTTACCATGTTCACGAATGTAGATTTTAACATGTCTTCCATCAATTTTTGTTCCATACTCTCCTTATGAATATTCAACGTGTATTCAGTCATATCCTCGTTGGGTCCTTTAATCTATTGGGATAAATCACCAACTTGGTCTAATAGATTTTTAGATTCTTCAACTGTGGCGTTAGGAACAATGTCCTAGAAAATATCCTTCACATTTTCTAATATGTCTACCTTCTTCTTCTTTGCCAAAAACTTCTCATGTTCATCCTTTTGAGCTACTAACTCAGCATATATGGCCAATTATTTAGGCTTCATTACATTAAGTTCACCCTTCGGTATGATAATATGCTTGCTCAAATCAATAATTCACTTCCTCTTTTTTTTCTTCCTCTCAATCAACCTGTTCTCACCAGCAGAGCATTTAGAATGTGATACCTTAGTTACATCTAGTGACTCGATATATGTACTCATTGTTAGTGAATAGATTTTACTTCTCTTACAATAATTAATCAAATTGACTCTTAAACCCAAAATTAGAAAGAAAATTATCACTGACAGTTGAGTTAGTCACTCACAACTAAACTCTCTTCTTTGAAGGAGCAGCTACCTTCTATAAAGATTTAACTCTATAACCTTTATTATAAAAGAATCAAACAGGGAATACTTTTAACCAGAAAGCATAAAAAGGCTAATAACATTTCATCATTAACTTATAACAAAATTTTCTTCCACATATCTTCTAAAAAGACTCAGACACCAAAGCCACTTTGATCCTACAGATAATTTTTGCAAATGGCCGATTCAAACTTGTGTTATAATTTTGAAATATAACTCATGAAAACTAAGGAAAATACAAGCACAAAATAATGTGGTACAACATTCAATTACAACAAAAATTTAAATCATACATCCATCAACCAACTGATTGAAGATAAACACTATAATATGTTATAAACTAACTAATATTATATGTGTATTTCAAATTTTTCACAGTATAACCACAGGAAATTCCAGAAAACAAAATAGTATAATATGTTTTTCAAAACTAGAGAACCGTCCCCCATTTGGTCATCAAAATTCAAATATATAGCCACGCAGGGCTAATTCAGTTCTAAAAACTAATTTTCCAAAGAGATAGCATATACTTTTGGGAAACTTACAAAAATAGAACAGTCATCTAGAAAAGCTAATTGATTGAATGGTCATTTCTAGCTCCATCATTCCCAGTAGCATTTGTGGCATCTTTTGCTACGCTCCATTCCTCAAATACAGTCGAGAATTTTGCCCACAGTTCTTGATTTGGTGTGGTAACTATCTCGAACCTTTGTCCCCAAATATTCTTGAAATTTTGTATCTACTGGGATTTTTTTTAAAAACCTTCATCTGTTGATAGCCATAAACAACTACTGATTCCACATGAGCTATAATAGAAAAATCTTTCATCTTGACCTCTTTAGCATCTTTCAGATTCTTTGTCTTTTCTTCGTAAAAGGCAAGAACTTTGGTCATGTCACTCCCTGTCCAAATTTCATATCCAATTATTTTTTCCAAGCATTCATTTTGGGTATGCATAATTTCTCTTGCACAGATCTGGGCTTCTATGATTTGGGAAGACTCTTCAATGGCTTGTTTGCAAAATGCACCTCCCCATTCTATGTTCACCTTAGCAATGAATAGCGAGTTCTCTTTAGCCCTTGATACTTCTATCTCTGAGAGAAAAAAATTTATACCGTAAGCATAAACTTCTTCCATGTTTCATGTTTTAGCCTCCAATTGGTCCTTTTCCTTTTTCTAGAATTCAACATCCTCCTCTACTGCTTTGATCAAATTATTAGATTTTTCCATCAAATTTTTAAAATCACTAGTGAATTTGGTGATTTCTTTAGTGACCTTATCAATCCAGATGAAAAGGCTTTAAATATTGACCTATCCTTATGGACTTGATCGAGGAATTTCTGATTTTCTAGAGACTTGGCATCCAAGTAAATAGGTATCACAGACAAGGGTTGGGGAACTGGGCCTTGAAGCTACTATATATACTTTGCCAATTCACAAAGGCCCTACTTTAGCTTCATTTTGTCTTCAGCATCTTTCATTACCCAGTGATTGATTTTCTTGTTTGCGGAGTTCAATGTTTTCAAGTCAGCAGCTCTAGTAGCCATGCCCAAGTCTACATTTTCTACGTTGAAGTCTTTTTTCTATCACTTCGTCTCTGATTTTGTCAGAACTCGATTTGAAAATCTCTGTGACCCAATGGCCTATTTTGGAGTCTATGTCCAACATAGCCTCTACTTTGGGCTTCTTCACTCTTGGGGTTTTTCCAAGGCATTTGCTAACCAAATCCCCAACAAGAGTTGAGACAATTACAATGTTTGTCTTCTTGGTGACTGATAACTCTAGCCAATTCAGAGTCTGTGGTGTGGAAGTCTTTGTAGAGGTTTGTGTTATGGGACTTTTCAATATTTTCATGTCTTGTTGACCTGCTTTTGTTGATTCATTTCCTGGTGAGCCGATTGGTGTCTTTTTCATTTTGGACTTCCTTTGAGGTTGCAACTCACTTCCCTCCTCTAGATCTATCACAATGTAGGGAATAATATCTATCTTTTCCCTCCTTTTTCTCTTGGTTCTTGTGACTCTCATGGACTGTTCAATGACTGATTTCTTCTCTTCTGGATGGACTTCTGCTCCAGATTTTAATTCACCTGCAGAAAATAATTTTTCAATTTTATCAGTATGGACGGGAGAAGCTATGAGTTTTGAAATCCTTGGGCTCTTTCTGGTTAATGAACCAGAAGTCTCCTACTTTTTCTTTTGATTCATTTCTTTTAACCATTTATGTGTTCTTTTGAACACATCTTGGGATAGAGCATTCACATCTTCCTCTTCCCTTTCTTTCCATTCTATCTTCCTAGCTAATGCATCATCATTCATCTCCACATATCCAGATTCCAAGATGTTTTCTTCATCTTCAATATCAAATACTTTAATCTTGAAATGAAATCACAATGAGACAATATGCTGCAAGGTGAATCTGGAATGAAGCTTCTTTTCAACCTCAATTTCATCCACACAATCTGCCCAAAAGTCTTCCAACTCTGCTTGATGCAGACAAGTGGCATCAATTTTAAAATTATTTGCTACAAATTGTTTGCTATCAAAATAGCTTATTTTTTGGTAAGGAGGGAGATTTATTATCTCCAGCTCTGCATCTAAGGTAGATTTGGTTTGCATCAGTGTGAAGTGATAATTCCCTAAATCAATGGGAAACATGGAACCTACCCCTCTGTTGAGTCTAAATTTCACCTCTACCTGGAGTAGTTGTCTACAAACCTCTAATAAGACATATTTATCTAGGCAGTACCTTGGAAGCTTTAAGGTTTTGCCACTGAAACCTTCCACTCTTAGATAGCTGAAGGTACGGAACTAGATGAAAAATCTACCATAAATTTTGATTAATTTCATAGCTTCTTCGGTTATCCTGCAGTTGATTTTTGCCTTTAGCTCATAAATGAGCTTGGCCAAGATTATGTTCTAAACCCTTCAAGAATCCTCTGAATTTATTTTCTTTTGAAGAAGAGAGTAGTATTCATAAATTTTCAAATTTTCCTTCCATAGTTCGTGTGGCAAACCTTCCCAATTTTTGCAAGTGGCAAGAACATAGAATAGGTATGAAGACATAAAGAAATTTTATGCTCCTGCAGATTGAGATAATTATTCGTGAAGATTTTCCACTATCACTTCTGCCCAATCATCATACTATCCCTCAGCTAGAATGGCTTGGATGAAAATATACATCTAATCCTGCTAGAGGATATCATTAGGTTTTTTGTTCACTCTACTTAGCATGATAACTATGTCCCAGACTTCTCTGATCAAGTGATTCTTCTTCAATGGCTTAGGTAACCTGGAACCACCCCTTTAGTATTGTATTAACCAATCCCTAGAAATGTAGTTGTTTTAATCCTTCATGTTCTGGTCATACTCTTGTTGAGCTTTCTCAATACTCCAATCACCATAAGCTTTCACTGGGGCAATTTGCAGAGCCGTCATGACTATCTGCATGTTAATGGATATTATCACTTCTCCAAAAAAAGAAAAAATGCACCTATTACTCTTGTCATATCTATTTCTGCATTCCATCACTAATTCTAGGCATGGAGTCACTTCAGGAAAATTGACTGCTTCTAACAAACCACTCTTTTGCACTTTTTAACCTATGAAAAATTTCTTCTAAATCTTTGTCTACAAAGATTATGTCTCTCATTTCAGGAAGACAACTACTTACATGAGATAAATTGTTCTCTTTTACAAACTTGACCTTTGGGGCCGACATGCTAGGACTGGACATAGAAATACTAAACAAGAAAACCCAAGAAAAGCAACAAAAAAGTCTAATTTTCTTTCTTACAACAGTTAAATCTCAAATCAGAAACAAAAATGGAGAAGATTTCTTGGGAATCATCGATGCTCTATTCTTGATTTTGTGTGATTACCTTCATTGTGCCTTTCTTCTGATTATGTTATCATAGTTTCTAGTAAACAGAAATGGAAAGATATGAGATAAATTAATACATACGTTTGAGTTGTCATTTCGGTAATCATGACAGCTTGTTGCATCTTGATTATTCCCGCTGCCATTTTCTGAACATGTCCAATCACATTTAATTCATCTCCACATGACATGTACTTTTTCTAAGCTGGTCTTAAATCCAACATCTTTTCAATTTCTTTTTGCCAAATGGCAAGATTTGGCACGAGTCACATATATTTGATCATTTATTGCACATTAAATTCTGAACCTTGAATTGTGTGAAGCGAGGTTCAAAGTTCAAACACCATAATTCTTTGATCACTTAACAGACTTATAGCTTAAGACAAAACTTATACATGATGCACGAAGAATATGGAATTATGAACCAAAAAGAAGAAGTTCAAGTTTCAAGATAAGAAAAACCGGGGACACCATAGAAAATGAAGATACGGGGAAAAGACTGTTGGAAAGAGGATGCATTTTGAATTCTGAAATTTGAACTACTGAAAGGATGGTTCAAGGTTCATGATTTGATATTACAAAGACAAAAACATGCATTACTCACAAAAATCTTCTCGTCGACCGAAAGAAAGGTAAACACGAAATAATATGGGGATTGTAATTTGAATCTGAAACTTTGAACTGCAAAGTTCAAGATTCAATATTCAATATGCACTTGAGAAAATACATGATACTTAGCAAATTTTACCAGGGGAACCTTTTGACCAGCAACAGGTAGCTCTGACTGGGGATTAGGACCGTGAGGAACTGAACAATGAACCCAAAATCTCTGGTTTCACACAAAACTGAGCTGACTAACAAGCAGACACTAAAGCCAATAGCACAACAAAACTTATGTACACATAAAAGACCTTCTATTTACAACTCATAAAGCTTGATATATTTCCCATTGAAGGAAAAGGGCATTTTGGTTCCATCAGCATGCCTTAATTTGAAAGAATTAGTTCCAAGTTCTTGGTTGATCTCAAAGGGGCCCTTCCACAATGATTCAAATTTTCCATGTGCACCTCGAGGTTCCTGCTTCTTATCCCACAGTTAAAATTTGTCTCCTGTCATGAATTTCTAGGGCTGGGCTTTCCTATCAAAGATTTTCTTTACCCTATCCTGGTGACTGGTAAATCATCAACAATACTTTCTTGTTCCTCTTCAATTTTTCTCAAATACATGATCCTCTTTTCTAAAGCACTTTGAAATTGTTGATCTTCAATTACCTTCTGCAACTTAGTTGCTACTAGCTCCAAAGGAAGAGAAAGTTGAGCTTCCATAGCATATACTAATTCAAAAGGAGTTATCCCTATGGCTCACTTTGGTAATGTGTGATCAGTCTACAAGGCTTCATATAGTCTTTTGTGCCAATCTCTGGCATTGTCATTAACCAGCTTTTTCATTATGGAAATTAAATTCTTGTTGGTGGATTCAGCCTGACCATTACCTTGGAGAAAATAATTTGAGGAGTGTGACAACTGAATCCTATTATCATAATAAAACAAATGCATCTCATGAGAAGATAAATTATGTGCATTATCTGCCACTATCTTGGTGGGAACCCCAAATCTTACCAAAATATTTTCTTTGAGAAATGAGCAGGCTACCTATGAAGTAGTTTTCCTCACAGGGATAGCTTCTACCCATTTTGTAAAGTAATCTATAGCAGTCAAAATATGGGTGTAGCCCACACTTAATGGACTATGTATTGGACCCACAAAATCTAGGCCCCACTCCTTGAATGTTTCTTCAATGACTACAGGTCTTAATGGTAAAGCTACTAAATGTGGTTTTCCAGAAAATAACTTATATTTCTCACACTGTGCTACCCATTTGTACGCAGCTTTGAACATCCCAGGGCAATAATAGCAGTTCCTTAATATTTTGAACGTTGCTACTGTAGATGAAAATTTTCCACCACAAGACTCATTATGGAAAGATTGAAGAAACTTCTTTTTTTGATCCTCGTCTACACACCTGAGAAACATCCCATCTAAGCCTCTTTTGTATAATATATCATCAACTATAACATATTTGGCCACTTTAAGTTTTGAATTTCTCTTCTCCTTTGATGTTAGACTATTAGGACATTCTGCATAAGTCATATAATAAGCTACATTCGAGAACTATGCATATTTCAACCCTGTAAATAGGGACAAAGGAATCTCATCACCATATTCTTCATCACTTTCTACAATTAATTTACAGAGGCCTTGACCTCTCACCAATTTGGTAGGTTTGATTTCCAAATCAAACTCTTGAACCTTCGCCACTCAAGTTTCTCTATTATTCATAGACACCTCATGTTGAGTTAGAATACTCTTAACAACCATATTCGAAACATAAATAGTAGAATGAGAATGAAGAATATAGTACCAGAATTGTTTAACAACTTTTACCACTATGAAGGATTTCTTTTCTGAAGGAGAGTACTTCAACTCATTCTACTTTAATGGCATACTCATAAAATAAATGGGAACATCTTCACTAGATTCATTCCTTTGTAACGGAACACTTGACATTGTGTGCTTTGAAGCATAACAGTGTATTAGAAAATCCTTTCAAGAATCTGGATGTGCAAGAACTGGAGCCTGATCGATTGCATTCTTAACTTCATAAAAATACCTTCTGGCTTCATCATTCCATCTGAAAGTTTGTTTCACGCTCAGCAAACTTACCATGGTTCTGGTTGTTTCTGAGAAATCTGGCACAAATCTTCTTAGGAAGTTGATTTGTCTAAAGAAATACTGTATTCCATTTCTATTGGAAGGTAAACATAATTGTTGGATTGCTCACACCCTTTCTGGGTCAATCTTAATTCCTTCCTTTGACACTATATGGCCTAACAATTTTCCTTCAGTTACACAAAAGATAGACTTTTTTGGATTGAGTGATATTCCTTAATCTCTACACTCCTGAAGGATGAGTCTCAAATATTTTAAATGTTTCTTTATTTTATGGGAGAAACTATCATATTGTTGAGGTATACCACAATTACCTTATTCATCAAATGGCCAAAAGAGGGATTCGTGGCCCATTGAAAAGTGGCACCTACATTAATTAGGTTGAAAGGCATTCAACTATATGCAAACATGCCCCAAGGAGTGGTGAATATTGTTTTATGTTGGTCATTAGGAGCCACACTAATATGGTTGCAACCAGAAAAACCATCCAGCATAGACATCACACCCACTACCATCTAAAAAATATGGTCCATGTTAGGTAGGTCAAAATTATTTTTCAGACTAGATTTATTTAGGTTTCGAAAATCAACACAAATTTGAATCTCTCCATTTTTCTTGTGAACTGGCACTATGTTTTCCACCCAAGTAGAATGATTAATTGGGTAAATTATTCTAACATTAAGCATCTTATCCACCTCTCTAAAAATGGCATCTGCTACTCTGGGATTGTAATTTCTCAACTTTTTCCTGAAAGGTTTGGCTCCAGGTTTCAGGGGAATATGATGTTGAAATTGTCCTTTTCTAAAATCCTTTAGGTCTTCATACAAACAAGCGAACACATCCTTTAACTCTTTTAATAATTTTGTGAATATGTTTTTCTCCTCGGGATTGCAACATGTGCCAAAATTCACAAATCTGGGATCTTCATTGCTCCCGATATTTACTCTTTCAAAATTGTTGGATTGTTTGTTATTGGTTTCATTAACTTGACCGGTAAAGAAAAAACACTCCATCATTACAAGGCCTTTTGGGATATGATTTCCTTTTCATTAACTCCTTCATCAACACAAAATTATTGACATTTGAAATATGATCCTTCGAAGAACACCGAAGAGAACTTCTCAATACCTTGCAAGAATGTCAACACATAAGCATCATCACTAAAGACTTGCCAATAATTAGCATTATTAGTTATGTTGGGCTAATAAACAAGCTCTATAGTGTAATGATCATTGTCAAAGTTTGGATGAGTAATTAATAGTGCTACAGAACCAGCCAAAACATCTTCTCTAGAATTCAATTCTCTAGGTATTGCTTCAATTGAAATGCTTCAAACCCCTCGATTTCATCCCAGACTCTATTCCAGTAGTGCTTCATCCTTTCATTTCTTACTGCATACATCCATCTCACCTGCTTCATGATCAACTCAACATCCCCTTTTTCTTTCAATATTTTAATACCTTTCCTCTTTGCTTCTTGAATCCTAAGTAGTAATGCTTCATACTCAGTTGTGTTATTAGTATTCTCAAATTCTAGCTTAAAAGAAAAAGGAAATTTTTCCTCAGATGGAGATATCAAAACCATCCCCACACCAAAACCAGTAGAAGAACAGCTTTCATCAAATTCAAGTGTCCATACCCCTTCATTGTTTGAGGATTTCAGATCTGTAACATCAGCTTCAGGTAAGATTACATAATTAGAAAAATTAGTCTCATGATACAAAATCTGGGATTTAGGGTCTTCAAAAGGGAACACAGTATATTTTGATTTGGTTTCTGGTTGCAAAATAACCTTTTGGTTTCTAATGGGGACTATTTCCTGTGACCAATCTAATTTGATTTCACCACCTAAGTCTCTACAAAAGGTTCTTCTTAAAAGCATACCATAGCTAGCAGGTATATCAGTGACTAGGATGGTCAATTTCAATCTCTTATTAGGAAAATCAGCTAATGAAACAAGGGCATCCTTGATCTGGCCAAGTAAGCGAACCTATTTAGAATCCATTGAATAACATTTACCAAGATTCTTTGTTAAATGAAAATCTAGGGATTTTTCTACAGAAGAGGGCATGATATTATCTGATGCCCCTGAGTCTATAATATAGTTGCTAATTTTGTGACCATGAATAAGCAAAGATACATAAAAATTCTCTGGCTTACCCATTACATGAGCAGACTCTAAGGATCCCAGGTTAAGGATAGGTTGAATAATCTATGGTGGATCTGATTTAGGGTCCAAAGGAGTCTCATGAGTAAATATATAATTCGTTTGACTAGTTGTAACTCCAGGAGGAGAACCTTTTACATAGTCTACTAATTTATCTAGTTCACTAGGATTTAACTTCAAATACTCAGCGGGAGAAATCTGGATTTTAGAAGACTTGAAAAAATCAATAAAATTGAAGGAAGATTCAGGATCTTATTTTTTTTAGAATCTTTACCTCTAGTGATGTGTTTCCTTCTACCTTTGAACTGTTCCTAACTTTGTTCATTTGCTCTTTATCTTTCTTGTTTTGAAATGGATACAAAAATTGATTAGTAAATCTGCCACCTTGCTGACCTCTGGTAAGCACTAAACAGAAAGCTTCCTCCAGAGTGAATATAATATCACCACCATGCTCTAAACCAGATTCATACTCCAAGTAGTAACTTATGGAGTCACCAAGTCCTCCAGAGTTCTCTTCGTTAAAATGGATTTCTTGAATGGTCTCTTTGTTGGCTTCCATTTGTTTGTACCACACCATTTCAGGGCATGTATCTCCATCATGTTACTCTATTAAATAAAAAATACACATTTTACTTCTAGCAGGAGGAGGTTCAATCTGAAGCCTTTTTTGGGTTGGCAATGCATTTAATGGTTTCCCATAATTTCATATCCCCTAGTTCAGGTATCTACGATGAATGTCTTGATATGGGGCAGGTGTAGACTTGGGTAACTACCTTTTAAGGGCAATCATATCATTAATCAATCTTAGAACTATCGGGTCGGTAGAACCAGAGGTAGATGCTTGATTAGCTGATGTTTTCACTTCTCATTTCCACTTTCCTGCTATTATTAAATCATCTTCAATTTCTACTACTAAGCGATGCGCTACAGCTAAATCAGCAACTTGATCCCATCTCAACTGATAACTTATGTCTAGTGGCATAGCATTGATAAAGAAACCTTTTTGGTTCTCATCATTAGGTCTCTTGGTATAAGGAATTTGATAGAGAATCTTGTTGAATTTTTCCATCCCTCATCGGTTCATGCATTTCTTCTTTTAGTTGGGATAATTGAAGTAGGAGTGAATGCTCATGTTCAACAGATTTGAAACATGATTCAAAAGTCATTTTCATAGAATTCCAATCAGTCATATGACCATTTGGTAAATGATAGAACCAATCAGCGGCTGACTCAATGAGGATTTACACAAATAACCTAACTGCCACATCTTCATGTTGAACAGCTAAGAATCCACAAGCAGTATTAAAAGAATTCAAGTGATCATCTACAGAAACTTTTCTATCACCATAAAACTTAGGTAGGATATCTCTAGCTCCTTTTGGTAAAGGATGATTTCCTCCCACATTTAAAGGGCTAACTATCGCTCCCCAAGGTTTTTCCATAATTGAATCTGAAATATAGTTACAATGGGTAAAGCTTGGATTCCAAATAGAGTTTAGGCCTGCCAATTATGGTGGTGTGAAGATGCCTCAGGAGAAACTCTAGGTGGAGAAGAGGGTTTACTCTTTTCTTTCTTCTTAGGAGTATAGGTAATTGGAAAATGAAAATTATGTAACTCTTGATAGAATCTATCGAAAATACCCTCCCTTCTTTGGGATCTAGTGTAATGACGTGAATCTAGGGTTTAGGGTTTTAAGGGCCCTGAGCTGCCCTATTTACCATATAAGCCTCTTGATCTATGGGAAGTCCCCTTAGCCACTCTCCAATATCTTCTTCTTCCTTTATAACTTGTTGGACTTATTGATATTGTTGGTTACTTATTCTTGACCGCTAGGCCAAAGCATTGAGATCAGAAATGATATCCTCCTGAGTATCTAGAAACTGTAGGTCAGGTTGTAGGAATGGAGGGATTTCTTCTTGACCGAGTATTGCATCACCTGGGAACACCATGATTTAATCTTTAACAGAAACAAAATTGCATACTTATCTTCTTGACAACATCTCCCCGGTTGAGTCGCCAAAAATTTGTTAGTGAACAAATTTTCCTTCTCTTACAATAAGTAATTAAATTAACTCTTAAACCCAAAAAATTAGAAATAAGATTATCACTAATAGTTGAGTTAGTCACTCACAACTAAACTCTCTACTTTGAAGGAACAGCTACCTTCTATAAATATTTGTCTCTACAAACTTTATTATAAAAGAATCAAACAAGGAATACTTTTAACGAGAAAGCATAAAAAGACTAATAACATTTCATCATAAAATTATAACAAAATGTTCTTTCACATATCTTCTAAAAAGACTCAGACACCAGAGCCAACTAACTTTGATCCTACATATAAGTTTTACAAATGGACGATTCAAACTTGTGTTATAATTTTGAAATATAACTCATGAAAACTAAAGAAAATACAAGCATGGATTAATGTGGTACGACATTAAATTCCAACTAAAATTTAAATTATACATCCATCAACCAACTGATTGAAGATAAACACTATAATCTATTATAAACCAACTGATATTATATATGTATTTCAAATTTTTCACAGTATAACCTCAGGAAATTCCAGAAAACAAAATAGTATAATATGTTGTTCAGAACCAGAGAACCAATCCCCATTTGGTCATCAAAATTTGAATATATAGCTACGCAAGGATAATTTGGTTCTAAAAACTAATTGTCCAAAGAGATAGCATATACTTTTGGGAAACTTGCAAAAATAGAACAGTCATCTAGAAAAGCTAATTGACCGATTGGTGATTTCCAGCTCCATCATTCCTAGCAGCATTGGTGGTGTCTTTTGATGTGCTCCATTCCTCAAATGCAGCCAAGAAATTCACCCACATTTCTTGATTCGGTGTGGTAACTATCTCGAACCTTTGTCCCCAAATATTCTTGAAATTGTGTATTTTCTGGGATTTATTTTTAAAAACCTTCATCTGTTCATGGCCATAAACAACTATTGATTTCACATGAGCTATAATAGAAAAATCATTCATCTCGACCTCTTTAGTAGCTTTCAGATTCTTTATCTTTTCTTCGTAAGAGGCAAGCACTTTGGTCATGTCACTCCCAGTCCCAATTATTTTTTCCAAGCATTCATTTTGGGTATCCATAATTCCTCTTGCACTGATATGGGCTTCTATGATCTGGGAAGACTCTTCAATAGCTTGTTCGTATAATGCACCTCCTCATTCTATGTTCACCTTAGCAACAAACAGCAAGTTCTCTTCATCCACTAGTACTGCTTTCTCTGAGAGAAATTTGTTTATACCATAAGCATAAACTTCTTCCATGTTTCGTGTTTCAGCCTCCAATTAGTCCTTTTCCTTTTTCCATAATTCAACATCCTCCTCTACTGCTTTGATCAAATTATCATATTTTTCCATCAAATTATTAAAATCACTAGTGAATTTGGTTATTTATTTAGTGACCTTATCAATCCAGTTGAAGAAGGCTTTAGATATTGACCTATCCTTATGGACTTGATCGAGGAATTTATGATTTTCTAGAAACTTGACATCCAATGCAATAGGTATCATAGACAAGGGTTTGGGAACTAGGCCTTGAAGTTGTTGTACATACTTTTCCAATTCACAAAGGACCTGCTTCAACTTCATTTTGTCTTTAGCATCTTTCATTACCCGGTGATTGATTTTACTTATTTTCTAACTTCAAGATTTTCAAGTCAGCAGCTCTAGTAGCCATGCCCAAGTCTATCTTTTCTACGTTGAAGTCTTTTTCTATCACTTCATCACTGGTTTTTTCAGAACTTGGTTTGAAAATATTTGTAACCTAGTGGCCTATTTTAGAGTCTACGTCTAACATAGCCTCTACTTTGGGCTTCTTTTCTCTTGGGGTTTTTCCAAGGTATTTGATGATCAAATCCTGAACTAGATTTGAGACAGGTACAATGTTTCTCTTCTTGCTGACTGATAACTCTAGCCAATTAGGAGTCTATGGCGTGGAAATCTCTGTAGAGGTTTGTGTTATGGGACTTTTCAATATTGTCAAGTCCTGCTGACCCACTTTTGTTGATTCATTTCCTGGTGAGTTTATTGGTGCCTTATTCATTTTGGACTTCCATTAAGGTTACAAATCACTTCCCTCCTCTGAATCTATCACAATATAGGGAATACTATCTATCTTTTCCCTCCTTTTTCTCCTAGTTCTTGTGACTCTCACGGACTCTTCAATGACTAGTTTCTTCTCTTCTAGATGGACTTCTTCTCTAAATTTTTATTCATCTACAGAAAGAAATTTTTCAACTTTATCAGTATGGATGGGAGAAGATGTGAGTTTTGAAATCTTTGGGCTCTTTCTGGTTAATGAAATAGAAGTCTCCTTTTTCTTCTTTTGATTCATGTCTTTTAACCATCTATGTGTTCTTTTGAACACATCTTGGGACAAAGCATTCACATCTTCCTGTTCCCTTTCTTTCCAATCTATCTTCTTGGCTAATTCATCATCATTCAGCTCCACATATCCAGATTCCAAGACGTTTTCTTCATCTTCAATATCAAATCCTTTAATCTTGAAAGGAAATCACAACAAGACAATCTATTGCAAGGTGAATTTGGAATGAAGCTTCTTTTAAACCTCATTTTCATCCACACAATCTGCCCAAAAGTCTTCTAGCTCTGCTTGATGCACAAAAGTGGCATTAATTTTGAAATGATTTTCTAGAAATTGTTTTCTACCAAAATAGCTTCTTTTCTGGTAAGGAGGGAGATTTATTATCTTCAGCTCTGCATCTAAGGCAGAGATGGTGTGCTTTAGTCTGAAGTGATAATGCCCTAAATCAATGGGAAATAGGGATCCTACCCCTCTCTTGAGTCTGAATTTCACCTCTACCTAGAGAAGTTGTCTACGAACCTCTAATAATATATATTTTTCTAGACAGTACCTTGGAAGCTTTAAGGGTTCCTCACTAAATCCTCCCAATCTTAGATAACTGAAGGTACTCCTAATCATAGATAACTGAAAGCAGGGAGCTGGATGAAAAAGCTACCATAAATTTTGACTAATTCCATAGCTTCTTCAAACATCCTGCAGTTGACTTTTCCCTTTAGCTCAAAAATGAGCTTGGCCAGGAATGTGTCGTGACCCCTTCAAAAATCCTCTAAATTTCTTTTCTTTTGAAGTAGAGGGTACTTTTCATAAATTGTCATATTCTCCTTCCATAGTTCTTGTGGCAAACCTTCCCAGTTTCTGGAAGTAGCAAGAACATAGAACATGTATGAAGACATAAAGAAATTTGATGCTTCTACAGATTGAGATAATTCTTCATGAAGCTTTTCCGCTATCACTTCTGCCATATCAACATATTTTCCCTCAGCTAGAATAGCTTGGACAAAAATGTACATCCAATCCTCCTAGAGGATATCATTAGGTTTGTCATTCACTCTGCTTAGCATTATAACTATGTCCTAGACTTCTCTGATCAAGTGATTCTTCTTCAATGGCTTAGGTAACCTAGAACTTCCCCTTTTGGATTTTATTAACCAGTCCCTAGCAATGTTATTGTTTTAATCCTTCCTATTCTGGTCATTCTCTCGTTGATCTTTCTCGATACTCCAATCACCAAAAGCTTCCACTGGAGGAATTTACAGAGCTGTCATGACTATATGGTTATTAATAGATATCATCACTTCTCCATAAAAATAATGAATTCACTTATTACTCTTGTCATATCTATTTTTGCATTCCATCACTAGTTCTGGGCACGAATTCACTTCAGGAAAACCAACTGCTTCTAGCAAACTACTCTCTGCAATTTTTGCGGTGAAGGTTCCATCATTTTCACTTTTTAACCTATGAACAATTTCTTCTAAATATTCATCTACAAAGATTATGTCTCTCATTTCGGGAATACAACTACTTACAGGAGAGAACTTGTCCTCTTTTACAAACTTGACCTTTGAGGTCGACATGCTAGGACTGGACATAGCAATACTAAACAAGAAACCCCAAGAAAAGCAACGGAAAAGTTTAATTTTATTTCTTAGAACAGTTAAATCTCAAATCAAAAACAGAAATGGAGAAGATTTCTTGGGACTCGTCGATGCTCTGTTCTTGATTTTGTGTGATTACCTTTGATGTGCCTTTCTTCTGATTATGTTATCGCGGTTGCTAGTAAATAGAAATGGCAAGAAATGAGATAAATTAATACATACGCTTGAGTTTCCATTTTGGTAATCATAACAGCTTGCCACATCTTGATTATTCATGTTGCCATTCATTGAACATGTCCAATCACATTTACTTCTTCTCTGCATGACATGTACTTTTGTTGAGCTTTCCTTCAATCCAACATCATTTCAATTTCTTTTCACAAAATGGAAATATTTGGCATGAGTCACAGATATTTAGTCATTTATTGCACATTGAATTATGAACCTTGAACTGTGTATGTCCATTCATTATTCTTAGGGCTCTCCCCTTGAATAGAAATTTATTTGAATACATCTTCAATGCTTCATCAATTTCAGACAGTGTAAGGTTGGGAATAGTATGTACAAGTGACCTCTCTTGCATTTCATTCTCTGCATTGATGGCATACTTCCATCTTGTATCAATCTTATTGTATAATTCATCTAGTAACTTTTCTACAAGCTCAATGGGTGTTAATCTGTATCTTAGCAATGTCACCACAATGGCTTCTCCAATCTTCTTCTTATTTTCTTCATTCCTTTTCTCATATTTGGCTTGTCTGAAGTATCCAAATCTTCCTAATTTCTTTAATCTTTCCATAAAAACATCAAGAATTTGTGGAACATGTGAAAGGTCTACAACTGGTGTAGACTTTATTGCCTCATCGGACTCTGTTTCACTTTCATCTCCAAGTAATAATCATCTTCTAGTATGTGCATGTTGTTTCCTTCCTCTGGATCTTAAATAGGTCTTTCCTCTCAGTTTGGCTACCTCGGCAACTTTATTTTCTCTCGGTTGTACTAAGGATCTGGTGTACCTTCTAGTACATATTTTTCTCGGTGATGGTATTAGCATAGGTTTTTTGTCAAATTAAACAAAAGCTTGTTCATTTTTAGTGTCCTTAACCAATGTATCATGAACTCCAATATTTTTTGATAAATCATCAATCATCTTGCCTATTTTCTTTATTGCATTAGGTATCACTATACCTTGCTTGATTTAATCTTTCACTTCTTCATAAGTTTGATACCTCTTTCCTTTAGGATCAATTGGTTTAGATAGTAATAATTCTATCTATTTTGAACCAATATCAATGTCCATCTCATATCCCATCGGTTGAATCCATTCAACTCTAGGCTCAACAACCTTGATAATCAAAACATTAGTATCTACCTCAAAACATTTATTATTCTTATATTTAGCAATTAGTTGAAGTGGAACTCTATATCTCTTATGCATCCTTGCTTTAAATTTTGAAAATTAATCAGAGATAATTGCATCAAAATTGTCTCATAGACTTTGTATACATTCATTTATTTGATAGATGACCAGCTTATCAGTTTTCCATACTATATCTCTAAAAGAGGGAAATGAATTTTGATAGTAAAAGAAAATACAAACCAACAATTAACCAAATTTGAAAGTGTTGGTCTTCAAATTTATGATTGTGTTCATGTTGTCATCTATTTTCTTCAACAAAACTTCACAAAGATCTATCTGAAGTCCCTTTTTCATTGTCTTAAATGCAAGTTCTAGTGCTCCACATGGTACACTGTCCACTTGAGACAATTGAAATATACAGTAAGATATGATATTGCATGTGTACCTTAACTCAGGATCTTCCATAGAAGATATCCTCATTCCTCTACCATCTCATTGCGCCTTGGTTAGCTCGATGAGGTTAGCCTTATCAATTTTCTTTATGGCCTTGGGTCTATCTCCAATAGGGAATTTAGTGATGATGTGTAAGACATCCTTTGTTATCTCTATAGGTTCATCCAACCACATAAAATGGTCATGTAGTTGGCTGAGTACCATCCTTACCCATTCGGTCTTATATACCCTTGATAAATGTATTGCATGAGTTAAACCTTTTGTTTCTAGATGGGTATGCTTATCCTTAAATTCTTAATTTGTGCACAACTTGTTGAATGAAGCGTCAATCTCTACTTCACACAAATCTTTGATCTTGCAATGAATAAACATGCAAACATCTTCAATCAAAATTACTCGCTGTGGGATTGAAGATAATGCTCCCATCATATCTATTTCTACAGCTTTAGCTAGGGGCAATTTGTACTTAGGGTTCACTAGTTCAACATTCTTTACTAACACTGGTCTTTGCATCCTTGGTGTCATGACTACCTTCAAATGTATCATTTGAACAAACTAGGACACACTTGATAAAACAAGACTTCGCAAACACAACTCGATATTTAACAACTATCACATAAATGTCTCGAAATGCTCTTGGATAGATACAAAAATACCTCAAAATTGCTTGATCACTCGACAAAATAATCACTCTGCAATGTGCTTTTCCAAGATTAAGTTTTCCAATGGCTTTGATTATTTGCATTAAATGCACTTGTCAAATCCCTTATACCTTTATATCGACAACATAGTTACTTTGCTTAACCAACTAAAAAAATAACCATATATTATAATATTCAAACAAAATTTCACAACTTATCCAAATGCATCTTGATATGATGATATGAATCTTAAATATAATGCTTAGAAACTAAAGTTAGATTTATGATAAGCATGCATTTCCTACATACCTCTCACCATTTAGGTATAGCTCTGTGCACCTGACTCTGTAGAGATTGTGATGTCTATGGTTCCAAATGATGTTCCATCTTCTTGAGTCTTTCTCTTCCAGGTTTTGTTCATTTTTTCTCTGATTTCTTCAATAGTAGGTGGTGTATTCCTTGCAGATTCATATTCAGTTGGTGCATCTCATCAGTATCTACAATTCCTTGCTAGGTGTCCTACCTTATGACAGTAAAAACATGTCATGCAAGGGCTCCTCCATGATCTTCTATTATTCCTTTCGTACATCAACATGCAATTCACAGCAACATGGTCATATCTTCCACAAGATAAACATGATATCCTTGTATTATAATCCCATGGTATAGATGTTCCAGCTCGCTTAGTATTTTTGTTCTCTCGGTTAGGCATCCACTTATCATTTCTTTTCTTTGTTCTACACTCTTCCATCTTGTGGCCATACTTGTTGCAATTCTTACAGTAACCATCAAACTTAGGTTTCCTTGTGTTTTTAGTAAATTTGGTTGTGCAAACAAAAGCTTGATGTCCATACTTATTAAATCTAAATAAATAACCATCAAATTTAGGTGTACTCAGTACTGTTACCCAAGATTACAACATACAAAAGAATAAACACAAATAGGAAAAGATTGCATTTTTAGTAGATTCCAATTGGCATTATCTTTCAGGGATTGTTAATCTACATTTCATTATTGCATTCATTGTCAAATGTCACCATTGTACTCTAAGTATTGATCACATTTCTAAATTTCAAATTTATAATTGATCAATTACATTGTACATTCAAACTAAATGTAATATACAAATTTCTTTTCATGTTTCACATTTCATGTCAATTAAAAGAGTACATTTGCATAATACAAAAACATGATAAAAGTATGGAGTAGGGGTCCCATGCATTGCCTTGATGTATGTTGGTTGTCAGTTGGTTGTCTGTCAAGTTCTAGGTTTCCAAGTCCAGGTTTGCATCTTCATTAGGTCTTTAGGGTTTCACCTGCATCATGAGAGAGAAAAATGGTGTTAGATTCAGCTGGATCTAAGAAATGCAAGAGACACAAACAGCATACAATCAATTCTTCTAATGCTACATATCAATTTGACAAAATCAATGTAACAATGAAATATACATCCACATTAAGTGAAAGATGGTATTAAAGGGACTTGTTTTCTAAAAATGAAACCTTTTACTATTAATGATCATTCTTATGTATATTTTTCTTCTTTTCACGATCAGATATCTAAATGAAAGGGGCTTAGTATTTCCATCTAAGAAACCTTTTTCAAAATTAGGGCAACCTGTTAGTTCAACAAACAAAAACAAACCAACCAATATTCATGAATGAATGTCATCCTAGATGACACTCACACACAAATATTAATTGGTTCATTTTGTCTGCTAACCTAACAGATTGATTGGTGATATGTGTGCAAATAGGTGGATGTATAATTGAATGCAGATAACAAAAGAAATGCAATGATTTCCACGAGCCCGTGCTCGAACTTCACATAAGCCATTACATACAAGAAAGTTGTTTACATCTCAAGAGGTTACAGTTCATGTTCATAAAGAAGGATAAGATGCAGATGCATGAAAGAGCCAATAATGTTGCAGGAGAAACATGAGAAATCAGGGGTTCTTAATAAACTAGAATATGCAGAAATGGTAGGGTAAGATGTTCACTGTCACCATGCAAATGAGAAATGGAAGTAATGTTGTTACAGTAAGTATGCAAATGCAGAAAAGGCATAAGAGTTCATTTTAAAAAATCAATATTGGAAAATACATGCCTGGTGGTCAATCATGTTTCCAACATTTCTATGTTATGAAGTATTGTTGTTTATGCTTATAAAATAGTAAGGTATGCAAAAAATGATGATACATAACAGAATTGACGGTTTGTAAAGAAGCTGCAAGTAAAATGAGAAAGAATTGCAATAACATTGTGTTCATGTGCTTTCATAAATTGAATATTCATAGGAAATGACTACATGGTAAGCAAGCAAGAAACAGGGTATGTTCTTCATCTAAGAGAACTCAAATGATGTTGTAATGATTCGTGATTTTTTTTTTTTAAAAGGCACAGTATCCATGCCCTCAATGCAAATTTTAAAGATGTCTTTATGCAAAATATTGAGAAAAATATCTTATGATGGTGTATTGAAATAGCAGTGATATGTGTATCCATCAATGGGAGTAATATTGTTTCAGGTACAGTGTGCATATTTCAATAAAATTGAAGTAAACAGTGTAGTTATACACTATTTCTTACATAGAAGAACTGCATATTTCAAAATGATCAAACGGTAGTGGATGGGAATAAAGCATAAAAAAATAATGATGCATATCAAATATGTCATATTTTCATAAAATATGCTCATGGTTTCACCAGTGGAAAAGTTTTTTACTTATTTTTATAACATTATAAGCATGCTAGAAAGGAAAATTTTATGTGTTTTATGACAAAACAAAGAGATGGAGTTCGGCCTGGACAGAGGAGCATGTTTTGTGCTTACAACAGTGTTTTTGTGTTTGAAAACATTAAGTGGTATTTTTTTAAGCATAAAAGACAGTCATGAAAAAAGCTTGTGGTCTTATTACAAATCAAGACATCGACAAACTTGCACATCTTCAAGTTCACTTGCAGATTTACAACAAATAGCCATGTGGGTATTCCTATTGTTATTTCTATTCATTAAAAAGGAAAGGAAAGGAAAGGTCCTTTTATAGTCCACTATACCAGCCATATGTTTTTGGGTCTACATATGGTGATAGCAATATGGGACTACCCCGTAGTGACAGCAAAGCTCAAAGTCAAGTAGTATTTCATGCTACAATGGAGGATTCGATACAAGAAAACAAAGCAAGAGAAACCCTATTTTGTTGCCTAAAAAGATGTAAATCTTTTTAAAAACCCAGAAAAGATGGAGGTGTTAAAACTCTAGAATCTTGGTAATATTAAAAAAAAAATCTCAGTTATCGACTACAACAGTGCATCTATTTCATATTAAAGTTGCAATGAACGAGAGTGTGAGGGTCACTTATCTAGAGATAAGATGCAAGAAGATGCCAAGTGTCACAGGTATAGGCCAACAGAAGAATGGAGCCCAAGCTCTTTAGAGTTTCAAGAAGAAGTGGTCGCGATCAAAGATGCTTCTTTCCTAACTTCATTCATGATACACCATAAACTGGGGATGAGTCTGAAGCTGTGGCTAAGATATGCCTACTTTTGAGACCAAATTCCATGGGTAGTGCTACACCTCTCAACCACAGCTTAGAATTAGTCTAAGCTTACAGTGGTTGTTAAAACCATCAGCTTCAAAACCCAAGTTCAAAGCATGCATCCAGCACCATATGTCATGGCATTGAAACCTTCAAGTCTGAGCTGTTCTAGCATTTCCCAAGTCACGGGAGTTAACTTACTGGTAGAGCCCAAGTTTGAGAAAACAAAAGACCCCAAACTTCAACATTATCAAAGAAGAAATCAACATAAGGTGCCATGTGTTATGGAAAATCAAAATCAAACTTATTTTTCCTCATAGAGCCTGAGAAGCCTGAGCTTCTTTACACAGATTTGAAACAGATATAGTGCCAGTGATTATGGTTTCCAAATTCAACATGGCGGTGCCACAGAGAAAAGCCTAAGTGTTTTGAGACAAATGAACATTATGCAATGTGTTTTACCCAATTTTTGAATCCACTATCAAAGATGGAGTTAATGCATTGTCAGTTAGCAGTGCCTCGACATTCCCAAAGCAGTGCCATGACAGTACTTGTGGTGCCACGAAGACAATAGTCTATTCTTTTGGTGGGTGTGTTTTGTATCAGCTATAAACTGTTGTCAAGCTGAAGTTACCTCAACTTAGCTATAGTGTGGTTGAGTTACTAGAGGGTTAGGATTTGTTCATATATTGTGGTCGACTTAATGGACTTAGGTTTTCTTACTATGCTGTTGAGTTATGTGTTGGGGTTTATGCAGTTAGGGATTATGCATATGTTATGCTTTTGTAATAAAGTTGGTGATTTTTATAAAAATATGTATATCTTTTATGTACCAACTTTAGGGGCCATGTTTTAGGGCTTGATTTAAGGGCACTTATTAAACTTTTTGTTTAATAATTTGCTATTTTGGAGGATTTTTGGAGGGAGAAGTATTTTCAAAAAATTAGGCCATGGGGGCTATATAGTGGGCTATTTACTTTATATTCAGAGAGTTGTAGATTTTGGAGAGAGGGAATATAGTGAAATTTTTGTTCCTAGATGTTTTGGAGATCATTTTTGTAACCACACTTTGTCAGATTTTGAGGAGAATAAAGCATATGATTCATTGCTCTACATACTTTTTAGTTTTAATTTCAGCATCATATTTTCATCTTTCTTTGCAAGTGTTTATTTAATTGATATCCAAGAGAAGTGAGTGTATACATATTCCTTCTCAAGTAGATCAACAATTCAAAGCCTCATAATGAGTCTGTATGTTTGTTGACTAGTCAAGCTATTTGTGGTTTAACCCTAGTAGTGAGACTTGTGAGCCTATATGTTGAGTAGAGATATTAAGTATCAAGCCTTTGGTATATGAGTTGGAGTTATTGTTTTATCTCTCAAGAAAATTCTGCATCCATTTTGTGTGTATCACCTTAGTTTTACTTTCAAGTTATACATCAAATAGGAACCAGCCTAGAATCCGGAGACTCCTTCTCATTCATAGTCCACCCACAACTAGAGAAGGTTTCTATTGTTAGGATAGAATATTTTCAAAGCCCCAATGCCTGAGTTGGGGTGGTAATTCTAAACCTGAACAGTTTTTGGCACGCTCGGTGGGACAGAACTGCTTCTTAGTTCACTGGATTCAGTTGCAATTTTGAGTGTTTATTTAAAGAGAAGGACTCCAACAAGATCAAATAAGGAGGATTTTGTGTACCAAGAATTGCATCCAGGTAGAAGGGGAGGTAGATCAGCCAGAAGAGGAAGGACACCACAAGATCCAAGAGGTAGATCTTCTCTATTTAGTTCTAATTTTTCATCATTTGACAATCCCATTTTTGAAGATCAGGTGGTAAATTCAGATGAACCTGAAGAAATTGTTGAGGATATCAGTTTCACTAAATATTTAAGTGCTCCTGATAATTCTAGATCAGATTTACCAAGTTTTGAAGACTTACCAAGAGGTAATTCTATTTTTGGAGCATCTACAAGTGGCACTACAACAAATCCACCAAGTTTGAAAACATATCAAAGGAAGGTAATTCATCTTACCCAGCCTTTTTTTACACCAGTTGTTCAGCAACAAGTACCACCAGTTTCAGCAATGGCAATAAATCTGCCATTTGTTCCTTTTGATCAAGGTAGTCCTTTGAGGATTGCAAATCACAACAACATACCGTTGGCTACCTTGAAAGGCTTGCCATCATTTACCGGAGAAGGACAAGTGACTACTATTGAACACATCAGAGATATTTCATCTCTTAGCAATGTCCATCATATCACGGAGGAGGATGTGGCTTTGAAGCTATTGGCTGCATCACTGAAGGGTAAAGCACTTGACTGGTTCAAAACTCTTTCAGTGAACTCTATTACTACTTGGGATGTTTTGGGGGAAAGGCTTTCTAAGTTCTTTGAAGATAAGTCTGACAACTTGTCTTTGGTGGAGCAACTAACTACCATTAAAAGGGCTCCACAAGAAGAGATAGGTGATTTTTGTGCGTGTGTAAATGGGTACCTGTCAGAAGCAACACAAACACTCAGTAGATCATTATATTAGTGCAAAAAGGGTTAGAAAAGCATATAAACCCACTAAAACCGACCTATTGCCTTCTAACTAAGAGGAGTGTGACTAACAACATATAAGCCCTCAGAATATGCTATTGAATCAGTGACTAATACAACCTAGCATGAAGGATTTGAATAAAAACAAGCTAAATGATGATGAAACATGCAAACTAGCTTCAAAATATGAAATAAGAGCAATGAACTAGCATGAGATGAAACATGAAATATAATTCTAGAGATAATCTAGCAGCATAACAATGCAATTTTGATCTAAGATGAAGGCTTATTTGCTCTCAAAACAGGCTTCTATTTATAGAAGA
>MU224808.1:348900-377896 GCA_018584345.1 Thuja plicata | reverse complement strand
TGAGAATTTCTCTCCTTCTCCTAAAGCTTATGGAAGAGGATATACTTTTGTCAAGAATATGGGCTATCCTGGGTATGGCCCTCTTAATCACAATTTGGATGCTAGGTCTGAACCTCTTGATCATGCTCAATTTGGACATAAGTCTAAGAAACCAATTGGCCTAGGATTTGAAAAATGCAAAAGGCATACCAATCCTCTCTTTGAAAGGTTGGAGAGTGATGATGAACCAGAGTATGAACCTAATTTGACAAATCAACAAGATGTGTGTGAAGATTGGGTCCCCTCCACTACTCTCCTTTGGGGAGATTCAGATATTTCAGTTACCCATGCATTAGTTACAACTTTAGAACAAGAATCAGATATAGAGGATCCTTTGAGAGAGCGTCAAAGAAAGAATCTTTCTTGATTAATGGAAAGAGAAAATACTACTTTTGATGCAACTAGACCTTCAACATCACGATGTCCCAAGCCTTCATGGTGTAAGCATCCCAGTCACAGTTTTGATACAATTTCAAATGAGTATGAATGGGACTCTTTTTTGGATCCCTCAACAGTTGATAGAGATGTTGATGTTGTGCACATTTATAGTTCTCAATCTGAGTTAGACAATGAGTCACGTGTAGGATTAGAGGTTTTGAACCCACATGTTGCCTTAGTGAACAATTTTGTGCTTGTTAGGACGAATCCAAATTTGGGTAGCTTCGAGGGATACTTGACAGACTATGACTCTTCGGTCACCAGCGATGATATCATTCATATTTATAACCTTGAAGCAGACATTGCTTTATCTCTTGTTCATCTCGGCCTTATTGATTGGTCTCAACGCTATCAAGAACATAAGCTTTTGACATTCCAAAATGATTATGAGATAGCTTGTTATCTAAATGCCATTGAACCCGTAGTCTCTTCCACTAGTGAACCGGCTAGCAGTATGACAGAGCCAGACATCAAGTACCTTAGTAACAAGATAAAGAGAAAAGAAAATAAAAATAATAGGTGTTCTGATGGAGAAAACCACTGTGTGGCAGTGTCAAAACCAAAAAAAGTAAAAAGAAATGACGTATCCAAGGGTGAAAATCTCTCTGAGGCACCTAAGGATGAGGTACTTGATCATCTCCCCAGTTATTTTTAGGATCGATCTTCAATGCTTATTGAGCCAACACAAGCAGTTAATTTGGGTACAAATGAGGCTCCACAGATAGTACATTTGGCTGAGTCCTTGTTACCAATAGAAAAAGAAGCCTATACTAAGTTCTTACAAACCAAGAAGATCAATTTTGTATGGACTTATGCAGATATGCTAGGATTGGACATTAATCTTATTATGCATCACTTATCTATAGCTCCAAATGTCAAACTAGTTAAACAAAAATTGAGGAAAATGCATCCTCATATAGCTCTTCTAGTCAAAGTAGAATTAGAGAAACTCCTTGGAGAAAAATTCATAAGAGCTATTGCTTATGCTAAATGGATATCAAATATTGTACCAGTTTCCAAACATGATAAATCCATTCGAGTTTGCACAGATTTTAGAGATCTCAATAAAGCATTCCCAAAGGATGACTTTCCACTCCCCAATATAGACATGATAGTGGATATGACTGCGGGTTATGAGATTTATTCTTTGATGGATGGTTTTTCTGGGTACAATCAAATTAAGATAGCTCCTGAAGATCAAGAAAAGACTCCATTCACTTGCGCATGGGGAACCTATTGTTGGAATGTTATGCCTTTTGGATTAAAAAATGCAGGAGCTACCTATCAAAGAGCCATGACAACTATTTTTCATGACATGATGCATAAAAATATGGAATATTATGTGGATGACACCTTGGCTAAGTCTAAACAAAGAGATACACACTTAGACAATTTGGAAGTAATTCTAGATCGCATGGAACAATTTCAACTAAGGCTAAATCTTAAAAAGTGTGCATTTGGAGTCACCTATGGAAAACTACTTGGATTCATCATTTCAACAAAAGGAATCGAGGTTTACCCTGAAAAAGTTTAGGTAATTATAGATATGCCACCTCCTAAAAACATTAGTCAAATGAGGAGTCTTCAGGGATGTCTTCAATCTATAAGGAGATTCATTTCACAACTGGCAGATAGAGCTCAACCCTTCAATAAGAACTTGCATAAGGGAGTTAAATGTGTTTGGAATGAGGATTGTCAAAAGAGCATAGATCAAATTAAGGAGTACTTGGCCAATCCTCCTATTTTAATGCCTCCTATCCCAGGGAAACCGCTTATTTTATACATTTATGTGACAGAATCTTCCTTGGGGGCATTACTTGCTCAACTTGATGAAAATGGAAAAGAAAGAGCAATATACTACATTAGTCATACTCTTGTTTCATATGAGGTTAATTACACTAGTATTGAGAAAGCTTGCCTTGCTATTGTGTTTGCTTCCCAAAATTTGTGAAATTACATGCTTGCGCATACTATACACCTCATAGAAAAAATAGATCCACTCAAATACTTGCTAAGTAAGGCTACTCTCACAGGTAGACTTGCTAAATGGATGATGGTACTTTCAGAATTTGACATTGAGTACATTGAGAGAAAAGCAATCAAAGGACAAGTTATAGTAGATCAATTGGCTGATTTACCATTAAAAGATGATGTCCCTATTCAAGTTGACTTCCCAGATGAACATCTTATGTATATGACTGAAAGAACTTGGAAGATGTTCTTTGATGGATCTTTTATGCAAAATGGTTCAGGAGTTGGTGTGTTGTTTGTTTCTCCTCATGGGTACACAATTCCTAAGTCTTACAAATTATTATTCCCATGTACAAACAACATTGCTAAGTATGAGGCCTTAACAAATGGACTTAAGATAGCTATAGAATTGAGAATTACAGAGTTACACATCTATAGGGATTCACAGCTGATAATCAACCAAGTTAATGATGAATATCAGACAAAACATGAGAAAATGATACCTTACAAGAAAATGGTTAATTCCTTAAAGAGATACTTCACATTTGTCACATTTCAGCAAATCCCTAGAGTAGAAAACAAAGCAACTGATGCTATGGCTACACTTGCTTCACTTCTTCAGTTAGAACAACATGAATCAAGATTTGAATTCCTAGTGGAAGAACTACATCACCCTATCTTTGATTCCCAAGAAAGCCATATTATTTGTACCCTTGTTGGTCATGAATCATCTCATTATGGTTCCATTTACTCGTATCTTTGTGATGGCATTGTACCTGAAACCTTTAACTGATCTGAACGCCAGAATCTTACCCAAAATGCCTCTTGCCATTCCCTTATCGCTGGTGATTTGTATAGGAGGGGTCTCGATGGAACACTTCTTAGATGCTTAGAAAAGGAATAATCTGATCAAGCATTAGTTTACATTCATGAGGGCATCTGTGGGGGACATCGAAGGTTGCTTAGGGTAGGGTACTATTGGCCCACGATGCAGATTGATGCAGTAGATTTTGCAAATTCATGTGAAAAGTGTCAAAAACATGGTAACTTGATATATGCTCCAGGTAGGGAGCTTATTCCTTCTATTTCTCATTGGCCATTTCAGTGTTGGACGTTTGACCTTGTTGGGAAAATTCATCCCAACTCATCAAGTGGACACAAATTTATCATTACTTCTACTGATTACTTTACTAAATGGGTAGAAGTTGTCCCACTTTCTGTTGCCTTGGGCGAGACAATTTCTTTATTTATTTTGAACCATATCATCTGTTGATATGGAGTGCCTTCTGAGATTATTACTGACAACAGAGGCCAGTTTAAAAATAAGGACCTTAAACAACTCTGCAAGAAATTCAAGATTAAACAACATTGGTCCTCCATTTACTTCCCGCAAGGAAATGGTCAAGCAGAGGCATCTAACAAGGCCATTCTTAAAATTGTGCATAGAACAGTGTGTAAGAATGGTAGAGATTGGCATTTACAGATAAATCCAGCTTTGTGGGCCTATAGAATGAGTATTTGTACTCCTACTGGGGCTACTCATTTTTCCCTTGCATATGGTGCTGAAGCAGTGTTACCTTTGGAGGTTGAGATTCTTTCACTTTGAATTTCTCTCCATGGTTTAGTTACAGATGAAGACTACCGCGCCATGAGACTTCAAGAGTTAGAACTTCTAGATGAAAAATGTCAAGCATCATTTGACCATATGAGGGTCTATCAAAAGCGTATGTCCAAAGCCTTCAACAAAAAGGTTTGCCCTAGAGAGTTCCAAGTAGGAGATCTTGTCCTATGTGAAAATCCTAAGAATCAATAGCATAGAGATCAAAAGGGTAAATTTGAATCTAATTGGCTTGGACCTTACATTATCACAGCAGCTTTTGGGACAGGTGCTTATTTACTTTCTACAAAGGAGGGAGAACAACTCCCTGATCCTATCAATGTTTTGCACCTGAAGAAGTTCTATCCATGATGCCCATTCTGTCTAGGGGCATCCTTTTGTACATATTTATTGATCCTGAAAAAATCCAAAAAAAGTGATATATTGTCAAAAATTCTAAAAATTAGAAAATGTTCTAAAAAAATGATCATCTTAGTGAAAACCTAGCAATAGGCGCTTTGATGTATCTCAAAAAAATTATATATTCTAAAAAATAAAAAAAATAAAAAAAAAATTCAAAAATTCAAAAAAATAGAAAAAGTGCCTTAGTGAAAACCTGGAAACAGGCGCCTTGGTAGCAAAAATTGAAAAAAAGTCCTAAAAAAAGAAAAGAAAAAGAAGAAAAAAATGAAAAATGAAAAAATTGTAATAAAATCCAAGTGGTGAAAACCTAGAAACGGGCACTACTTGAGGCCTTTGCACCCCTATCTCTTAGCACGTGTCTGCGACACTTAGCCTTTCTCCATCATGCCTTGTCGTTGTTGCCTTGGTCTGGAATTGGTCTTTGTCTTTGTCTAGGGGGCATAACTGTGTTAGCTTTGGTCTCTTGGATGCATTAGTCTTTAGGACATCTCACAAATGGTGTTTTTCAACACCACCCCAACAGTATTTTTCACTACAACCCCTGACATCGAGTGTTTTTCAACACTTATCAGTTTGGTCTTATCCAGTTTTGTCATGTGGTCTTGCAAGAATTCGATCCTTATCCTTGGAACTCAGTATCAGTTAACACACTTAAATTTTTAAAATGCAACACTTAATGCTTGAGCTATGTCATGATATTTTCTTTGTGTTCTGACTATTATTGATTTTCATTGAGTGTCCTTGTCTAATAAGTCTTGCCATGATGCATAGCTAGAGGACTTGGGGCATGGGGCATGTTTTTATTTGCTTCCTATTTTATGCTTCACTATTTTTGTACAACTGTTCTGCTGGTCATCCCGGCCTTTATGCCTTGATGCAAGCATGGTTTTTCTATATTAAATTGGGTAAGCTAACATCACAGTCATCTTGACCTTTATGTCTTTGATGCTTATGTTAGAATATTTCCACATTTCAAATCTGATATACATCACATTCATATCTTCATAGTTGCGCTTGTGACTATTGATGATTGTGTGATTTTTGGATGTCCGTTAATAATGGCCCAATGATGAAAATAAGTTCCTTAACATTCTCTCATAAATGATGAACACAAGATCCTATGTTACAGTTGCTCTATTGCAAGTACACATTTTCATTTTCATGTAGCTTGCATTGTTAGACTTTATGTTAGTTTGCATTTTTAGGCTGCATTATGAGTTTGAGGGCTTCCTTCATCTTTCTAGTGGACTTTAATCAACTGTGATCATATTCTGATCTTCATTTCCTTATCTTTTTTCGTGATCTCAATCAAAATTTTCTATCTTACACAATTGATTGATTTTGGGGCATTCTCTTTCTTGAGGCAAATTCTCTTTCTTCTCATCATTTATTTCCACCTCTTCCAAACTTCTATCTTTCATTCGTTTTCACCCCACTTCTTCTTCTTCTTCTTCTTCTTCTTATTCTTCTTCTTCTAATTCAACCTTGAGGCATAATATTTCATGTTTGATGATCTACCTTGGTTCTGTGATCTTTATATCTTTCATCTTACATCAAGAACCTTATCTTTAGTTCGATTTGATCAAATTTATCAATTTGTTGTTTCTCCTCTATCTCATTTTTATTTCAATCACGAGGGGAAGTACCTATCAAACTTCAATCTTTGATTCAGCTTTATCAATTATATCAGTCTTTATTAAGATTCTTATCTTTGACATGTCAATTACTTATTTCGGTGTTGACTTTGTCTTTTTAATTGTGCTTATTTTTGTCTTGATGTGTTCCTGAGTCGACCACACATCTAAGTTGTTTTGTGATCCCAAGTTGACCTCACACTTCAACAGCATTCTTTGACTACATGTGTTCCCAAGTCAACCACGCATTTGTCAAAGAGGGGCAAATGTATGCACCCTAAAATGGTCGCCTAGACTTTGGGCCCCATTTATTATTTTATCAATTTATCAAATTTTTGAATCAATGCTTGGGAACATTTTCAATTCAAATCAATTTCCTTGATCAAATTGTAATTAATTCAATTATTTTAATATTTCCTAAGGTTTGATCATTTTTATCTAATTAAAAGATTTAATTTTCTTTTTAATTAAATAAAATTTATCTTATTTAATTAAAATATTTAATCTCCCTTTCAATTAAATGCATCTTATTTAATTAAATTCAATTTCTCCCATTTAATTAAATAAAATTCTTCTAATTTATTTAATTATAAATTAAACCCCTCTTTTAATTAAATAAATAAAAATCCCCACTTAAAGCACTTTATTTGTTGAAAAAGGAAATAAATTAAATTAAATTAAATAAAAATCCCTTTTTCATTACATCCTCCTAAGTGGTGGGATTTTTGCCTCTTAATCATAGCCTTTGATTTTTGCCTCTTAATCTCAACCGTTCACTTTTCTTTATAAGGAAATCTCTCCTTCTCATTTTCATATTAGGTTTTCATAGTATTGTTATGCTGCAGGTTTGGAGAGCAATCTTGGAGGAGGATTTGAGCACTTTGGCTTGGATATTGCAACTTCTCTCTTCTTGCATTCATGGCTACTCATGTAGATTAGATTCATGTTTATTTTCATAGATTAAACTTGCACTTGTATTTCCTTTCATAGAGTAATCATGCATTGTTATCATTTAGATTAATTTCCTTTCATGCATTGCAATCATATAGAGTAGATTTCATTTTTCATGCATTTGAATATCTCGTTTCATGGTGTACTTGCATAGGCACTAACTAAGTCAATCTGAGGGCCTCCATTTCACACCTTTGCACTCCATGACTAGAGAGATATGGATCGATATTTGAGGCCTCATTCTTGAGCAACCTTGGATGGAATGATTCATAGAAGTGTGTCAATATTTTAGCACACAATATGAATGCTCCACTCTGAGTAGAGCTGACAATGAAAAATGGTCCTAGCCAGTTACGCTCGAACTTTCCTGGTTTGACTCACTCTGCTTGGTTCTTTTGATTTTCCATGAGGACAAGTCCTCCTACCTCAAATCTTCATGGCTTCACCTTCTTATGATAGTTTCTTCTAAGGCGATTCTGATAACCTTGTAAGTGGTTGAAGGCATGTTGTCTTCTTTCATCTAGTAACTCCAGTTCACTGAGCCTTGCTACTTTGTAGTCTTCATCTGTAATTAGGTTCTTCAATAATATCCTTAGGGATGGGATTTCCACTTTGAGGGATAATACCACCTCTGATCCATAGACTAGGGAGAAAGGAGTGGCTCTTGTAAGTGTTCTCATACTAGTTCTATATGCCCATAATGCGGAACTAAGCTGTAAATTCCAATCTCGCCTTGATTCGTTCACTGTTTTCTTCAAGATTTTCAAGATTGTTTTGTTTGTAGCTTCAGCTTGGCCATTCCCTTGAGGATAATAAAAGGAAGAGAACCCTTGTTTCATATGGAACTATTCACATAGCTCTTCAATATCTTTGTTTTGGAAAGGTGTACCATGATCTGTCAGGATAGTTTGAGGGATCCTGTATCGACAGATAATGTGGTTAAGTATGAACATTGCTATTTTTTTTCCAGTGATGTAAGTGAGGGGAATTGCTTCCACCCACTTGGTGAAGTACTTTGTTTCCACTATGATGTATTTGTGTCTGTTTGCTGAAGAAGGTGTAATTTTTCCCACTAGGTCAAATCCCCACATGGAAAATGGCAATGGTGATGTGATAGGATTTAGTTCCTGGGCTAGTGCATGGATGAGGTCTCCATGAATTTGACATTGTCTACACCTTTGTATATGTTTGTGTGTGTTTGTCTCTATTGTGGGCCAATAGTATCCCATGCGGATGATCTTCTTAGCTAAGTTGTTTCCACCTCCGTGGGTTCCACAAATTCCTTCATGTACCACATACAAATCTTTCTGGGATTCCATGGAAGTGAGACATCATAGTAGTGTTCCATCTAGAATTTGTCTGTATAAAGTAGTTGAGAGGATGGTATACCTAGAGGCTTGGTAGATGAGGGACTTTCTCTGGTTCCTAGAAAAGTTGGGAGGTAAGACATTGTTTTGGAGATAGTTATGGACATCTTGGTACCATGGGGATTCAAGACTAGCAATGACGCATGTTGATTTTGTGATGGATGTCTGGTGTAATGGCACCAAGATTTGCTCTACTGGAAACTAGAATTTTGTTTCATTGCATGTCATATCAATCAATGATGCTATGGTAGTCATCGCATCAACGGCTTTGTTTTGTGCTTGTGGGACTTGCTTGAAGAAGATGTAATTGAACTTGGTGCGTATTTTTTCCATCTATGCTCTGTATGGTATGAGCTTCTCATCTTTGGTCATATAATCATTATTGACTTGACTAATGACCAACTGCAAATCGCCAAAGGCTTTAAGGTTCTTGATTCTCTATTGAATTGCTATCTTTAGACCAATGACCAGTGCTTCATATTCAACTATATTTTTGGTGCATGGGAAGTTAAGTCTGAAAGACTTTGGAATTGTATCATGATCTAGAGTGATAAGCACTATCCCTACCCCCGCACCATTGTTCATGCACGATCCATCAAAATAATGTTGCCATACCTCAATCGCCAGCTGTAGTGTCATAATAGACTCATCAGGAAATTCAGAAATAATAGGGTGATGGTCTTGAATGAGTGCCTCTGCTAGTTGATCCACGATCACTTGTCCTTTGATAACTTTTCTATCTATGTACTCAATGTCGAACTCGCTCAAGATCATTACCCACTTCGCCAGTCGGCTAGTGAGTGCTACTTTGCTTAGGAGGTACTTTAAAGGATCAATATGTGCAATCAACTTTGTTTTGTGACTCAACATATAATGTCTCAGCTTCTGGGAAGCGAAGATAACTGCAAGGCATGACTTTTCAATTGGTGTATAGTTGAGCTCATATCCTACCAATGTTCTGCTTAGATAGTGGATGGCCCTTTCTTTACCTACATCATCATGTTGTGCCAAGAGTACACCTAATACTGACTCCATTGCTAAGATATATAAAAGCAATGGTCTACCTTGGACTGGTGGCACCAATATAGGAGACTTTAGAAGGTAGTCCTTGAAGATTTGGAATGCCTGTTTGCATTGCTCTATCCATATGAATTTGATGTCTTTGTGTAGTAGATGTTGGAATGGGTGGCACTTGTCTACTAGCTGAGCTATGAAGCACCTGATTGATTGGAGCCTTCCTTGTAACCCTCTTAGTTGTCTCAGGTTTGATGGTGGAGGCATGTCCAATATCACTTTGACTTTGGGTGGGTCCACTTCGATTCCTCTATGTGACACTATGAACCCTAGTAGCTTTCCTGTTGTGACACCGAATGCTAATTTCTTTGGGTTTAGACAGACCTTGAATTCTTGCATTCTGTCAAAGATTGGTCACAATACTTGTAGATGATCCTTGCGAAGTATTGACTTGGCTAGTATGTCATCCACATAATCTTCCATTGTTTTGTGGATGAGATCATGAAATATAGTTGTCATAGCCCTTTGATATGTTGCTTCGACAATCTTCAGACCAAATAGCATGACATTCCAACAATATGTCCCCCAAGGACATGTGAAATATGTTTTGTGTTGGTCCTTTGGTGCGATCCTTATTTGATTATACCCTGAAAATCCATCTATGAGTGATAGCATTTGATGTCCAGCGGTTAGATCTACTATAATATCAATTTTGGGTAAAGGAAAGTCATCTTTGGGACAAGCTATGTTGAGATCCCTGAAGTCTGTGCAAATCTGTATCTGACCACTATGCTTTGTAACTGGTACCAAGTTAGATATCTAGTCCACGTATGGTATAGGTCTTATGAACTTAGCATCCAAGAGATTTTTCAAATCTACCTTGACTAGCAATGCAACATGGGGATGCATCTTTCTCAGCTTCTGCTTAACAGGTTTGGCATTGGGTAGCAATGGGAGATGGTGTAGTACTAGCTCTAGATCCAACCCTAGCATATCCGAGTAGGACCATGCAAAATTGATCATCCGTGCCTTGAAGAAACTAATGAGCTATTCTCTCTCCTCAGGGGTGAGTGATTTTGCCAAGTATATGTTCTTTGGGTTCTTGTCATCTCCAAAATTGACTTCCTCTATTTCTTCTGCTAGTAATGTCGATTTCTCCTCTATCAAGGGGAGGATTTCCTTCTTTCCATCTTCTAGCGCCTCGGTGAGGTTTTCGCTAGAAGATACGTCTTGTTTTAGCTTTTTATCATTCTTTTGTTCTTTTTTCTTTTGTGGACTGGAAAGAGGAGCTGCCTCCCCAAAATATGCCACTCTGTTGAGGTTAATTGAGAAACCTACCTTGTGGTCTCCTGAGGGAATGCCTTCCCTAAGTCCCATGAAATCAGCAATAGTCTCATCATTCTTGGAGATATCTAAATCAAGGGGTCCTTGTTGATCCCACTCTATGAGCTCTGGGTGTACAAGATAGATACTTTTATGGTTGTTTGACTTTGGTTGATTGAAAGCGACTACAAATATGGTTCCTACAAAATTGGACTATGATGTGGATGCACCACTTGAGGTTTGATAAATGACATGCTTATCTATGTAGGGTTGTTCGGTAATGGTTAGTTGGTCAAATAAGTATTCTAGGTTTATGATAGTGTCTGACCGAGGGGAATAATCTGGGATTGATGGTTCAAAGTTGTGAAAGGATCTCCACTCATACTCATTGGAGTCAATCTCCATAGAACACTTGTCAGATGTCTCACTTCCTTGGTTATCATCGATTGCTATGTGGAGGTCTATTCGGGTTTGTGTGGTTCCCTCTTCGATGGGAAACAACTGTGCTAATAAGTTTCTTATCAAGGCATGTTATGTGTTGTACCCCTAGTGTATCTCTTCTATTTGTTCTTGATTGACTTGGATGTCTTGGATCACCGGACATGTTCCTATTTTCCCATAGCCAAACCCTCTCATGTTTCTTTAGGTTGGCGGGAGAGACAATTCCATTATGCCTTGTTGTCTTGCCCCCAGCCTGGTTGTACAATTGTACCCAAATCTTTGTAACATTGTGTAACCATTACCATAGTTTGACAGGGGTAGTGGTGGTCAGATTATCTTTGGTGGGTCTTGGTATAACCAGGTATTGATGTCTTGTTCAAATGGCTTTTCTTCCGCTATGTCTCCCCATCAGACAAAGTTTGTGGATGGACATCTGAATAGAATAGGCTATGGAGTTTCTATTGTAATAACAGTTTGTGGCATGCCATAAGTTCTCGGGCTCTGAGGCATGTGCGTGATGGTGAAAGCCTCTTCATACCTATACTCACCATAGCCTTTGTCGGTGATGGATATTTTGCCTACTTTCTGTGTGATATCCTGAAGATTTGGATCTGAAGAGGTGGGAACACTTGCATTTTGGTTAATGGCTATTTTTTCTGCTGTCTGCGTGACATCCTTGGGATTTGAATCTGAAGAGGATGGGATGCTTGCATCTTAGTTTGATGGTACCTGGTTATCAGTGTTGATTTAGACTGCATTACAATATTGGAAAGGATTAGGATCTCCCTCTATGATGATTTCCTCTCCCTGGTGTGGGAACTTGATGCATTGATGGTATGTCAAAGGTACGGCTTGCATTTCATGTATACAGGGTCTCCCTAGTAGCATGTTGTATCCCAACTCAAGGTCTAAGACTTGGAAGGGAGTAATTTTTATGATTGGACCGATAGGGACAGGTAGAATGATAATACCTTTAGATGACCATTCCTCTTCATCATAGGCTCTGATATTTATCCTCCTTGTGACATCAATGCTTGATTCTGAATAGCCCAGTTTCTTGATTAACTTTAGAGTACAGATGTTTAACCCAACTCCACCATCAACAAGGACCCTATGGATAGCGCTTTTGTGGACCTGGACAAGTAACTATAAACGATCATTATGCAAGGGTTTATGCGGCGGCACATCACAGTCTATAAATGTGGCATGTTTGTTAGCAGCTATATGGTTGACCATAATTTGGAAGCTCTTAGGTGTTATGTCCCTTGGGACAGTTCCATTCTAAAGGGCTTGATCAAGTGCCAGTTTATGCTGTGGAGATATGCGCAATAGGTCAAACATGGAGATCTGGACAGGTGTGCGCTTTAGTTGGTCCACTATGCTTGTTTATGGATCTGAGTTTGCTTTACGATTGGCTGATATAGTAGAAAAGGATGGTACTCATTGCAAGATGACTCTGGCGTGAAGCATTGTTATAGCACATTTTTTACCTTGGTCTTTGATAGTGATCGTAGCCACATGGCTATCTGAAGGATTGAGGCAATTGATAACATTATCACTGTTGGCATATGTATTATTGACTTGTTTTTCTAGTCCACCAGACTCGAAATCTTTTCCCTTGTTGTGATCATGAAAGGTATCATTGAAAATAGTGTGATCAGTTGTGCCTTTGGTTTGGGTATTTGTCACATCGATGGTCCCTGTGTCAATCAGGTCTTGGATAGCATGTTTCAATCGGTAACAGTTGGATGTTTTATGTCCTTTTACTCGATGGAACTCACAGAATTCTTTGTCATTATACCACATTGGTTTGTTTTCATCCTGTTCAAAGTCCCTGATTTATGGGAGAGTGATAGTGTTTGATTGTATCAACTTGCGTAAAGTTGATTCTATCACCTCTCCCAATGGTGTGAAATCTCGTTGCTAGAATTGAAACCGTGGTCTACGTTGATTCTGTTGTTGACTGTATGACATAGTGGCCTCTTGTATAGGAGGAGGTTGGTTTTGGATGTATGCTTGTTGAGTGGGCCCTGTGGGTTTCTGGTTGGCCACAAGTGTGTCTTGTAGTGACACCTTGGGTTGTGCATAGTTGACTATCTTCACATCAATGACACCATCGCTAGTGACATTTTTGTTTTTGTTCCACCACTTAGCTTTGTCCGTTGTATTTTGGTTTGTATTCGTTTGTGTTGGATCAGCAAGGATTCCTCATTTGACTAAGTTCTACTCACAATGAACTCCTCATTCGATGAGTTGTGTGAAGTTTGGAGCTAACTGTAACTTTTTATGAATGACATGTCTGGAATTAGATTGTCAACAAACATGACTATTAGGTCTTGTTCAGGCACATCATATGTTATGCGGTTTGCCATATTCCTCCATCTCTGTAGGAATTTCACAAAAGATTCTCCATCCTTCTGTTTGATATCACAAAGGTCCTTGATGTTGATCTTGCGCTCGATGTTATGATGGAAGTGAGCTATGAACTTTTCAGTCAGTTCACCCCAAGACTAAATGCCATGAGGTAAATACAAGAACCATTCCATTGCTAGTCCGGCCAAGCTTTGTGGGAACAGTAACATTAAATATGTTTCATCATGGGTGACTTCGACGTAACTAGAAAAAAACTCTCGGATATGTTCAATAGGGTTGGTATTGCCCCTATATTTGTCAAATTTAGGTACTGAGCAGTGATTTGGGAATGGAGACATGTGAAGAGAATGGTCAAAGGGGTATGGGTATAAATCCTCTGTGGTGTAGGATTTAGTTTGCCCCTAATTTTTCATATCCATCATTTGGGTTTGAAGGGTTTGCACTTGTTGCATTAACATGTCCATTTGATATTGAGGTTGATGTGTGAGGACGTTCCTCTGTGTTGTAGTGGTTATGAGGATGCGCCTCTGTGTCCCTTGAGCAGGAACATAGGATTTCATCCTGGGGATTTGATATTGGTTTCCCACTGAGTGATTTGGAAATAGGGGCACATGAGTATCCCATGGTGGTTTTTGATGCGTTTGATGTTATGATTGAAACTGGGGTTGATACTGTTGTTGCTGAGGTTGGGGTTGAAGCTGGGGTTGTTGTTGCTAAGTTTGGAATTGAGGCAACTGAAGTTGGGGTTTTTGTTGTAGGGGTGGGATTTGAGGAAAATGAAGCTGGGGTTTCTGTTGCGGGGGTTGGAATTGAGGAAACTGAAGCTAGGGTTGCTTTTGCGAGGGTTGGAATTGAGGCAACTGAAGCTGGGGTTGTTGTTGCAGAGGTTGGAATTGAGGCAAATGAAGCTGGGGTTGTTTTTGTGGAGGTTGGATTGATGTCAGAATGGGAAAAGATGTAGCCTTGGGCGGGCATTGAATATAAGTCATACCTACAGAGATGGATCCCTGTGGGCATAAGGTGTTGATCCCAAGACTAGTATGAATTGACTGTAGCAGCGACATAGTTTTAGAATAGTTGGTGTTTGGTGGGATGGAAGGCATAGCATGAGAGCTTGATTTTTCTAGCCATGAGACCAAAGGTGGAGGCATACTAGTGACCATGGGTGCACTTAGTTGTGATCCTGTCATGCTTTGAGTGGAAGATGTGTTGGCCTGGGTCAGGTCATTGGTTTGACTGGGTATAGTCTGTGTCGATGTAGGTAAGACCAATGGTGGAAAGATTTGAGACACAACAGGTAGTATTTGAGGAGGCTGAGTAGTGTTTTGACCTGCGAGAGGGTTTTTGGGCCATATAGTCGGTACACTAAATTCAGTGGGGAGTTTGACTCCCTTCTTTATTAGCATGGCTAAGTAACATGCAGGGTTCCTCTCTATAACAGTGTTAACTACTTTCATGGAGTGAGCATCTTTCTCCACATCTTCAAGCTCTACTTCTATGATATCTTGGGAAAAGGCTGCCCAACGGGGTTGTTCAATGAATAGACCAAAATTGGTATTCACGAAAGGATCATTCTCTTGCTCTATTTCCCAAGCAAAGAATCTATTGATATATGACTCATCAGGTTGAGTTCTAGCCTTAAACCTTGTGTAAGGCCCTCCATGAGGTGTTTGAGACATAGTGCGGTCCAGGTTTTGTAACTAAAACAAGTGATATAAATCAAACAAGGAAGAAGATCCTTTCTAAGGAAGTCTGAGTTTTATTTTGGACAAGGGTAATTCGAAGGACAAATTTTGATATAACTTTATCCCAAAGTGGTTATGATAAAAAGATAAGATTTTACCGACCTTTGCCTTGGACAAAGTCACTTTGATAAAGATGATGATGTTTGATATGATGAGATCAAGGTATTTTGAGTCTGAGCTTTCGAACTAACAATATTTTTAACAATAATTGTGCTTTACAGAGAAGGGATAATCTTTAATGTTTAGAGATTCACACAATGTTCTTCACATTTTCCTGGGATAGATACTAGTTTTGGACACCAAATGAAGAATTCTTTCAAGGTTTTAGGTCAAAACAGGAATAATGTATCTCTGGTCAATTGCGGTACAACTTCACTGATTGCGGTAAAGTAAACGGTCAATTATGGTAATTTATCACTGATTATGGTAATAAACATGACGATTATGGAAATAAACAAGTTAATTGCGACAGACTTTCTTCAATTGCGGAAGACTTCCTTCAATTGTGGCACAATGCGGGCAATTGCAGTAAATGAGGAACAGTCTAAAAAAGACTAGAGGATAAGTATCACTACTTGACAATTTTGGAATTTTTTGGAACAATGCTTCTAATTCACAAGATAGTTGACGTTGACAACCCTAGAATTTAACACATTTGACTTGTTTTGATAGTTTGGATGTTTTTTTTTGCATTTTCAGAAACTGATCAAAGAAACAAACACAACAGACACTATGTTTTGAAGAATGAAGACTGAAAATGTGTATGTTCTACAACTTTTTCAAGTTGCAAGGTTATCATGAGGTCTCAACAATGAACAGTCAGATTAATCTAGGTCAATGGCTTTAGAATACAATGTTATAGGCCCAATGCTTGAATGTCTCTTAGCTCACACAGCAATTGTCACACTACTAGGACACGAAGGTCCACGACGTAGGTGCCCGTGTTTTTGTCATTTCTAAGTATTGTTGTCATGGAGTGAAGATCTCTTTCACTACACAAATACCGTGGGACACATATGTTGGGAATCTTGGGGGGAAATTCTGCAACCCCTTGCACTATAATAAGGTACCTGTTCGGAGGTAAAACGGGTTTGCCTCTAATTAATCAAGGTTGTAGTAAGGATCTGTAGTGTCTCTCCAATCAGTTTGTACATGTGTGACTCACTTAAGAGCCTAGTTGATCACGCTAGCTCCTTAGAGATATTCACCCGATCTAGATTATCACCAACACGCCTCTCTCGAGCTTGGCTAGATAAGATGGAACTTTGGTTTGCACCTTGTTTATATACTGATCGAAAGGATTACCGTTTTATGGTCGTTCTTCGAGGAAGAAGCGCATTCCCCGGAAAGGCCTTTCTAAAAAAATATAAAGGTTTTTAATCTAACAGATTGTGCAAGTGCACCCAAAACTCAAGACACAAGGTAAATCGATTAAGCTCCAAAGTTTGAAATCTGAACTAAGCTACACCACCATACAAGCACAAGTGTTCAATTTTAAGCCCAAAAGTAGGTGTTGATTGCTTGTTCAGTTTTAATGCACCAATTTGAGATATTTTTTGTCTTTGTTCAATTTTAATCCCCACGTCAATTTTAAGCCCAAATCCAAAATGTGAGATGTGAGATGTTTGGCAAGCACTGTTCTTTTTAAACCCAAATCGACAAGTGAATTCCTTTTAGTTTGATTTTTTTAAATAGGTTAGTTTCAAAAAGGATTTTTTCCAAAATGAGAGTATACATAACTTTGAAGCAATAGATGACACTTACCAACAACTTACCTTCCTGTTCGTGGGAATTTTTCATCCTACAAAAAAAATAAAGAAAGTATCAAATTTTTAGATAACAAGATGAAGAATTTGGCCCTGATGAGCAATCTTGCAGGAGATTGTAGTAATGCACAAGCAATTACGGTAAATAATAGGCAACTCTGACTTAGAAATATCAATTGCGGCAATATAACTTTCAGTTGTGGTAATGCACAATCGATTGCGGTCTAGATCAGTCAATTGCTGTATGGATCTATCAATTGTGGTACACTTTATATGATTATGGTACCAGTAGATCAATTGCAGCAAACTATAGAAAAGACAGAGACCCAGAAGATGACAGAAAATAAATGTGAAAACCTACAATCGATTGTGGTATTAAACCAGTCGATTGCAACACAATTTCATCGATTGTGACAAAGTACCAGCAATTACAAAATACCACAGATATAAAAAAATTACAGTTTTTTAGATTTGCGGCCGTACAGCCGTGGTTGATCAATTTTGTTTGTCATCTGCAAGAGATATTCGGGCTGTTTGATTCACGTTGGGTTCACCAAAATGTACGCCTCCTTTTCGTGATCTATGGTTCCCAAGCTTTCTGAAGGTGAGGGTTAGTAGCAAAGGTTTTACAAATGATATAAATCCAAGCACACGATACTACTAAAATGAATAAAAATGAAACATGATCAATAAAATGTAAAAACAAGAGAAAGAAAAACAAATAAATGTAAACCCCACGATGCTTGAAGCTTCTATTATTTCTCTCTACTCCTTTTGAAATGTTGTTCTTGATGCTCAGTATTGGTGGGGCAGCTTCTATGACTTGAGAAGCGTCAAGAATTTGCTAATTGAAATGTGTGTGTGTGATCATAAGATGACTTGAATGCTAGAACTAAACTGACATAGTAATGGTGCACGAGAGCTTGAAATCATGGATCCTTCAAATGGTTATGAAGGGTTTATTATATAGGAATTAGTGATGATATGAACGGTTGAGATCAATCCCAGAGATAGGGAGATGAATGGTTGAGATTAAAAGGAACTGGAGAAGCCATCAGTAAACTCCACCTCTTTATTTGGTAAAGAGGAGATAGAGTTTGGTTGACTGAAGAGCTAATTGTGAGTTACCTTTTTGAACTGAAGAGGTGGGTGAAGTTACACATATGGACTGGAGAGATGGGTAGAGTAACCCATGTGATCTGATTGGAGTTTTCTCTTTGAAGATAAATGAATATTTAATTTATTTATTTAATTAATGTTTTCAACATGTGAGATAATTGAATTCTTTTTTATTTAGAATTGTTTTATTTGAATGAAATTAAATTAATTTAATTGGAAGAATTTAATTAGTAAGTTTAAATATTTAATTTTAAACTATAGGAAATTGAATTTAATTAATTAATTAATGGTAATTAATCAATTAAGGTTAATTAATTAAATAAAAATTAATTATTTAATTAATTTTGAGAATTTGATTAGATGATTTGGGGAATGAATTTAGAGGAAAATAGATGATTAATTAATGATTTGAAAACCATTAATTAATAGATGAAAATTAGTGTTTTTAATCTAAAGTTACATGCTTGTCCATTTTAGGGTGTCTACAATTTCAAAACAAAAAATAACACAATTTATTTCAAGAATCACCCAAAAATTACATCATGACATGATAAACTCAATTTCAAAAGAAACTACTCAGAACATATTGATAACCAATTTATAATAACATTATGCAAATTAGTTATCCAACAAAATTACTAACAAAATTATAACTAATTTTCTAAGAAAATGCAAATAAACTCCTATAGATTAATTTATAAAATCTAACACATAAATTAATCTATTTTAATAATTACTAGGATTAAAATATAATTACAAGTAAAAGCTTTTTGGAATCATCCACATAATTTAATTTAATTTTTTATTTTTATTTTTAAATAGAATTTCTAAAAATAGAATATCTAAATAAACATAATTTCTAAAAATAGAATACTATTGAATCCAAATTTCAACAAGAATTATTTTAATACAAATAAATAAATCCTTCTTAAATAACATGCAAATAAATATATCTTATAAATATTTTTTCTTTAAAAAATCTTATGTAATTAATTTTCATAATAAAAGAGAGAACATGCATTTATCTTCATTTTATATTTTACTATACAATTGTAGATTCACATGTAATAATATTAAATTACTTAAATAATAAAGCATGCAATTTGATGCAACCAAGGAAAACATTCTAAATTTAATATTAATTCTTTCTTTTAAGAGAATTTTTAAACATGCAATTAACTTTATTGTTTTGTTTTCATGCAAACCTGGACCTGATTTCTAGATAGGAACCTGGTAAGGGTGCAATTTTCTTTCCAAGGTAAGGGATTTACATATCTGAGGGTTTCAAGCCAACTTTTACAACAATAACAAATTTCTCTCAAAGAAGACTTTTTTCAAATATTTGAAACCCTAAGGGCAATATTGAAAACTAAATCATCCCAATTGAAAACCTTGATGCCCATATACAACCAAAGCAATTTAAATGAAACCCTTATTCCCAAAAAATAGATGTGGCATGTAATCAAGAAAGAAAAAACCACAAAATTGTTTCAGTAACATATTCTTCTAATTTTAATCAATAAAATCACATAATAACAAACAAGGAAGATTCAAACAAAAGATCCTAGCATTCCAGATGCATAAAAGACAGGGATCTGGAAGCTAGAATTATCAAGATCATGATATTACCTTAGTAACTGATGAGAGGAATAAATTCACAAATCCAAGCAATTAAGAATCTAAAAATTCTCATAAGCTTTTCACAAATCTCCAATCATTTGATTTCTCCTTCACCCTGATTGAACTATTGGATGATATCAGTTTTGGTTACTAATCATGTTGTTGATATTCATGTTTTGTCACTGATGTCAACATATATTTCTATGGAGAAGAAAGACTGGCTACTTAACTAGAAGGAGTGTACGGACACTGTATGGATGATTCAGAATGATCAAAGTTAGATTTATGCAAAAGGATGTGTTCTGACCTTATTACTAAGGTTGCTTGGATTTATGTTACATAATGTGGATATTACAGACGATTTAGTGAAGACTGGTTTTCTGGACTGTAACTATGATTCTAGATAGAGCAGGTCTCTGTGTTTCATGTATATCTTTATGGCCAAGATATTTTAGAACTTGTGAGCTTACTGATGGATAGCCGACATATGGTAGATTAATGGGTTGAGTTCAATTGTTGTTTGGATATTGATGATGTCACCTGTGGCGTGTATTCTAGAGAAGACCTATTTCCTAAACTACTTCAAACATGTAGCGTGTGAAGTTAATTATGAGCATGAATTATGGATCTAGAAGTATATGTGATAGATTGTAAATGATGTATACTTGTTTTAGATCCTGTGTGTATCTTAGCAAGGGGCTATTTAATTATTTGCATGATGGAAAGCCTTAATTGGCCGACCTAGTTAATTATGTATTAGGAAAGCTTAACTGGTTGACCTAATGAATTATTGTAAGAGGGTATATATGAATGATAATTTCTTTTGGAGAAATGTGAAAGAGAAAGATAAGGATAAAGAGTTGTGGAAGCTGCAAAGCTTGTTGACTACTAGATATAAAGTAGATTTGATACTTCATTGGAACTGACCAAGGAAAGACAATTGCTATCAGACAGTTCACTCGAATGTGTATTTTCTTTATACACTTTATTCAGATTGTAAATCCTTGAGGGTGGCTTTAACCTTCTTTGGGCAGTGTGCCTTGGTAGTGAGCCTACTATTTTCTTTGACTCCTAATAGGGTCTATCTCCTAACATGGACTGTGTACTATAATATTGTAGCAAGCTCCTAACAGGGATAATATCTTTTAACCAGGATACTATACTCTCAGTACATTATTTTTGGGTGTTAATTCCCACCGGGGTTTTACCTTTAACAGGGTTTCCTCGATGAAAAAATATTGTGTTATGGTGTTGGGATTTACTGTGTTATTATTTACATTTGCAGATTTGATTTATAAAGTTTAAAGTTTAATAATCTATATTACAATTGATTCACCCCCCTCTTAGTTGTCTTGTGGACTATTATTCCTAACAATTGGTATCAGAGCTATTGGTCCTCAGATAGAAATTTTAACAGCTTGAGGTGATCCTGAAGATGACTTGCTACATGAAGGATAGTCTAATGTTTGATCCTGAAAACTTTGACAATTGGCAGAACAAGATGAGAACATATTTGCTATGTCTGGGAATTGATTATTGGATGATAACAAAGAAGGAAAAGGTAGCGACTGAGGAAAAATTAGAGAAAGCCACTAAATATGGTTGCAAGGGAATCCTTAATCAGTGCACTATCACAAGGAGAATTTACTGAAGTAAAGGACTTGGACTCTGAACATGAAATTTGGACAAGACTGGAAGCACTATATGTTTGAGACAAGTTTACAAAGAAAACAAAGTTACAAAACTAGAAGAAAAAGATGGAATCACTGAAGATGAGAGAAGATGAGAACATCAGAGCATATGGACAGAGAATTACTGAAGTGGTTACTAGTATTAGGAACTCTAGAGGAACTTATAGTGAGGAAGAACTTATTGCAAAGATACTCAGATCATTGACAACTGCATACAGAACCAAGGTTTGGGCTATAGAGGAGATCATACCTTTGACACCGAACTTCACCAGAGATATGTTGATTAGAAAGCTAACTACATTTGAAGCCGCATAATTGGGAGATACTTTACCTAAGGTTGAGTCAACCTTCAAAGAAACCGTGCACAAAAGCAAAATAATCTTACCTGGAAATGCAAGCACAAGTAGTAGTGACCTAAGAGAAGAACTTGGAGCCTATGCTGATGAATGGGAACAAATACAGGAAGAAGAAAGGAAGCTAGATGAAATCATAGCACTGATTTCCAGAAGAGAAAAGAGAGGTAAGGGTAAGTTTGAGGGGAAATTAGCTTTGAAATGTTTTTCATGTAACAAGATCAGTCATTTTGCATCTAGATGTCTTACAAGAATTCCAAAGCACAAACCTAAGTTTTTCAAGTCTAAGTTCTCAAAGGATAAGGAATGTTATTATGCTAGTGAAGGTATATCTAATGATGAAGATGGTGACTATGATGAAATTAGATTTATTTCTATTAAGGATGATGAACATATGCATGAAGAAAAAATTTAGTATCCCGAGTTGAAAAGAAATCTGAATGGGTCATAGATAGTGGTTGGTCACATCATATAACTGGAGACAAAAATAAGTTTGTGAGTTTGAAAAGACATGATGGTGGTGTTGTTAGATTTGGTGACAATACTGCTAAACTTATCATTGGAATTGGATCTATTTCCTTGGATGGAAATACTAACACTGATAATGTATTACTTTTTGATGGACTTAAGCACAATTTGTTGAGTGTTGGACAGCTAGTGGACAAGGGTTATCAACTGAACTTCATAAATGGAAAATGTTCTATCAAGAGTAAAATAGGGGACTTGATAGCATCTGGTATTAAATCTAGAGGTAATGTATTTGAATTGAACACATCTATATTAGAATGAATTTAGAATAACTAAGAGGGGGGTTGAATCAGTTATCCTCAGGTCTAGATGTACCAAATTAAACTTTATACCACTTTGAACAAATCAGATCTGCTCGGTAGCAATAGCATAAATCAACAACATACATATGCAGTTTTACTGTTTAAATGTAATCAGCTTGTAGAAACTTAACAATAAAACACAACATAAATATTCACACAAGTTGACACTAGTATTTAATGTGGAAACCCAATTTGGGAAAAACCACCAATAACATGCTGTCAAGTTTTCACTCTTCTGAAGAGAGATCTGTTAGGAGCCAACCCTGTTAAAGGTTAAAAACCACATTGCTAAATTTGACCTGGTTAAAGGATTTAATCACCCTATCAGAAGTGGCCTTGTTAGATGACTTAGAACATTCCACCTGAATGTCACCTTGCTCAAAGGATTTATACAATGACTATTAGGTCAACCTGGTTAAAGGATTTTGACTGATACAATGGTTAGAAAGTAATTCGTAGGTGTGATCTGATACATACAACTTACTTTGCAAATCCAGATCTAATTCATCTCTAATACTAATTCACTGAGTAGCCTCCACTCTCATTTCAATCTTCAGATCTACTTGGAAATCTGTCAAGAAATCACTTTCGTAGCTCTCTACTTCTCTGTTCAGCCTTCTCTGCTAGATCATGCCAATCATTCAATTAAATATGCAATCCTCTTGCATACACTTCTTTCTTACACATCATGAATAACCCCTTAAGGTTATCATATACCTCTTCATCTAGGTCAGATAAATATTTTTCCACTTAATCAAGATCGTAGATCTTAGGCTAGGTCAGATCCGATAGATCTTTTCATCTTTACATTTAATTTCCTTCTCCAAAGAAATCCCTAATTTAAATCTTTGATCTATGCATAAATCACGGTTACCCGTGCATTTAAATAGTGTGGACCATTCGTGCTTATCCTTAATAAACTTTACATATCCTAATAAAATCAATTATGTCAGCTAGAGATCTCAAATCTTGACAATTACCAAAATATTGTTGCTCGGCTAACACTGGTTTCCTCAGCAATTTACTAGCGCTCGATCATCATAGACTTTGCTCAGCATAAACTATTCTCAGTAAACTATCATCAAAAGATAAACAACACATTACTTTGCCAATGTGCCAACAGATCAAGTACCCTTGTGATTTCCCATAACTCAACCATTCCACTTGGTCTTCTTGTTAAATCTTCTTCATCAATCAATAGATATGGTACTCAAACAGATAGAAATAGTCTCACTAGTTAAGGTTTGACATCAATGACAAAACAACAATTGTTTCCATTGTAGCTTTCCAACAATCTAAACCTTCTTATTTTATTGAAAAGGTTGATGACAGTTGGTTATGGCACAGAAGATTTTGTCATGTTAATTTTGATACCATTGTGAAGGAAAGTACATGACAAAAGCAGTAAGAGATCTACCTAAAATTGTAAAGCCATCTAACACTATGTGTAGAGAATGTATTATGGGGAAATAGACTAGAAGCACTTTCAAGAGAAAAGCTTATTCAGTAAAAGAGTTGGATCTAGTGCATACAGATCTATGTGGTCCTACAAGAACAAGATCATACTATGGTGAAAGGTATTTTATAGTTTTTGTTGATGAATTTTCTAGAATGATGTGGGTTACATATTTGAGAGAGAAATCTAAAGCATTTGAAAAGTTTAAGTTATTCAAAGCAAAAGTAGAGAATGAATCTGGTTTAAAGATGAATTGTTTGAGATTAGACAAAGGAGAGTTTACATTAGAACTGTTTAATACATACTGTGAAGAAAATGAAATACATAGACAGACTTCAACTCCTAGAACTCCATAACAGAATGGGATAGCATAGCGAAGAAATAGAACCATATTAGATGCTGCAAGGACTATGTTGCTAGAAGGAAATGTGTCACATGTTCATTGGAGAAAAGAAGTTGGCACTATTGTGTACACATTAAATAGAATTCAAATCAGAGAAGGTACAAATAAAACTCCCTATGAATTATGGTTTGATTATGCACCTACTGTGAAATATTTCAGAATATTTGGTAGTAAATGTTATATCAAGAGAGATGATGAGATAGGAAAGTTTGATGCTATAAGTGATGAATGAATCTTTCTTGGTTATTCCACTAAGAGTAAAGCATATAAATGTTTCAATCTAAGACTGAGGAAATTGATTGAAAGCGCCAATGTGAGGATAGATGAAAAGTTTCAAATTCAGGAAAGAATATATGATTGTGGTCATATAACAGAAATAAGAGAAGTTACTGTTGAACCTGAAGGACCCTTGATGATTGAGAATGAGATTGAAGAAGAAGAACGGGCCAAAGCTACTGAGACATTGAAGACACCAAGGTATGTCAAGATAAACCATCCTGAAGATAAAATTCTTGGTGATGCAAGCAAAGGCATGATGACTAGATCTAGAGTTAGAGATGAGATCTGTTTGATTTCTCAAGTTGAACCAAAGACTACTAATGAAGCTTGTAAAATGAATCTTGGACTAAAGACATGGAAGAAGAACTAGAACATATAAAGAAAAACAATACTTGGGAATTGGTTCCAAGACCTAAGAGCAAAAATGTGATTGGCACTAAGTGAGTTTTCAAAAACAAGATGGATGAGGAAGGCACGGTGGTAAGAAACAAGGCTAGATATGTATGTAAAGGCTACTCACAACAATAAGGCATAGACTGCAAAGAAACATTTGCACCTGTTGCTAGATTGGAAGCTGTGAGACTATTCCTTGCTTATGCTGCACATAAAGACTTTAAAGTGTATCAGATGGATGTGAAGTCACCATTCTTGAATGGTGATCTAGAGGAAGAAGTGTACATTGAGAAACCTAATGGTTTTCCTTTGATAGATAATGAAAACATGGTTTGCAGACTAAAGAAGGCACTATATGGACTAAAACAAGCACCAAGGGCATGGTATGCAGAACTAGATAAACATCTACTTCATCTTGGTTTCAGAAAAGGTAATGCAGATAGTAATTTGTATTTAAGAATTGATGAAGATTGAATCTTAATTATAGAAGTTTTTGTTGATGATATCATTTTTGGAGGCAATGATAAAATGAGTAAGAAGTTTGCTAAAGAAATGGAGAATGAGTTTGAAATGTCAATGACTGGTGAGATGAAATTTTTTCTTGGTTTGCAAATTAATCAGAGTAAGAATGGCATTTTTATATCTTAGACCAAGTATCTTAAGGAAATGTTGAAGAAATTTGGAATGGAAGATTGTAAACCTATTGGTACACCCATGGTGACAAGGAAAAAATTGACTAAAAGTGATGAGACTCAAAGTATTGGGCAGACTAAGTACAGATCAATGATTGGTGGTCTACATTATCAAACACACACTAGACCAAATATTACCAATGCAGTTGGAATTGTGGCTAGATATCAGGTAGATCCTAAAGAGACACATTTCGTTGCTATGAAAAGAATTTTCAGATATTTGAAAGGAATAGTAGAATATGGATTATGGTATGAAAAATCTGATGATTTTACATTGCAAGCTTTTACTAATGTTGATTGGGAAGGTAATGTGGATGACAGGAAGAGTATAAGTGGTGGTGCATTTTTCTTGGGAAAAGGATCATTTCTTGGTTGAGAAAGAAGCATAACTGTATTGCTCAATCTACTGCTAAGTCAGAGTATATTGTTGCTGTAATAAACTGTACACAAGTCATTTGGATGAAACAAATGTTGAAGGACATTGGAATAATTTTCAAAGAACTATTGATTATCCATTGTGATAACACTAGCATAGTGAATATGTCAAAGAATCATGTAATGCATTCAAAGACTAAACATATTTCCATCAAGTATCATTTATTGAGGGAGAAGGTAGTAGATAGAGAGATTAAACTGGAGTATATTAGCACCAAGGAATAGATAGCAGACATATTTACTAAACCTTTGCCAAAAGATACTTTTGAATATCTCAGAGGCATTCTTGGGGTGATGACCCCTCCTAGTGAAGACTAAAATGATGTAGATATGCATCAATCTAGTGGATCTCAGATCTATATCATTCTCTAGACTTGGTGTATGGATCTACTCCTTAGGGGGAGTGATCACAGGAGAATACTATGGAGTACATTTGGGTGATCTTTCACCTAGATGATTGGACATGAAGATTTGAAAGAGATACATCTTATAGAAGACTACAGATGAGTTATCCAACACCCTTTCCCATTGATGCCAAAGGGGTAAGAAATCTATGTGAAAACCCCTACTATTTTGGGGAGATTTGTGTTGAGGATATTAAGAAGATTGTATTGAGAGAGAGTACTTTTGGGTTGATGCATATGGATTTTCCCATATGTTGCCATCAATACCAAAGGGGGAGATTGTTGGATGATATTATTTTTGGTTACTAATCATGATGTTGATATTCATGTTTTTTCACTGATGTCAACATATATTTCTATGGAGAAGACATACTGGCTACTTAAATGGAAGGAGTGTACGAACACTGTACAGATGATTTAGAATGATCAAAGTTAGATTTATGAAGAAGGATGTATTCTGACCCTATTACTAAGGTCACTTGGCTTTATGTTACATACTATGGATGTTATAGTTGATTTAGTGAATACTGGTTTTCTGGACTGTAACTGTGATTCTGGACAAAGCAGGTCTCTATGTTTCGTGTATATCTTTCTGGCCAAGATATTTCAGAAATTGTGAGCTTATTCATGGAAAGATGACATATGGTAGAGTAATGGGTTGATTTTGATTTCTATTTGGATATTGATGACATCAGCTATGGTGTATATTCTAGAGAAAACCTATTTCCTGGTCGACTTCATACATGTAGCATGTCAAATTAATTGTGAGCATGAATTATGGATCTAGAAGTATATGTGATGGATTGTAAATGATGTATACTTTTAGATACCGTGTGTATCTTAGCAAGGGGCTATGTAATTATTTGTATGATGGAAAGCCTTAATTGGCCGACCTAGTTAATTATGTATTAGGAAATCTTAACTGGCTGACCTAATGAATTATTGTAAGAGGGTATATATGAATGATAATTTCTTGTGGAGAATGTGAAAGAGAAAGATAAGGATAAAGAGCTGTGGAAGCTGTGAAGCTTGTTGACTGTTGGATACAAATCAGAGTTGATACTTCATTGGAACTGACCAAGCAAAGACAGTTGTTATCAGACAATTCACTGGAATGTGTATTTTCAATATACACTTGATTCAGATTGTAAATCCTTGAGGTTGGCTTTAACCTTCTTTGGGCAGTGTGCCTTAGCAGTGAGCCTACTATTTTCTTTGACTCCTAATAGGATATGTCTCCTAACAAGGATTGTGTACTGTAATATTGTAACAAGCTCCTAACAGGGCTAATATCTTTTAACAGGGATACTTTGACTCCTAACAGGGTTTGTCTCCTAACAGGGATTGTGTAATGTGATGTTGTAACAAGCTCCTAACAGGGCTAATATCTTTTAACAGGGATACTATACTCTCAGTACATTATTTTTGGGTGTTAATTCCCACCAGGGTTTTACCTTTAATAGGGTTTTCTCAACAAAAAATATTGTGTTATGGTGTTGGGATTTACTGTGTTATCATTTACATTTGCAGATTTGATTTATAAAGTTTAAAGTTTAATAATCTATATTACAACTGATTCACCCCCCTCTTAGTTGTCTTGTGGACTGTTATTCCTAACATGAACAACCTCCAAAATGGCTTTCAATCTAAGGATATAGAAAACCAAGCAATTAGGTTTTCAAAAGTGAAACCCTAAAGGGTATTAATTATCTAATTAAAAATTAAAAGAAATGCTTTATTTTCAATTTTCACTTAAAGCATGCACATCTCAACTTTATAATATAAAAATAAAGTCATAATTGAAAATGCATGAAAATATATTTCAATTAAATTAAATCAATTAATCATGCAACTTAAAGTAATACTCAATAATTCAACTTTGCACAATTAATTACAATCATTGAATTTAATATTTATTAAATCTAAATTATTTAAATCAAGACTTAATAAATGTAATCACCTAAAATTGGTTCAGCCAAAGCAATTTCCCTAAATGCTAATTATAAAGACCCAATCTCCTAATCATGATCAAATCAAGCTAATCTTCAACATAATTGTGTAATTGAATTCGATCAATTCATTTGCATAATTCATCAACAATCAAACATCAATGATCATTCATTGATTAATACTCCTAGCTATTTAATTAAATCAAAATAAAAAATCCCATGGCTAGTGATATTAATTAAGATGATTTAATTAATTGTCCTATTATCTACTCAACTCACAAAAGGACAAA
>MU224808.1:331007-348701 GCA_018584345.1 Thuja plicata | reverse complement strand
CATAGACATAATGCTAGTTTCATTTCTAGCTCATATATTCTAGCTCAATTTTGCATTAATGTAGATGCATTCTCAATTGAATCTTCCATTTCATGATTGTCAATTCTATGATCTAATGTGCTAATCTGAGAGAAGCTAACAATTTAGAGTAGAATCTTCATGACTAGGAAACAATAATTTGATTTCTCAAGGTTTTCTATGTTTTTCATTGAATTGATCTTACTAACCTTGGATATAATGATTTATTGAGTGTTTGTGTGCAGTATACTTGCAGGATACATAATAACACATCACATTTTGGTGCCCACCGTGGAGCAGATTGCTCATTTTTATGAAATTCTGCTCTCTGTTCTTAACAGTTTGACTTTTTGCAAGTAATTTACCATTTGGGGTTGTTTTGCTAGCATTTTTGAGAGTGTTATGTCATTTAGGAGGATTATTTTATCACCTCGTGTCATGCTAATATCATCTGTTGATTCACTAACATCATCTCTGGAAGGTATAAAATTGGCTTTAATGTGTATTTGGTGATTCCTTTATCATTTCTGGAATTCTTTATCATTTGAAGTAAAATCTTTATCATTTTTTGTTAAGTTTAGCGTCTGAGGTTAAATCATTATCATTTTTGGGATTTATCATTTTTGGTCTCTGAAGTATCATCTATAATCCAGAGAGTAGAAATACAGAATAGTTTCATTGATAAATTGGATTTCTAACATGTTAACTTGGTTGTTTTCGTGATTTTGATCATTTTTATAGCAGCCTAACATGTTTTGCAGGACGTTTGCCAAAGATTTCCAAGGAGAGAAACTACTAACAAGTTTGTTGTAGGTGGCCAAATTGCAAAAATTCAAAACACTTTGACACTTAAAACAATTTTTGTGCATTTCCTAATTTGGATAGAGGATTATGCTCTTTTCCCTTTGTGAAAATCAGAAACTCAAACCCCAAATTATGCTTTGTACTAAAATTGGAGGAAATGAACAATTTTCTTTCATATGTGAAGTGTTTTATCAATTAAATTAGGCATCTTAACATCAAATTTAGGGTTAAATTTTGGTTTCATTAGAGGATTATGCTATTTTCCCTTTGGGAAAATCAGAAACTCAAACATGAAATAGAAGATTAATTCTTGATTTGAGGGAATGAACTTTGTTTGAAGTGCTTGATAGGAGAAAACATTATCGAGTAGGAGAGTATGCTCTTTTCCCTTTGGGAAAATAAAAAATCTAGACCTCTTTTCAATGCCAATCCTCTTTACTTTCTTTATCCTTTAGTTGGGCTTGCCGGTGAGGAAAAAAACTCCCAGGACAACCCACGTGAGAACAAGGTGTGAGCCACACCACTCTAACTCATGTAAAACAAATTTACTCTTTCGGGTTAAAGCCTGGGGAGTCGGATGTCATTTGAGCTTATACTCAGCTCACGTCTAACTTAAGGGTGGCCTAACAGTCTCAATCATGTTTTTGTGACTCCTTTTTCCAAGACGCTCTACGAGGCTATACACCTCAATCACACTTACATGGACATAGAGGATACAACCAAACTGAGAACCTTACTAAACACCTTAGGATTAGAAGCAACCCAGATCACCCCCAAAAGGTGATAATCCTTGTGCAAGGAAAAAAGTAATTGCCCCAAGATACTCATCATATCATGCTCCCATTTGTGTTTGGAACCAGATAATATGGTATCATGACTGGAGCCATTGCGTGCTTGGTGATAGCCATATTCGGATTAGAAAATGGGTGTGTACCTAAGTCTATGAGCAATCGATTCTCATTCTATGGCAATTTTGTAGGGATAGCGTGTGTTTGTACCCTTATAATCACAAAATTTTCAAAAACAAACAATCCTTATCAAAACCATGACAAAAACAACTTGCTTTGTGTGTGTGTGTCACTAAAATTTGCATAATTTAAAACACCTTGCAAGCATTCCAAAAATGGGTGACTCTATTCAAAATGGTGGTTGGTTCCTTTACACAAAAGTTCTCAAGAAATTACTTCAAAAATTTGCTCAAAAACATTGGTCCTAAAGCATTGTCCTTGGTTCTTGTAGTCTTGTTGGTCAAACCAAAGGTTGTTTCTAGTGTCTATTTCATCATTTTTGGGAGGGATAACCTATTTGGTCATTGTCAAAATAGAGGCCATTTGTGTACATCTTTTGTACAAGTCTTATCATTGATTCAAACCCCCTTTGCAGACCACGTGCACCTCATGTTGTCACAGATATCCAAATCAGTCAGATGAGTCTACAATTTTCCAAAACTTTCTACACAATTTTACCCCAACTTTGTGAGGTCATAACTTTTGACTCAGTGCTCAAAATTCAGAACCGTTTACACCATTGGAAAGGTCTCCAAAAATTCTACGTTTGTCTCTAAACTAGCGTGCCTACATCAACCCAATTTTAAAGACCAACGAAAGTTTCAACTTCCAAAAATGAGCATAAGACCTCCAAAAATGCAAATTACCAAAAGATGTAAAGAAATTGAAAAAAAAATGAAAAAATTGCATTTTTTATTTTTTCTCAAAACGATCATACATGCTCATGATCTCTTGGATACATCAAATTAAAGGTATTAAGAGACAAACCTCATCACAAAAGACTATAATTGTTCATTAAGAGACTTGAATCAATCATAACATGGTTACAAACAAATGGGTTGGACACTATAATCATAACAACAAGGAAGAAGAAGAACTTATTGCAACCTTATCAAAGAAAATCCAATCTTTACAATCGCAAATTCAAGACTTGAAAGAGGAAAAGGATACGTCATCAAAAGTGCCTTCACTAAGATCAATTGTTTCTTCTATCTATGATCATGATTCACACATATCTTCCTATTCTTCAAGAAAAGAGAGACTTACTTATGGTGATCCTATCTTTGGTCAAGAGGTTATTTCACAACATCACACAAGTCTGGTTTTTGATCAACATCCTCATAATCTTGAATCCAACATCTCATTAGAGAGTTCAAGTGAATCTAAATTTCCATGGGATAGAGAATTTACTCCTTTGGGACAATCTTATGAATCCATTTTGGAAGAACTTCTCGAAAACAATCTTATCACGTTGCCTCAAATCACTTCATGTGGTTTTGTATTCTTGAGAAACTATTGTGTCTATCATAGACATAATGAACATACAACTTCAGATTGCATGGAGTTGAAGCATAAAATCCAAGATCTTATTGATGAGGGAATAATTTAAAATCTTAATGATTCATCTAATCAAGATCAAGATCAAGATACTACTCTCAAGCATGATCAAAATCATGAACCTATGTCTAGCAATGACCCATATGTCACCTCCACTTCTTCCACCATTCCTCCATCTCAAAAAACTTCAAAGCTATCTACATTATCTCCATCAAACAAAGAACCTAATGCTTTTCTTGATAACTATGTCTACCCTCAACGACTGCCTTTAAAAGAAATCCAAGCTAATCTAAATATTGCTGCAAGTCTATTACACACTTCTGAGATCAAAGATCCTAAGCTTTCATGTACTTCAATGCCTATTTTGAATGATTCCCCAACAACTCTTCAAGAATACATCATGAATATTAAAACTCCTACCTTGTCCTTAGAAGTGGTTCCATGTCAAGAGGACGATTTGAAATATGAAGAAACAAGTCTTACTAAAGATCAAGATCAAGACATTATCCTATCCTCTCCAACATTTGATGAAGGTCCCATATCCTTACAATTTTAAGACGATCGCCTCATATCTTTTCATTTCTTCCAAGAATATATTCCTCCATCTCAAGAGCTACATAGTCCTACATCTCCTAAGCAAGATCAAGATATTCATTCTACTTCCAATGAGCTTATTGAAAATCAAGAGCAAAGTGTTCTCTATGCATTATCCAAAGATCCTTGTTAAGATCAGAGCATCCCATCATCCCCTTGTCATACTCCTTCATATACACCTCAAGAAAACATCATTCCTCCAAAGCCATGGCAGGACGATAAATTCCCTCAAACTTTAGTGGCTCCTATCAAAGTTGTTCCTATTGATATAAAGATGACTCCTAACAATGAGAGCTTTGGTCATGCAACTCACTCTAATGATGCTGATCTACCTTACACACCTTATCTTCCTCCATTTAAACATAGACATATATCTTCCCCATCCACCAAATCCATCCTTGGTCCCTATATTCCAAAGTTAAAACCATCAAACCTTCCATCTATATTGGGTCCTTACATTCCTCCATCCACTATACCTATCACTCCTAGATTATCATCCACTTACCCTATCTCCTATCAAGATCAACAAAGACATGCATCCTTGAACCCTCCATATCAACTCATCCCTATGAACCAGTCATATCAGCCTTATGCATCCACAATTCCTGAGTCTTTTGGAAACAATTTGGATGTCAAACAAAGAAAGCAGAAATCCAAGAATCCACTTACATATGAAGATCACCATGTCTAGTCTAATCGACATGTGAATACAAAGCAAGAAGAGATGCTAAAGAGATTGCAAAGGTCCACCAAGCAAAAACAAAAATCAAAGAAAATGTGGGTTCCTAAATCTCTCCTTGAAGAAATGCATTCTAAAACATTGCAAAAGAAATAAAAATCAAAGACTATGTGGATTCCTAAGTCATTCTTAAAAGACTTGCACACAAAAGAAAAAATCAGAATTGGCATCCAAGCTTCCAAAGGCTTCCACTCCATTTTCTTCTCCATCCATATTGGGTCCTTATGTACCAATATCCATATTCATTCCTACATTGAAACCTCAAGCTATTTCACCCACTTTTCCTCCATCATTCCACCACCTTTCAAGATGTGTGTCGATGTTGATATTGTCACCCTATCCATCTATTCTTTCACAAAACTTTCAATACCCTACCCAATATCCTACACCTACCCACCATCCTTCTATATTGGCTCCCTACATTCCATCCATCCCATATCCTTCCATGCCTCTCATCTAATCCATTACATAAATCCTTGGCTAATGTCTTCCTTATTCTCCATATCATTCTTCTCTACCGTCACCCTATCAGCATCTTTGAGCATACTTTAAGCGGCCTTGGCCTATCATATCATATCCTTTGAAGGAGCACTATCCAAAGATCAAGAGGTATAAATTCTTCCCTAAAATTGAAAAAAGAAAAAAGAAAAAAAAGAGAGAGAGAGATTGGAGAAGAGAAAAAGTGCCTAGGTGACAACCTGGTAAACAAGCACCTTGGTAGCAAAAATAAAGAGAAATAAATCCATCCTATGGTGAAAACCACTTCTTGTGGCACCTTGGAAAAGTACCATGATGAAAACTTGGTAAAAAGGCGTCATGCGTAATTCCTCCTACTTGCACTCTTCACTTGGGGGAAAGTTCCTTCCATGTCATCTTATCCATCGTATCTTTCATCCAGATAGCCCATGTGCATCTATGTTCATTCTGATTATCTTGACAAGGTTGAGCCTATCTGTGAATGCTTTACATATTTGCATCCATATCTATGATACCCTATCATGATCTTTCTTATCCCAAGCTTATCCTCACTATCCATGAACATCCTTGCACTAATCCAAACACTATCCCAACACTATCCTATCAATTTGACCACTTGGTCTTGATCAAAAGGAAGAATTAAAAATGCAACACAAGTTCTCAGAACTCTCTTGACATGTCCACTCTTTTGGACTATAGAATATCCCACATGTTTTTCATGACATGAGGTCATTTCCCTATATGCTATCTAGCACCACTTCATGAGATAACATTGTTATATTCTTGATCCCTAGCTTGGGTAATCTTGAGGAGACTGTCCTTGAAGGTGGCATTCACCTGCTTCATCCACCATTGTTAATCCACTTCTGATCTATCAATCCATCTGTAAAGCCCTATACCTTGCTAGACATTGGTAGTAAACCAATGTGATCATGCTTGAGAATTGGTAATCTAAAAAATCCAATAACATTTTAAAATCTCTAAAAATCCAAAAACATTTTAAAATCTCTAAAAATCCAAACAAATTGTAAAATCAAAAAAATCAAAAAAATTGTCAAATATGCATTTATTCTCATTGCTTGTGCATATCTTGTATATCCTTTGCATCCTTGTACAGTCTCGATCAGTTTTGTATCCTATTTTCATATCTTGGAGCCATTACACATCTCATCCTTGAGACAATTATACCTAGCTAGGGAAAGTTCTTAGTCATCCTGGGGAGTTAGTTCCTAAATTCAACTATCAGTTCAAGTGGAGTCCACCACATTACCTATCACATATCAAGTTTTCTACTATTTTACAATACTGGTGTTTCTCAACATGCACGAGCTTTAAAAAATAGAGTTTCTTAACACTCATCAAACAAACAATGATCACAAAACAAAAACAATTACACACAATCAACTAACGGTGTTTCTCAACACTACCTATCATCGATAGTATGATTATTATTTTTTTTATTATGTCCTCCGAGTGACTCTATGATGTCTTCATACTAGAGAAACAAGGACAGGGGCATGATATTTTCTATATCTATTGTCTATTATCATTGATGATTGATTGTGACATTTTCTTTGTTTGCTTCTTGAAAGTTAATTCATGATAGTAGGAAAATTTGTCTTAGGACATGATCATCAAATAATCATCGAGGACATTTGCATATGAAAAGGATTAATGATTTTTTGTTAATCCGTGCAAGCAGTATTCATATCAACATGGTTGCCTAAGTACCAGTGGTGGTTGTACTTGCTTATAACTAACACCTAACAACTAACAGCTCTATGATGAAATTAAGCATAATATGAAGACAAATATGGAAGATTGCATCACATTTTAGGGGAATTAATTTTCATTCTAGCATGCATCTGCCTTGATCACAATCACCTCATAGAGGAAAATCTACCTCTAACATGGTTGAGTATCACATCTAAGATCCTTGAATCTATCATCATGGTTGATCATTATTTTCTTTCAACATCATTATTAGGAGCTCAATCGAAATGGATTCTAAATCAATCTTCTACATCATCAACATCAATCCAATCTTTGGAATCAATTGAACATTTTCTAAACTCATCAACCCAACATCATTCAACATTCTTCTATCACATTTTGATCTCTCTCCTGAGGGGGCATTATCATCATCATCATCATCAATATTCTTACATCTGGAACATCAAACAACTTTGTTATCAAATCTGATGTGTTGTATCAAATTTTTTTCATTAAATCAATCATCAAACTGAATCTAGCAACAATTATCGATCATATCAGAGATCTCATCTAATCAAACTGAATCATATTGATCAGGGGCATATCAATTTCAACGCATCACATCAAATTGATAGTCTTGTCATCATAATCAAATCAATTTTATCAACACTAGGGGCATATCAACTTCATCAAGATCCATATCAAGTTGGTTGTCTCAATCAAAATATCAAATTGGTTAATCAATCTTATCAACATCAATATTTTTAGTATCTCTTTGGCAGATAATTAGTTTCATCACATCATATCAAACTGGTTATGCTAGCTATTATTAATGATCTCTTATCCAACATCATATCAAATGTAGATTTATATCGACATCGGACATCAGATATTCTTTGAATCAACACATTGATCGCACATCGATTCAAAGAGGGGAAAATGTAATCACCTAAAATTGGTTCAGCCAAAGCAATTTCCCTAAATGCTAATCATAAAGATCCAATCTCCTAATCATGATCAAATCAAGCTAATCTTCAACATAATTGTGTAATTTAATTCGATCAATTCATTTGCATAATTCATCAACCATCAAACATCAATGATCATTCATCAAGGATCATTCATTGATTAATACTCCTAGCTATTTAATTAAATCAAAATAAAAAATCCCATGGCTAGTGATATTAATTAAGATGATTTAATTAATTGTCCTATTATCTACTCAACTCACAAAAGGACAAAGAATTTAAGTCTAACCAATGAGCTTCAATTACATGGATCACTCGAGGTCCTAATCTTAGCCATCCCTCAATGGATGTATCTCAACCATTCAACTCAAATTTGAATTTGAGTCTTTCCCTCCAAAGGAAAATCTATAAAAGCAACTTCATCAAGGCTATTATCAAGCTAGATCCTCATTTGCATAGACATAATGCTAGTTTCATTCCTAGCTCATATATTCTAGCTCAATTTTGCATTAATATAGATGCATTCTCAATTGAATCTTCCATTTCATGATTGTCAATTCTATGATCTAATGTGCTAATCCGAGAGCAACTAACAATTTAGAGTAGAATCTTCATGACTAGGAAGCAATAATTTGATTTCTCAAGGTTTTCTATGTTTTTCATTGAATTGATCTTACTAACCTTCGTTATAATGAGTTATTGAGTGTTTGTGTGTTGTATACTTGCAGGATACATAATAACACATCACAATAATTTAATTAATTAATTAAATATCGGCATTTAATTAATATTAATTATTAAATAGTCATATATTTAATATATCAATGTTGTAACCATATCAAAGGTGCAATAATTACATTAGTATTTACCATAATTATTTATTAAATAAATCAATCCAAAAGCATCATTAATCCAACTGAAAACCATCTAAATAGAAAAACAACTGAAACAGACAAACAATTAAAAGAGACACACAAGCACCCAAAGAAAGGCTCACAAATCCACATCACTTGACAGATTCAAATAGGATAGTCAATCAGATTCTTGATTGTTTATAGGAAAAAATAAGGGTTTAGGGTATGGATTTAGGCATGGATACTATATCCCCTCTCTTACCATTGAGATATTGTGATGGGGCACGCTCACTCCTGCCAATTTAGGGAAGACGTAGCCCGGTACCTGCAAACCTATCATCACAAAGACAAATATATGCATATAATATAACACTCAATTTTTGAGACCAATTTATCATGTGGATCTCGCCAAAGAAAGTAACTACGAATCTGCCCCATACCATACCAAACATGTCAAACACAAAAGTAAAACATACAAATGATCCATTTGCATACAAATATAGGATCAATATTGTTAGAAAATCATAATCAAAATTACATCATAACATATACATAACCATCATGAAATAACTATAAAACACATGTAAAAAGAAGATATAATACACTAAGAAATGAATCAATAATTTAATGAAATGTAATACATAAATATCATCAAAACCAACTGAAATAAACCACACATACATGAAAAGGCCTAAAAGAGTTCGGCAACTAAAACAGAAAAGAAAACTAAGGGGTGGGTATTACATCCTCCTTCCCTAAAACTAGGCTTACGCCTGGAAGCCTACAACAAAGATACAGATATGAATATCTCAACACAAATCATCCTACCAAGTCCCAAAAGAATCAAAGTGTGGGTCCCATAGGACCCTTCCCAGGTCTCAGATTTGAACATTGGGGATCATTCTCAATTGTAGGAATACAGAAACTAGCTTCTCATCCTTTGCTCGCAACCCCACTCATAGGAGCATGATACATAGCTAGAGGGTGATCAAAGGCTTCATACACTCCATGAGATCTACTAGCATTCCCAATTGTAGGCTCAGAAGATACTGGCCTCTGTCCTAAGAATTGCGTTGCACGCCGAGGATAATTGACCGTAATATGACCAAACTGCCCACATGAAAAACAATCTCCTCTACTACCACCTCCTCTAACTCAAGGTGCACTAGATTTCTGAGAACTACCCCTATTGACATCCTGATGCACACTCTGCACTAGTTGAATAGTCTGATTGCGCTTGTTGCGTTGAATATCACATAAATTCCTAATCTGAGAACCGCCACTAAAAGTAGGAGGAATGATTCCTCCCTATTGTTGAGACTGATTACCTTTTGGAAAGGTAGAAGGACCCCTAGAATTCCCAGCTCCCTGAGAATGATTAACTCTATAACCAGAAGTAGGTCCACTAGATTGCACTGCCAATTGACCACCATGGCCCAATGTGTGTGAGAAATTACACCTTCATGAAATTAGGACTCTAAACTACAATTCTATGGAAAGAAATTTAATAATTTAATCTAAGAATTGCAATTAAATCCATGACATCTCATGGTTCCCTATTTAATCTTTGTTAAGAGAGCTCTCAACCTTAATCTCTCTCAAGGAAAATCCTAGAATGAGAAATTTAAAGATAAAATGTCCAGATCTAGCTCAATTCTCAAGATGATATGGAATTCTAATGCAAAATTCTCATGATATGCTCCTCAAATCAACAATTGCTTCTACAAATGCTCAAAAATACTTCTCAATTGCTCACAAATGCTCTCAACTGCTCAAAAATTGACTATAATGAGGATGATTTGCACTTGAATTTCTAGGATATCAAATGCATAGAAAATGGCTTGTATTTATAGCAAATTCCCAAGGGTAGGGGGTAGAGTGAATTAACCATGGGTTAATGCTTGGTTGAGTTTGATCCCTCAAATGGTTTCAAATGGGGGGACCATTTAAATGGTTGTCCTCAAAGGGTGGGACAAGAAGACAAAATCCTCAATTCTCATTGGTTGATCAAATTGAGTTGAAAGAAATTAGGATTTATTTAATTCAATCATTTAATTAATTTAGCTATGTAAGGGTGAATGGGTTGAATTTGATTTTTGATTTAAAACTATATAGTTAATTGATTAAAATCAATTATATAATTTGATTGCTCCCTTTTAGACTTAAATTTGGTTATTTGATTTCATGATTATTTAATCCTTTGATTTTAATTTGATTTTGTCTAATTTCCTTGATAAATGTCCATTTGAATGATTTTGATCCATTTTGATGCATTTTGATGAGATTTAGGGCAATTGGCTAAGATTTGCAGATTTGGATGATTAAGATACACCTGGTCAATTTTAGGTATCTACAAATGCCCATCTTTGAATTGATGTGCAAAGCGCATTGATTCAAATAAAACTTGATGTCCTGATCATTGATTTGATTGATTGATGCAACACCTGATATTGATAATTTGATTGATACCCTAATGTGAAACCGGATGCAGAACTTGATGTGAAACCCTGATGTGGAATGCCCCACTGATAAAGTTTGAATTTTTAATGATAAAGTTTGAATTTTTAATGCCCTAGATTTGATGTAAGATATGATGCAGAATCCCAGTTTGATGATATGATGATGCCCCCTCAGAAATGAAAGCATTTTGATGTTCTAAATGCCAATTTTTTTTTGATGAACCTGATGATGAATAGATCTAAGATGATTTCATTTCTGATAAACAAAAATGTTGGAAAAGATGTCAGAAGATGCCCCAGTGTGCAGAAATATGCAATTGAATCCAACTGGGTCAAAAACCTTCAAAAATAAAGGTAAAATAGCTTAAATAGGTTGAAAAACCTAAATTTACTATTCATTTTCACTTTTTACTGTTGATATTTTACTCTGATCTTGTGACGATCGACAGTGATGGTGGTCCCTATTCGAGAGCATCGATTCGAGAGAGCACGCCGTTATTAGAGAACTCCTGACTAAGGACCTCCAGTGAGTGATTTCAACCTTTGTAGTGCATTTATTGCTCATTTAAATAGCATTTATTGCAATTTTTTAATGCTTTTTAGATAGACATTTGCAAAATGATGCGTAGGAAACTTTAAAACCTGCCTAAGCTAGTGAAAAGCCGCCTCCACACATTTTAAAGCCGCGTTGGAGAGATTCAGAGCCACCTAGGACTTAGGTTAAAATTTTCAACCCAATTAGTTTTTCATCGCCTATGAAACCCTATCATTTCAAGGCCGCCTATGAATTTTAAAGGTCGCGTGCTTGGTAAAGCGTCACCTCTGATGATTAAAGTTTCACGTATGAGATGTTCAACACCGTGGGACTAAAAAGCCGCATAAATTGAATCAAGTGCCACCTCCAAGAAAAATTGAGAAAACCTGAATAAAAGATAGGAAGAATTGTGTTTGATTGATTGATTGAATGACTTGATTGATTTCCAAGCTAGAAAATGTGATTCCATGATGTCACTTAGTGTTTAGGATATTATAAAAATCATATCGATGAATGTTTGATATGCTAATCAGATTAATTAAAATGATGCCAAATTGATCCCTTCTCAAGATATAGAGGTTAGGAACAACAGGTTGATGCGCTCAAAATAGAGCAAGGATAGATTTAATGTGTTTGATTGACTCAGAATGATCTACCAATAGAAAGACTAATATAATTCACTTTGTTTCAAAATGTAGGAACATTACCGTAAGTTGCGAGTATGGGGTGTAGTTTCTTGGATCTTTGATTTAGTTGATGAGCTTACGCCTTCTAAGAGATGTACTATCGAGATATGTGGTCTTAGTTTCCTTCTTGATCTCCCTCGGTTTCACATAAACTGAGGTCTATTGACAGCTATGGCAGAGCGATGGCACTCTGACCATAACACTTTACATCTACCCCTCGGAAAGATGACTATCATGCCAGAGGAAGTATATAGATTATTGAGGATCCCCACTTATGGAGAGCGAGTATCCTATGATTTAGTTTATGATGGCAGCATGTGCAGATGGGTGTTCAGAGACAACACCATTGAGAATGATTGCATTATGTGGGTACAATTCGCTTCGTTTCCTACCTTGCCAACATTATTAGAAGTAGTTATCAGAGGATTATTGCTTCCTAATAGGAGAGGTCATGTCTTTGCAGTTAGATGGGGTAGTATATTGGAGGACATGATTGTACATCCTCAGATATTTGACTGGGGTTCATGTGTGTTAGCCTAGCTTTATCATGATCTTCATGAGATTGTATACAGGCGCAGCGCATCTATCTCAGCAGGTGTGGTTTTACTAGTACAGTTGTGGACTTGGGAGCATATATCTATCACCAGACCAGTCTCGGCATGAGTTCGGACCTAAGGATATCTGTATGCTTTTTTGTACAATGGTATGCTTGTCCAGCATCATCTGGGCAAGGTTGAGTTTTGGCATCGTACTATCGATGATATCGATCAGGTCATATGGAGACCATATTTGAGCTACGAGAGGTGGTGAGAGGATGATGATGAGTTGCCTTATATGTTTTCCCCTTGATGGATGATTGGTCGATCACAACTATGTATAGAGAGATTTTTCTTCGGGAGAGTGTTCTGTCAGTATGGCCGAGTATAGGATATGCCTCAGGGTATGGCACTTTATGCGAGGGTATAGGTAGAGCGATCCATGTGGGGAGCTCAGGTTGACTATCAGTATGCATGTACATAGATTGATTAGCTTGGATTTGTGAGATGGGATTTGATGACACATGTAGCTAATGCAGGTATGTCCACTGAGTATCAAGAGTGGTTCTTACGACATCACTTTGTTAGATTTATAGATCCAGCTAAGCCCATTCCTGATATTGATGATCTATCTGATGATGACGGTGGTGATGATGATGGTGATGGAGATTGTAGGAGACATCAGAGATGGAGAGTTTAGAGAGCACCTAGAGTACAGAGAACTGTGGGACCTTGAATGCAGGGTGGTCATGTTAGGGGCTGAGGTGGTGGATTTGGTCAACCTAGACAAAGATGAGTGTAGGTACAGGTACCTCCCCAAAGATAGGCTCCTAGTAGAGTTAGTGTAGAGAGGGCTAGGTAGAGACATAGACAAGTCCAGGTTGCTAGATAGGTTCTTCCATAGGTTCCATTATAGGGATAGGGTCCACAAAGACCTCCATCTCTGTGGAGATAGGTTCCTCAGGTAGATCCACAGAGTAGTACAGCATCGATGATACCACAGGATCCTTTAGCGCCATAGGCACCTCAGGCCCCTCCAGCATCATAGGTACCTCTAGCTCCTCCCATTTTGGATAGCTTAGTTTAGGATGTTCATGGATTACAGGCAGGGATGACTGCAATTACTGGCTGGTTGGATCATGTTATGACTATGTTGTAGCAGTTCTTGGCTACGTTAGCTCAGTTACCTACCAGTGCTAGCACTAGTCAAGCACCACCTTCCACATAGGATAGATCAGGTGACAAGGATCCTGATGGAGCAGGAGGTTCAAGTATAGGTATCATTGGAGATGGATCAGGTGCCCCTAATGGGTCATGAGATAGATAGGGAACTATGATATCCAGATATTGTATTGATGTATCATGTGGACTTTGATCAAGATTTGTGATAGATGGATCACTTTGTTGATGTATCTTTGATATACATATTTGCTATAGACATTTGATGATGGAAATTTATTTATGATGATCTTCCATTGATTCCCCTTTGATGATGTTGTTATGAGATTTCTTGTATGCATATCTACATGATTTTATGATACATTTCTTTTTATTATGCTATGGATGCAATGTCTTAGAGTATGACATAGATAGATGGATGCAAATGATGTTAATGCCACTTATTTCTATATGATTATCTGATTTTATCATGATGTATGGATTATGCAATGCAATGATATGGATGCAATACTTAGTTCAAATGGTAAAATGAATGCAACTATCTTTTTGGATTTTGGTGTATGCAACTGAATTTATGAAATGCAATTTCTCAATGATGATATGGATAAATGACTATTTATTAATGTTTTGTTTCTTTGCTTATCTCTTGATATGAATATATAATGATTAATGATTAATACTATGAATGCAAAATATAATCTCATATTGATGATTTGAAACCATTGAATTTATGTATCCCATATTAATGATGAACCCCCTTTGACTTTGGAAATTTGCTAAAAATAAAGGCTATTAAGATAACATGCAAATGCAATTAATCTAACATGAAAATGCAATGCAACTAATTATCCTTGAGGTTTGCAAAATAAATTCAAATAGAGATATATTTTCATCATTGAGGGTTGTGGAACTAGGAGTCGATACAATCCTTACTGGTGCCACTGTGACCATAAGAATATGAATATGACTTTTGTCTCATTTGGTAACCTGTTGTGAACCAAGTACAACCCTCACTAGTTGAATGACCAACTATGGGAGTATGAATACCAGTTTCATCAGATTCAATGTTGCAAGTGGATGTTGGTATTAATATATTGAAGATATAAATAGCCAAGGTATCCTTTTGAGTGAACAAACAAAGGTTAACCCTCCTTCTTATATGAATGTCCTTGATGGTTCTTTGATGACCATGTCATTAGACCAATTCACACAAGTTAAAGAATCTTCCTCAAAATATTCATACAGAATTTTAAGAAAACATCATGTCTTCATCATTGCCAATCTAGTTGAAACATCATCGATGTAGCTAAAAAGAACATGACTCGAAAAAGTCAATGAAAACTCATCAAAAATTCCAAGTGTTTTGAAATGTATCAAGATTTTCAAAAAGAATTCCACACATGTTGATCATTTAAGGTTTGTCAATTTTTAATCCTGATAAAATAAGTCAATGAAGCTCAAGGATCATGGTATAGGATCAAACTATTTAAGGTAGAACAATGATATCCATCAAAGGTTCCAAAATATCTCTCCTCTGAATCTGAAAATCTGCTTCTGATGTATGACCAAATTTGTGCACTCTTGAATCCATTTAGTACCAAAATTCATGATGTTTCCCCCCAAGTGATAAATGTGATCAATGTGAAACTTAGGGTAAAATGAGACCTAGAATGCAACAATGCAGCTTTGAGACTTTATTATGACTTATGCACAAATGACGGATGCAATGAAGGTATGGACAAATGAGATGATGAAATGTAATATGTACAAATGTGACTAAGAAAGACCTAAGGGACAAAAGGCACATGTTTCCAAGTTTTCACCTTTTGGGATCATTGATTTTTTTTCTTTTTTTGCTACCAAGGCGCCTATTGCTAGGTTTTCACCAAGGCACTTTTTCTCTTTTTCAATTTTTTTTTATTTTTTATTTTTTATTTTTTTTTATCATCAAGGCGCATATTTGATAGGTTTTCACCAAGACAACATTTTTTTGATTTTCCAAATGTTTTTGATTTCTTCATGCTCAATTTTCTCCTTTTTCTAATTTTCTACTTTTCCAATGTTTTTGGCTTTTTGAACTTTCTGATTTTTTTGTACTTTTAATTTTTTCTCTTTTTTTTTTGTATTTTTTACTTTTTCCCATGTGCAAAGGTGATGCTGACTCATCTGATACTCTCAAATGATACTCTTTCCTCAGATACTCTTTCATCCAATCAGATGTGAAACCTCTTAAGATGAATATTATTGATGGGTTCTTGCAATTCATCACCATCACAATCGGCCAATTTGTAGGTCCCCATTCCAAAAGAAGAAACAATGACAAAAGGACCAAGCCAATTTGGTTCTCACTTTCCTTTCTTTTCTCTATCAACTTAATTTTTTGGATTCTCCCTCAACACTAAATCTCCCACTTGAAAGGTTCTTGGTTTAATAGGCTTGTTATAGTTCCTTGAAATTCAATTTTGATACACTTTCAAATGATCATAAGCTTGAGTTTGGTGTTCCTCCAACAATTCCAATTGTTGAAGTCAGGCAACTCTATAATCCTCATCTATATCCATGCAATGACACTCTTAGGGATGGTATTTCAACTTCTAAAGGTAGAACAGCTTCGGCCCCATAAACCAATGAAAAAGGTGTAGCTCCTCTCGGGGTGTGAATACTATTTCTATAGGCCCATAATGTTGGATTAATTTGAAGGTGCCAATCTCTACCTAACTTACCAACTGATCTTTTGAGGATTTTGAGGATATTTTTGTTGGTAGCTTCTGCTTGTCCATTACCTTGGGGATAGTAAATGGATGAAGAGTGATGAGTAATATGGAATGTGTCACAAAGTTCATCTACATCCTTGTTCTTAAACTAATTTCCATTATCCATGATGATGGCGTGAGGAATGCCATATCTGCAAATGATATGATTAAGGATGAACATGGAAATTTGTTTCCCTATTGCAGTTGTTATAGGGATGGCCTCAACCCATTTAGTGAAGTACTCTATTGCAGTGAGAATGTACTTGTGTCCATTTGAAGAAGGTGGATAGATCATGCCAATCAAATCAAAACCCCATTGATAGAATGTCCATGGTGTGACAAATGGGTGTAACTCTTGTGCTGGTGCATGGATCATGTCTCCATGGTATTGACATTTTGCACAGACTTTGACAAATTGACAAGCATCTCTTTCTAAGGTTTTCCAAAAGTACCCCATGCATAGGGTTTTCTTAGCTAGGTTTAAACCACTAGAATGTGACCCACAAATTCCCTCGTGGACATATTTTAAAGCTAATTTCAATCATCTTCCTCTAGACATCTAAGGAGCATTCTGTCAAGACCCTTATGATACAATGTGTCAGAAAGGATGGTATAACGAGCCACTTGTCTTATGAAATTTTGCTTTTGGGCACGGGTTTGGTCTATAGGTAAGGTTTGGTCTTCTAGGTAAGCATAAATGGGTCCATACCATGGTGATTCATGTCCATTTAAAAGGGAAATAATGTGGGTATCAGGTAGGTAAAATGCTGGTTTAACCAATTCTTCCACCAAGAACTCATACCTCATGTTTTGATCAGGCATTTGTAGTAAAGATGCCAAAGTAGTCATTGCATCTGCTGCTCTATTCTTGTCTCTTGGGATTTGTTCAAAAGTAATCAAAGCAAATTACTTTTTCCAATCATCAACCAATTTCTTATAAGGCATCAATTTTTCATCCTTGGTAGCATATTCATTATTGACTTGATTGATGACTAATTGAGAGTCCCCATAGACTTGTAATTCTGTGACATTCC
>MU224808.1:314400-330957 GCA_018584345.1 Thuja plicata | reverse complement strand
AACAATAACTTGTAAGATTTTGGGATTGTGTAACCTTGTGGTGTGATCAAAAGAATGCCTGCCCCACTACCATTTTGGGTGTAAGATCCATCAAAGTATAAAGTCCATGTCTTAGCTTCCACATTAAAAATCTCAGAATCCAAAAAATCCACTTGAATTGGATGTGTAGACTCTAAAGGATAATCAGCCAATTAATCTGCAATAACTTGACCTTTGATTTCTTTCCTATCCACATACTCAATGTCGAACTCACTAAGCACCATTAACCACTTTTCAATATTTCCAATTAAAGTTGTTTTTCTAAGTAAGTATTTCAATGGATCAATTTTGGATATGAGCTTCACCTTATTCATCAACATATAATGTCATAACTTTTGAGAGGAAAATACCACTACTAGGCAATCCCTTTCCATGAAGCTATAGTTTAATTCATATTTGATCAAAGTTCTACTCAAGTAGTAGATAGCTCTTTCTTTTCCTTCATTATCTTCTTGTGCCAATACGACTCCTAAAGATTTTTCTGTTACTGAAATATAGAGTAATAAAGATTTTCCTTGAATAGGTGACATCAAGATGGGTGGATTCATCAAGTATGTTTTCAACAATGTAAAGGCTTTATCACATTCCTCATCCCATGTAAAGATGGTGTCTTTATGTAGTAACCTTGTGAAAGAATGGCATTTTTCCACCAATTGAGAAATGAAACTCCTTATAGATTGAAGTCTTCCTTGAAGTGACCTCATTTGACTGATATTCTTTGGAATGTCCATGTCCATTATTGCTTGTACTTTTTCAGGATCTACTTCAGTGCCTTTTGCAGAAACAATGTACCCTAAGAGTTTTTTAGATTGTACCCCAAAAGCACACTTCTTTGGGTTGAGTCTTACTTTGAATTGTTCTATCCTTGTAAAATAATTTTCAAGTATGGATAAATGATCTTTTCTTTCATGTGACTTGTCTAGAATGTCATCCACATAATCTTCTAGAAAGGTATACATCATGTCATGGAAAATGGTAGTCATTGCTCTTTGATAAGTGGCTACGGTTCTTTTGAGAATGAAGGGCATTACATTCCAACAAAAAGTACCCCGTGGGAAAGTAAAGGCTCTATTTTCTTGATCCTCAAGTGCAATTCAAATTTTATTATACCCACTAAATCCATCCATGAGTGAAAACATAGAATGACCTGCAGTTAGATCCATAATAGCATCAATGCTAGGTAATGGAAAGTCATCTTTTAGGAAAGTAAGGTTTAAATCTTTGAAATCCATGAAAAATCTTATGGATTTATCATGTTTGGTAATCGATACAATATTGGAGATCCATTCTACAAAGGCAATTACTCTTATAAATCCCACCTTGAGTAATTTTTCCAATTCAGCTTTGACTTAAAGGGCTACATGTGGATGCATTTTTCTCAATTTCTGCTTGACGGGCTTAACTCCGGGTTTCACATTCAAATGATGCATTATGAAGCTTGGATCCAATCCGGGCATGTTAGCATATGACCATGCAAAGTTGACTTGTTTTTCTTGAAAGAATTTAATGAATTCTTTCCTCTCCAAGGGACTCAAAGATGCTACCAAGTGAATAAATTTAGGATCCACTTCGGTACCAATATTAAATTTTTATGTAGGTTCAATGAGTATAGGTGATATTTCATCTTCATGTGTTAGTAAGGTGTCCAACCTCTCTTCCTTAGGTGCCACAGTTTGGTTTTCACATTTGGAAACATCCTTTATTTTTACTTTTTTTGGGTCTAGCACTGCCACATGGTGGTTTTCACCACTAGACCTTCTCATTTTTTTGTATTTTTTCTTTTCATTTTGTGGATTAAGAAGTTGAACACCTACCCCTATCATCATTTTTGGAGTGATTTCATTGATGGAAGAATTTGGTTCAACCGCATTGAGGTACAAGGTCATTGCATTGTCATTTGGGAAGTATAGTAAGTCATTTGGCTCGAAAAGATCACAATCAATAAGTTCGGGGTGCATTAAGGACAAGGATTAATTGGATAGATTTTCATTTGAAGGACTTAAGGACATGACTTTGTTTGATGGTTCATACATTGTATCATCAAGGTCTATGACATGTGCCTCTTCAAGATGGTCCATGGAAGAAGGATCAAAATCCTCTTCACTAGAGCCCTCGTAGATTTCCATGGGAAAGAAAGCATGTGGATTAAACACTAGGTTAGAATATCTCACCCACAAAGGAACCCAAGGTTCACCTACCCATTGAGTGTAAGGAGGTTCTTGTTCTACTTTAGTTTGTTGAGGTTCACTTGATGTTTGAGTAGAAGTCGAACCTTGAGTCACATGTTCTTGATTCTCAACTTTAGGAGTTGCATAAGTGTGAATGGTATCAACCTCTATGTCATGACAAGATTCTTCAGAAAAGGAATCCCACTCATAATCCCTAGAATAATCTTCACTTTTGGAGCCTACCATGTGGATATGTGCATGAAAATCATGTATAGGACTTGAACTTTCTCCCTTATGTTGAAAACTTATGCTGGCTTTTTCTTCTTTTTCTCTCCAAACTAGTTCAATAGGTTCTAACAACCCTCTATGTCGAACTCCTAAGGGTCCTCTTCCCTTATATCCCATTTTCTTCATGATATCAAATCCTTTTCCATATTGATCAGTTTGGATGTTGATATGTTGCACCCTTTCCATGGGATTAGCTGAATTATCCTCCTCTTTATAAAGCCATTGTAATACTTCATTATCCTCTATTTCCATTGCTTGTTTGTCACCTTCTCTCACAAAATGAGAATTATATTTTTGGGGTTGATGATCTTTGGATGGCTTCCCATGTGTCCTTGGAGATGTAGGTAAATCAAATAGGGAAACGAAATATTCCCCTACCCCTTTTGAGTGAATTTTGCATTGTTTCTCAAATTGGTTCATCATGTCACTCATCTTTTGATAATGATCTTTCTTAGATTGTTCTCTTTCTTCCTTAGTGGGTTTCAAATTTTCCATTCTCAATGTTGAATTCTTGACTGAATTATCATTTGAATTTTGACCCTCATAACTCATCTTTTCTTTTCCCTTAGTTGATGTAGTTGAGTTAGTTTGAATAGGGTTAGAAGTTGATGTAACATTTGATGTTGGTTTTGAACTTTCCTCTTTGTGTTCTTCCATGGAAATATTAGGGATAATTCCTTCCCTATTGTGAGGAATATACAATTCATGACTTGGCTTTAAAGTATTACAATATTGGAATGGGTTTGAATCTCCTCCAATCGTGATCTCTTCCCCCATGTGTGGAAACTTTATGCATTGGTGATATGTAGAAGGTATCGCTTGCATTTCATGTATCCATGGCCTTCCCAATAGGATATTGTAAGTCAATTTCATATAAAGGACCTGACATATGGTATCCTTTTTGATAGGTCCCACTTGAATTGGTAGAATGATCATACCCTTTGAAGATCGTTCCTCCTCATCATAAGTCTTAATGGTGATTTTCTTTTTAGGATCAATGGATGATTCGGTTAACCCTAATGACTTGAAAAGGTTTAAAGTGAAAACATTAAGAATAGCTCCCTCATCTATGAGAACTCTGTTGACCCTATGCCTTTGGATTAACACTTCTATGCGCAAGGGTAAGTTTTGAGGATGTGTGATAGACATATCATCTTGTTCTAAAAATGAAAGACAATGAGGGGCTATGAGGTATCCTACCATGTTCTGAAATTCATCTTCCTCCAAGTTTATAGGAATGGTGGTCTCAACCAAGGCTTTTTCCAAGATCTCCTTGTGATTAGGAGATAATTTCAACAACTCCAAAATTGATATTTGTGCTAGAGTCTTTTGTAATTGATCCACCAAACTATAAGGCTTTGTTGTAGGTAGTGTTTGCTTAGCCAAAATAATTGGTGTTTTAGGACCAATAGTAATAGGAGTACCCCCTTGTAGGGTAATTTTTGAGGCTTTCTTCCTTGTGATGGCATTAGAGGATTCCATTTTAGGTTGATCTTTGATCACAACAACATTGATAGTACTCTCGTGGCCAGATATAGGATTAATAGTATTATCATAGGTATGTGCAAAGTTAACATTATTATTACCTCTTGCATTATTCCCATTGTTTCCTCCGTTGTTGGAATTGGAAGATTCTCCTTTTTCATGCTTATAGAAAGGAGTCTTAAAGGTCGTGTGATCTTCATTAGTTTGAGGGCCTTCTACTTTTATCACACCATTATCAATGAGATCTTGTACCACATGTTTAAGATGCATCCAATCATTGGTCTTGTGTCCCTGATTTCTATGGTACTCACAATGGTTATTATCGCTCCACCAATTTGGCTTGATTTGAGTTTCATATGGTTGAGCCCTTGGTAAGTCAATAATTTTATTTGCAATAAGTGTCCTTAATGCATTTTCCAATGGTTCACCCAAATTAGTGAAAGTCCTTTTAGGTGTAGGTGCGAAGAAAGGTTTAGGATTGTAAGCCCCTTGATTATTTCCAAAGTTGTTATTAGTGTTATTGTTGTTAAAGGGCACTTTGGGTGCTTGATTCACATTATTGGCTTGAATTGAATTTTGAGTGAGATTGAAAGGGGTGGCCTTCAAAGTATTAGCCTCCACCACTCCATCATTTACCACTCCTTTATTGTTGTTATTTCTCATCCAAAACCGGTTGCTATTAGAGTTATTTTGATTTTGACTAGTGTTGGAGGTATTGTTGTTGTTGTTATTCTTGTTATCCTTGTAAAGATTTATTTCTCCACTTTTAACCAACACCTCTTCAGTTGTTACCCCATTCTCAATTAGATCTTGAAATTTCCTAGGACATTGTAACCTCAACCGATAGTTCATTTCATGATTCAAGCTATTCACAAAGATATCCATCTTCTCCTTTTTGGGTACACTTCGAGGGTATCTAGCAAATACCGCTCTCCATCATTGTAGGAAAAGTATGAATCCCTTTCCTTCTCTTTTCTTGGTGTTACATAAATTAAGCATTGTAATCTCATGTTTGATATTATAAGAGTAATGAGTTGTAAACTTAGAGGCCAATTCTTCAAAGGTTCGAATGTCGGAGGGTAACTTTGAAAACCACTCCATTGCCATACCTCCCAAAATTCTAGGGAATAACCTCATTAGGTAAGTTGTTTCATGCATTAATTCTAGACTTAAGGCACAAAATTCTCTTAAGTGATCTTGAGGATCAGTTGTTTCTTCATATTTGTCATATTTAGGAAAGATAGCATTTGTTGGGAATGGAACCATGATTAATGTCTTATCAAAGGGAAAAGGACACAAAGCTTTGATAGAAAAGGGTTTAGGAACCCCGCTTTGTTTCATCGTGTCCAATTGCATTTGAAAGAGCTGGAATTGCTTGTTCATGATGTCAATAGGGTTAGCCTTAGTTTCTTTTTGTTTAATTTTGTTGACATCATAGTCATGTGGAAGTTTGAGACTCGTTTGTGCTAGGTCTAGAAAGTACTTTTCCTTGTCTTTTTCCAACACTTTTTCCATAAGCTTCATGAAGAAGGGACTTTGCATAGCTTCATTAACCTTTTCATCAGTTTCTTCTTCATCATTAGGGTCAATGTTTCCCCCATTGTTATTATTGTTCAGCCCTTGGTTGATAGGGTCACCATTTGCTCCTCCAAGATTGGTATTGTTTAACCCTTGATTGTTAGGGTCACCATTTGCTCCTCCATTGGTATTGTTATTGGATCCTTGGTTGTTAGGATCAGCATTTCCCCCTCCATTGTTATTCATATCATTGTTGATGTGGTTGATTTTATCGGAGTCTATATGACCAAATGGAAAGGACATTGTTGGTTTTGTTTCCTTTATAGGTTCCAACAAAGGTCTTGAAGAACTAAAAGGATCACCTAGAAAAGGACACTCTTGTCTTAGATAAGATCTGTTAGGTTGTATGGTAGCCTTGATGTAATGAGATCGTGTAAAATATGGAATTAACATAAATCAAATAAAGACTTAGGCTTTATATCTCACTTGAATGATCAATCCTTGGATATTTTTCAAAAAATTCCAATAATGGTGGATTCTGATCAATTTGAAGTTATACAGAGGTAAAACGTCCAAAAGGGTATCCAAAAATGGAAGCAACTTGTTTTCAAACCCCTGGGAAGTATCCATTGTTTTCCCTTCTTTGTTTCTAAGCGGCTCTTGCCTGTGTGTAGGCAACTTTTAAATGTGTGTACACGGTCACTGGAATTGCTGTACGCGACACTCCGTAGTTCACAGGCGGCATTTGCCTGTTGATAGGCAGTTTTTAATTGTTTACACATGGCACTTTCCAATGACTTACGTAGCTTATCAATATTTGTAGGCAGCGTTTCAAAAGTGCAGGTGGTCCAGAATTGTTTACACACGACCCAGAAATATTTATACGCGGCACTTTGCTGATCAGGGTTGAAATTTTTAAATTTTTAGATTTTTAAAAGTTTAATAATTCTGATTAGACTTGTTATAGAAGATTCTTGCGTAAAAATCAAATACAAACTCAACACACACATCAAGTTTGTACCATATCCCTCAAACAACACTAAAAGTGTATGTTCTTGGATGTTTTGTTTACGGGTATAACACAAGAAACTCTTCCAATCAATCTACCTAAGAGTCAAACAAATATGGCATTTAGCAATGACTCTAAAAAGGTAGTCTTACTAATTAACAAGGTTCTATTCACACCTCCGTTCTAACTCTTGTCAAGTTCCTTTACCCCCTTGCGGGCTTCCCACACACACGAAGTACAATTTTGTGCAATCCCGAAGGACTACTCGAGGAAGTGAGGATGACTTGCACAAGAATTAGTCACTTTCTGATTAAGGTAAAGTGCATTTTTTTTATAGTGGGTTGGATGATAGCGTGGCAAAAGTGATTGTCTCCCACTTTGGGTCATTCCCTCTCACCACCTTCGTAAAGGAATTCTCGGGAGGCAGGCCCTCTAAACCTTTATTTTATCTAACATGTATATGGAAAGCGAAAATTGAACTTAGTCCAACAAGTTTGGGAATTTGATTCACTCAAAGAGTGAAGAACATATCCCTATTGTCTTCCTTTGTTCCAAACACTTCAAGCAATATTTGGTCTTTCTCAACCCCTTGTCAAGGAGGTTATTAAAATTGAAATGTGTGGTTCAATTCCTTATCCCTTTCTTTGTACTAAATTGACTTTGCACATTTGGCTTTTTGATTCACTTTGAAAAGTGAAGAGCATATGCCTAATGCTTGTTCAATTTAGACAATTATAGAGATTTTCCTAATTATGCTAGATTCAAATAAATTGGCCACAATTTAAGCAATGCAAGATTGATTAGAAAAAATACCTTATTTTTTAAGCTAGCAAAGGCTAGGCGCATTTTTGATGTATTTTGCTTATTTCAACTCACCTAGTGGCGATCGTTCCCACTCCGGCTCCTCCAACAAGTTAGTCAACACAAAAAATACTAAGTGAAGAAAAACTTGCAAATCTCAAAAGACAAATCACTCCTTAGTTCCTTTAATCAAATTTTCCAACAATTAAGCTCAAAGAACTAGAAATGAAAATCTATCAAAGAGTAGGAAATTTCTTTTTGTAAGCAAAGAAAACTTTGATATAGTGATCATAAAGATGTTCCTCTTCTTTTAAGCTTTCTAAAAGATTAGATGCATGCACTTGTGACACTCTCTTCTCTGGTTTCTGTACTTTCGGGTAATTTTTCATCTACAAAGATCAAAAATACAGAGAGTTAGACAGAGAAACAAATCATTTAAAACTTGATAACAAGCAAAAAGTTCTACGCGGTATTTAACAGTTAATAAGGGGCTTTTAAATGATAGAAAGCGGAACTTGAAACTTTAAAAGAGGCAATTAAAAGTTAGAAAGAGGCTCTAGAAAATCCACAAGTAGCTAAAGATAAACCACAGGCGGCACAGAATGTGCAAATTGCGGTCAAATAACACTACTACGTGGCTCTGGAATGATCACAGACGGTCTTTTACTGCTAGTAGGTGGCCCTTTACAGAAGCAGGTGGCATAGAATGTGTAAATTGCAATCCAATTATGCTAGCACGCGGCTCGGGAATGATCACAAGTGGTCTTTCACTGCTAACAAGCGGCTTTAGAATCTCTGTAGGTGGCTCTTCTCCTATTTTCTGCAAAATGACAGCAAAGTAATGCAAACACACAAAAATATGAAAAACAAATGAGTAAAATGAGGCCTAAAGCCCCACGGTGGGTGCCATTTGTGTGTGAGAAATTACACCTTCATGAAATTAGGACTCTAAACTACAATTCTATGGAAATAAATTTAACAATTTAATCTAAGAATTGCAATTAAATCCATGACATTTCATGGTTCCCTATCTAAGCTTTGTTAAAGGAGCTCTCAGCCTTAATCTCTCTTAAGGACAATCCTAGAATGAGAAATTTAAAGATAAAATGTCTAGATCTAGCTCAATTCTCAAGATGATATGGAATTCTAATGCAAAATGCTCATAATATGCTCCTCAAATCAATAATTTCTTCTACAAATGCTCAAAAATACTTCTCAATTGCTCACAAATGCTCTCAATTGCTCAAAACTTGACTATAATGAGGATGCTTTGCACTTGAATTTCTAGGATATCAAATGCATAGAAAATGGTTTGTATTTATAGCAAATTCCCAAGGGTAGGAGGTAGAGTGAATTAACCATGGGTTAATTCTTGGTTGAGTTTGATCCCTCAAATGGTTTCAAATGGGGGGACCATTTAAATGGTTGTCCTCAAAGGGTGGGACAAGAAGACAAAATCCTCAATTCTCATTGGTTGATCAAATTGAGTTGAAAGAAATTAAGATTTATTTAATTCAATCATTTAATTAATTTATCCATGTAAGGGTGAATGGGTTGAATTTGATTTGTGATTTAAAACTATACAATTAATTGATTAAAATCAATTATATAATTTGATTGCTCCCTTTTAGGCTTAAATTTGGTTATTTGATTTCATGATTATTTAATCCTTTAATTTTAATTTGATTTTGTCCAATTTCCTTGATAAATGTCCATTTGAATGATTTTGATCCATTTTGATGCATTTTGATGAGATTTAGGGCAATTGGCTAAGATTTGCAAATTTGGATTATTAAGATACACCTAGTCAATTTTAGGTGTCTACACCCAAAGCTAGATTCGCCTCCGCAAGAGTAGCTTTAATGACCACTTCTTTGAGGTTCGTAGGATCAAAGAACTTAACTCCCCCAATGATGTGTTCATTGAGCCCCCTAATAAAACGTTGAATCATAAGGGTTGAATCAATTGGAATAGTCCCAAGGGATAACTGAGAGGGGGGGTGAATCAGTTATCAGCAAGTTAAATTCTTTTCTCCAATTAATTATAGAATATCATAAGTACATAAACATTTAAGATAACACAAAATAGAACACCACAATTATGGTTATGGGGAAACCAAACTAGGTAAAAACCCCGGTGGGAATTAGCACCCACAAAGAACTGTACTTGAGTATAATAATCCCTGTTAGTAGATCTTAAAACCCTGTTAGGAGTTGATCTTTACAAAATAATAAGTACATTGGCTTGGTTAAGGGTCAGACCCTGTTAGGAGTCTTTTACAAATAACCTTGTAAGGGGTGAGGACTCACTGTCCAAAAGCTGACTGCTTAATATGGAGAAGGCTGCAACCTTCAGTAAAATAGATATACACTATATCTAAAAATGAACTATTTTAAGTAGATCTACTGTCTTGATCAGTTCCAATGTATTGTTTTCTTTCACTGCTTTTTCACATAGATCTTTGTCTGATGAATGAAATGACTTTACTGTCCCAAAAAAATCAGCATTCTATTCTATCCTTCTTCTGACTCTTTTCTTATCATTCCCACTTGGTGATCTTCAAATGAACTACTATAAGTATCTTCTCCAAAAGATATGATCTTTGTCGGCTTTAGGAATCACTTCAATGCTTCTTTAGTCAGCCAAACCAAGCATGCAACATAATTAGAACCGCGCAACTCAAACTGAATAGATGCATCATTTCACATAGTCGGCTCCACCAAAATCACCCAAATGTCATGCTTCAGATGAAAAATGATTAGCACCTTTGGTTAATTAACTTAGACTCATATTAAACATGAATCTGAACACGCATATCCCATAGATAGAAGAAACTAAAGAATCAATAAAATTACTGTCAACTTTTTGAAAACAGTCCTTTGAAACTGTGTCTGGTAAACAAAGTAACATAACTCAACTGTTACTGAACATTTGAATCTGCATGTATGTACATGGTGTAGTAATTATGTCTGAAACGTAAAAACAACCGCACAAGGCTTCCACATATCCATACTAAAAAGTGAATGCAGTTCATTGTTGTATACTATATGTTGTCATCAATGAAAAACATACAGTCAACTATTTGCACAGAGGCAAATCTCCAACAATCTCCCCCTTTGACATTGATGGCAACATATGATATGAAAAACACCATCAACCCAAAGTATCCTCCTTATTTTTACAATCTTCTCAATATCCTCATCAAAGGTTCCTCTTCACCGCTACAGCTCCTCTGACTGTGATTTTATTTTCATGACTATATACTCCCCTAGAGTATATGCTCCCCCTTACTATATACTCCTCCTTTGACATCAATGGAAAAGGGTTCCAAATACCATTAAGCACAAGTACTACTCCAGAAGTAGAGTAGTCAACCATTCATCAGTCACCAAGGACTGATGCTCTTGCTGCAAATTCTAATCAGACTTGGGAAAGGGAATGACTCCCAGCTTCTCTATGAGATACTCAAAAGTATCTTTTGATAAAGGCTTTGTAAAAATATCTGCTAACTGTTCTTTAGTGCTCACATAATCCAACTTTACTTCTTTGTATGCAACTTTTTCTCTTAGAAAATAATATTTTATTTTAATGTGTTTTGTCTTTGCGTGCATCACAGGGTTCTTTGACATATTGATAGTGCTAGTGTTATCATAGTGAATAACAATAGGATAGTCAATCTGAATTCCAAAGTCTTTTATCATCTGTTTGATCCAAACAATTGTAGAACAATTCAATGTTGCTGCTACATATTCTGCTTTAGCTTTTGACTAAGAAATACAATTCTTCTTCTTGCTTGTCCAAGTGACCAATCTATCTCCAAGGAATACTGCTCCTCTTGAGGTACTCTTTTTGTCATCAACACAACTTGCCCAATCAGCATCAGTATACACATGAAGTTGTACATTCTCTGAGTTAGGATACCATAAACCATAATCTATAATTCCCTTTAAGTATATGAATATTATTTTTATTGTCATTAACTGATTTTGTTTAGGTTCAGCTACAAATCTTCCAACAATGCCAACTACATTAGAAATATCAGGTCTAGATTGAGTGAGATATATGAGTTTTCCAATCATAGACTTGTATAGTGTCTTTTCAACTGCTATGGAAACATCATCTTTAGAATGCTTTCTTCCTATTTTCATGGGGGTGCTTACTGGCTTGCATCTTCCATCTTGAAAGTCTTTAATATCTCCTTCACATATTTAGACTGATTTATGAATATGCCTTTGTCTGTTTGTTTTACATTTAATCCCAAAAAATATTTGATACGTCCAATCATGCTCCTTTCAAATTCACTTTGCATCTCTTTTGCAAATTTTGCACTAAGCTTGTCATTAGCTCCAAAAATAATGTCATCAACAAAGATAGAAACAAGTAGTAAACCTTTAGGTGTCTCTCTGATGAATAGGTTGCAATTTTCTGCTCCCTTTTTGAATCCAATCTTTGTTAAGTAGCCATCAAGTCTCTCATACCATGCTCTTGGGGCATGTTTAAGTCCATAGAGGGATTTCTTTAGTCTACATACCATGTATGGTTTGTCTGAAAGTTTTAATCCTTCAGACTGCTCTATGTAGACTTCTTCCTTCAAGTCACCATTCAGGAAAGCTGACTTGACATCCATCTGATATACTTTGAAGTTCTTAAATTTTGCATAGACTAAAAATAACTTTATAGCTTCCAGTCTACTCACAAGGGAAAATGTATAAGAATAGTCAATTCCTTCTCTTTGCACATATCCTTTACATACCAATCTTGCTTTATTTCTTATCACTGTCCCATCTTCATTCATTTTATTTTTGAATATCCACTTAGTTCCAATCATGTTCTTGTTACAAGGTCTAGGGACCAATTCCCATATGTCATTCTTCATATTTGATCTAATTCTTCTTGCATTGCACTTTGCCAATTTGAATCATTACACGCATCTTCAACACTTAAGGGTTCAATCTATGAATGTAAGCATACCTCTTCATCAACGATTGAACCTTTTGATCTAGATCTTGTAAAGACTTTACTGCTTTGATCTCCAATGATATCTTCTTTAGGGTGGTATTTAGATGTGTATTTTGAGATTTTAGGTGTGACACTCTCATTTGTAATCTGTGATTCTTCTTAACTTGGTTCAGGTTTATTGCATGATACATCAATACAGTCAAATATTTCTTCAATAATTGTATCCTTATTGATAGGTCTAGGTTCATCTTCAATCATAGGTGCATGTTCATAATATCTCTCTTGAATCATAAACTTCTCATCAATCTTCACATGTGCACTCTCAATGATTTTCTTCAACCTTAGATTGAAACATCTGTAAGATTTTCTCTTAGTAGAGTAACCAAGAAAAATACCTTCATCACTTCTAGCATCAAATTTTCCAACACCATCATCTCTCTTGATGTAGCTTTTGCTTCCAAAGATTCTGAAGTATTTTACTATAGGTACATTACCAAACCAAAGTTCATAATGTTGATATTATGGCGACTAATCATGTAGTAGGTGTTGATATTGTGGCCACATGTCTAGTAGTAGGTGTTGATATTGTGGTCAGATGTTTGGTTCTTTTTTGGGAAAGAGATTTTCTTTTTCGGGAAAAAGAAGACCGACATTGTAAAACCCTAAAATGGTCGATTTTAGAGGTTGCCCTAAAATGCATGTTATAAGCGTTTGAGATGTATAATGCATTGTAAGGTTGTGTACATGTTTACTGGATAATAAGAAAGGTTGGACGGCTGTGTAGGTGGATGTAGCCCAGGTTTTGGTTGAACCACATTAAATCTGGGTGTTATCTGCATTTAGTTTCTTTCTTCTATTATTTATATGTATAATTTTTAATTTTTTATTCTTATATTGTTCCAGTTCTGTCAAACCCTAACAATTGGTATCAGAGCGAGGTTCATTATTGTAGATTGACAGGACTTTCATATTTGAGCGGGAGCAATGGAGGATTCCAAATTCAAGATTGAAAACTTCAATGGCCAGAATTTTTAGTTGTGGAAAATGCAGATGGAAGATTATATGTATCAAAAGGACCTGTGGAAGCCATTAGAAGGAAAAACCAAGAAACAACGAACTATGTCAGCAGAGGACTGGGAGGTTTTGGATAGGAAGGCACTGGGATCTATTTGATTATGCCTTGCACTGTCTGTAACATTCAACATATCAAAGGCAACAATGACCATAGAGCTGATGGAGACATTGGCTAAGTTATACGAGAAACCCTCAGCTTCGAATAAGGTATTTCTTATGAAGCATTTGTTTAATATGAAAATGGGTGAGGGAGGATCTATATCGAATCATTTAAATGAATTTAATACTGTCACCAGTTAATTGTCATCCGTAAAACTTGTATCCGATGAAGAGGTTAGGGCTCTCTTACTTTTATGTTCTTTGCCAGAAAGATGGAATAGTTTGGTTATGGCTGTAAGAAACTCTATCTCTAGTTCAAATACTTTGAAATTTGATGAAGTTGTTGGTGTTATCCTAAGCGAGGAAATGCGATGGAAAAGCACAGGTGAAACTTCAACCTCATCAGGTTCCACTTTAAACGTGGAGAACAGAGGAAGAACAAGTGAAAGAGGCAAAGGCCCTTCAAATGGAAAGTCATGAGGGAAGTCAAATAAAGGATGTTCTCAATCTAAAGGAAAGAAAGATTACTGGTACTGTGGAAAGCCTGGTCACCTAAAGAAAGACTGTTGGTCTCAGAAAAAAAAACAAGGAGACGAAAATGAAGATAACAGTAAGGAAGCTAATGTTGCAAGTAATACTTTACAAGATGCTTTAATATTATGTTTGGATAATGTTAATGATTCTTGGGTAATTGATTTTGGGGCTTCATTCCATGCTACACCCCATAGAAAATATTTTCAAGATTAGGTTCTGTTTACCGATTTTCGGTACCAAGATCAATCAGGTGGATTTGTTATGTTTTGAATGGATTAAGGTAAATTCTCAGTTCTGGCGTATCTGATTCATTTACCTCTATTCAGTATGTCTACCCACTGTCATGTTTTCAAGGTTTTCCAGTCTACACTTAGCCAAAATTGCAAAAACCCTAAAACCCTAGGTCATGGCGACTCTTTCCTGGGGTTTTCTTTGTTTAAATTCTGTGTTTTACCGTGCAAAGGAGGTCAAAATCCCTTTTTAAGTCATGCTTTATGCCTAATCTCTCTGTCATGTCAGTATTCCTGAAATGTTTTTAAATTGCGCGACTGCGCAACGAGTTGCCAATCGAAGTCATCGCGCAATCGCGAGCTGTTTAGAAGGAGTTCTGATCTGTCTGCGAGTTCGTGACGAGCTGTTTAAATTGGTCATCGCGCAATCACGATCTACCCTTGTCAAGCCTTTTAAGTTGCGCGACTGAGCGGGTTCAACGATCTAAAGTATGTATCGCGTGTCGCGATGTCTTTTGCAAGTCAGGTTTCAAGTCCGCAAGTCGGCGACGAGTTAAAATTATGTCCATCACGCAGTCGTTGTTAAGTTATGTTGTCTCTATCCTGCTTTGCGACTGAGCGAGTCATGTAGAAAATCAAGCAATCGCGCACCCGCTCACTGTTTTATGTCAATGTTTTAAGTCCCGCGAGTGCGCGACGAGGTCAAGTCATAGTGGTCGCCCAGTCGCTTATGTTTTAACCCATTTGTCTTTTGCAGCGCGAGTATGCGACGAGCTAAACAAATGGGGACTCGTCGCTCAGTCGCACAAGTATTTCTTGAAAGTCATAAGAGCTCGCGAGTATGCGATGAGCTAAAAATGGGGACTGCGTCGCTCAGTCACGCAGGCAGCTTTCTAAAGTTCATAAGGGTCAGCGACCGAGCGACCAAAGGAACCATTCAGCTCGTCGCTCATTCGCTGCTATTTTTAGATGGTCAAAAGGGAGCCCGCGAGCGTGCGATGAGCAAGGAGCATGGGTCATCGCATAGTCGCAAGACAATAAAGATAAAAGGAGGACAACTCGTAAGTAAGCGACTGAAAGGAAAAGATGTATCATCGCACGCTCGCAGTCAAGGGTAAGGTAAGATTTTAAGGCCCGCGAGTTGGCGACCGAGTAGAAAACAGAGGTCATCGCCCACTCGCGCACAAGATGGGAACTGAAGTAAAAGCTAAGCGAGTATGCGACCGAACAAAATATGTAGTAAGAAAAGGGATATTGCTCAGTCACCCAATTCAAAAAGGTCAGTTTAAACAGCCAACGAGTGTGTGATGATGGAATAGCTGAAATTTTTCAAAGCCCAGGTTGTTAAGTTTACAGAAGAGAGATAATTTGCTCAGTTTGCGGGGTTTCCAAAGTTGATCAGAGAATTCTAAATTTCAAAAAATTTGTGCACGGGATGGTCAGCTGATCTCTGAGATAGATTTGTTTCAATATCGGTAAAGAAAAAGAGTTTCAGAGTCTGACAGTCAAGGAACAGAAGGCATCGCTCACTCGCAGAAGCTAAAAAGTAAGATAGTCAAGAGTAAGAAATGTGATTTTTCGTAGCGAATGAAAAGAAACAGAAAGATATTAGATATTTTCTCAAACGCTGGAAGGATCAGATTTTTGAAAAGGTCAGAAGATGCATTTTTGGGGCTGCAGAAAAGTTATTGCAATTCAGAGACTTTTGTGACTCTTCTAGAGGGATAAGACTGCTTCTTTGAGGGAGTATTTATGTTGATATTTTTTTTTGTAGACTTTTAGGGCTTAACCAGTGGCTGGACATGCAAAATCCGATCCAGAATTTATTGCTTTCAGAATGCAGTTGGCTTTGAAAATGCATAAATATGAGTTGAAGAATCATTGTTACCAGTTCTTCTTCCCTTTGGCTTGAGGTTTTGTAACTTGTTCTAAGTTCTTGACAGAGGCAAAGAGAATTTGTAACTCGTTGTGAGAGATAATATGCAGAGTTTGTAATTCTTGGAACCAATTTATTGAATTGTGCCAGCCTTGTCTCTTTTCTGCTCGTTTGTATGTGTTGTAGATGGTTGATGGGTTAATTGTGAATGATTTTATTTCCTTTTAATCATGTCCCTTTGTAGCATCTACTTGCAGAAGAGTATGTTTGCTTACAGGTTGTAACTAGTGTCTTAGTTTGAGCTGTTAACTGTGAAGTCTTTCCTCTTAACAGGTTTAATCATGACCTTCTTATGAAATATTAATGCATGCCTATACAAGATATTTGTGTTTTACCTCCAATTCAGTTAGTTGACCCAGGGCTTTATCCTGTGTGTGTTATGTTTTCATGTCAAGTTTGGTGGATCACCTTAGTTTA
>MU224808.1:278480-304087 GCA_018584345.1 Thuja plicata | reverse complement strand
CATTTTAGGTTCTATCTTCAATCTTGATATCTCAAATGCTGATATTTTGCTAATCAAGGTTTCTCTTTTGAAGTCCTTTGAGAATTGCATGGTTTCATCCAAGATGTTTATCTTGCTTTCATAATCTTCTGTCAATGTGGTCATTAATTTGTCCATTATATCATTCTCTAAAATTTCTCCACCATTGTTCCTAATTCCTGAGATTGCTTCATTAATCCTCTGATTGTAAGCTTTGATGTTTTCTTCAGGTAGCATCTCTAAATTGTTGTATCTTTTCTTCCATGTCTTTCTGTGTGCATTCTTAGCTTGGATGTCTCCTTCAAACATGTCTTTTATGTATTTCCAAATTGAATATGCTTTGTCTGCCTTCTTGATCTCAGAAAATTCACTATCAGATAGGGCACTGATTAGGGCTTGGCAATTGCATTTTGGGTGAATACTTCCTTTTGTTTATTAGTAGAATCTTCTTCTACAAGGTCCTTCAAGGTGGGAACATCAATTTCATGAGTAGCATTCTCATAATTCTCAAAACCAACACACTGAAGATGTGTTATCATTTTGTTCTTCCAATCAAGATAATTCTCTCTATCAAACTTAGGACTCTCTTTCCTAAAGTACGCCATTTGATCTACCTTAAGCTATTAGGATTTCTCTCCAAGATACTTGGCTCTGATACCAATTGTTAGAATAGTCCCAAGGGATAACTGAGAGGGGGAGGATGAATCATTTATCGACAAGTTAAATTATTTTCTCTAATTAATTACAAAATATCATAAGTACATACACATTTAAGATAACACAAAATAGAACACCATAATTTTGGTTACGGGGAAACCAAACTAGGTAAAAACCCCAATGGAAATTAGCACCCACAAAGAACTATACTTGAGTATAATAATCCCTGTTAGAAGATCTTAAAACCCTGTTAGGAGTTGATCTTTACAAAGTAATAAGTACAGTGAACTGGTTAAGGGTCAGACCCTGTTAGGAGTCTTTTACAAATAACCCTATTAGGGGTGAGGACTCACTGTCCAAAATTTGACTGCTTAATATGGAGAAGGTTGCAACCTTCAGTAAAACAGATATACACTATATCTAAAAATGAACTATTTTAAGTAGACCTACTATCTTGATCAGTTCCAATGTATTGTTTTGCTTTCACTACTTCTTCACATAGATCTTTGTCTGATGAATGAAATGACTTTACTGTCCCAAAATAATCAGCATTTTGTTCTGTCCTTCTTCTGACTCTTTTATTATCATTCACACTTGGTGACCTTCAAATGAACTACTATAAGTATCTTATCCAAAAGATATGATCTTTGTCAGCTTTAGGAATCGCTTCAATGCTTCTTTAGTCGGCCAAACCAAGCATGCAACATAATTAGAACTGTGCAACTCAAACTGAATAAACGCATCGCTTCACATAGTTGGCTCCACCAAAATAACCCAAACGTCATGCTTTAAATGAAACATGATTAGCGCCTTTGGTTAATTAACTTAGACTCATAACTAAACATGAATTTGAACACACATATCCCATAGATAGATGCAACTGAAGAATCAATAAAATTATTGTCGGCTTTCTGAAAACAATCTTCTGAAAATGTATCTAGTAAATAGAGTAACATAACTCAATTGTTACTGAACATCTGAATCTACATGTATGTGCATTGTGTAGTAATTATGTCTGAAACATAAAAACAACCGTGCAAGGCTTCCACATATCCATACTGAAAAGTGAATGTAGTCCACTGTTGTATACTATATGTTATCATCAATGACAAACATACAGTCAACTATTTGCATAGAAGCAAATCTCCAAAAAAATCCTATCCATAACCTACATATTGTTTGAGCGCAAAGAATCGACGCTCATACTCTTCCACTAACAAGGTCGGCTACCTCAGGTTGTGGAACTCATTTTCTTGTTGTTGCCTCTACTGATCTGAGAGGAAGCACTCTCGAAAGTTCTCAAGGAACAACTCCCAAGTAATTGTATCCATGTGGAGCCCTAACTTCTCCTCTTCAATCTTCCACCACACTGCTACAAAATCAGAGAGTTGCATCACCGCATACCTATCCTTAGTATTGATACTAAAGGGTTGCATGGAAAAATCCTCTCTAAGGCAATAAGTCATGTTTCTGCTTCAAACCCTGATCCTTTCCCATCAAAGGGAGTAGGTCGTACTCTCATAAGATCCCTCATGTAGTTCGCTGCCACAACATCAGGATCAACTGTGATGGTCCTCCTCAGAGGGCTCCTATATCTCACCCTCACTCTCTACTCTAACTGAGAATGATGTGAAACATCCTTCTCCACTCTACCCTTCTCAAGAACCAAGACGATTCAATATCACCTACAATAAATGCCTAATGTCTTTCTCTTCAGACCCAGACCAACGCTCATCACTCTGCTCATCTCTACTATGCTGATGAGCACTATCTTGACTGACACTCATGGAAGGACTATGATCCCTACTCCTTCCACGGACACCAACTCAGCCTCTACCATGGCCCCTAGTAGATCTAGTCTCAGGCATTATTCCTGAAGCAACTAGAGAACCAAACAACTCAAAACCAAAACCAAAACCAAAACCAAATAATATCAAAAGAAAATAAATAATCACAAAGCAATAGTTTTAAATACATCAAAGTTTTATTTCTATTTTTGTTTCAAGTTTTATTTCTATTTTTGTTTCAAGTTTTAAACCAAAAGACAACTAATGGGCATACAAATTTCTCAAAGCTCTCAGTATAGAAACGTGGGCTCTGATACCAAGTGTAATGCCCCGCTAGAGAACCCAGGAGAACTAACCTAAACATGACACTAAGTTAACAGGATAATTTTTTTTAAATATTTATGAACAATAATGATAACAATGCGAAAGCAATAAAATGAAGTACTTGACATACATATAAGTACAACCCAATAAAGACAACAATTCTTGAGGGTTCCTTGACGTAGGATTACTAAACAACTAATCTACAAAGAACAACTATAAAGAACTAACATAAAAGATTCATCAACTGAATCCATGATATACATCTCATATAATAAGACCACATATACAACTGAAACCCAAGATATACAAAAGAATCAACATCCAATGCACAAGTCGCAGGGTATGCAATAATATATAACAATTTACAATACATCCTTTGAAAGGATGTTAACCAATATACACATATGATACAAATATACAACTCATGAAACTAAACAAGTCTCTGGAAGAATAAGAAGAACTGCAACAAGGATCATCCAAGCATGAAGAAGAACCATCGAATCTCAATGGTAATAAGAATCACTACCACCCGACCTCGTGGAACCAAAGGTCCACTCCCACCATGCTGAGGAGATAATAACAGGCTCACTCACACGGGTATACAACATGAAGGCAACATAAAAGGTGTACAAAAAATCATACATAAAAGCATAGGAATATCCTAGAAGCTTTCTAAATCACAATAAGGAAATCTACACAATACCAGAGAAAACTGACACACGTAGGATAACCTAAGTTGTATATGGGGAAGTGTCATCACATAAGTCTACCCTTGAGTTACCCTAGTAGTCCTTCTTGGACCATGGCCTCTAAGTGACTCTATGCGTCTCAGTAATCCTTTTATGAAGACAAGGATCCTAACTCCCATCCTAGCATGTAATAATATTCAAACCATGGGTAGAGACTCAGACATCTTATTAGTTCATTTTAAAACCCCTTTAATGTTTCATGTTTTCACTTATTAAGTAACTTGCCAATGAGTTACCCTAGTAGCCTCTTACAACCCAGGCCCCCATTGCAAGCCAGTCCCACTCTATACACTTAGTTAACCTACCTAGGCTCATAACAAAATCATGAAGGTAATACATAAATCTCAAACTGCTTCCTGCCCATATAGGAACACATTAGTTCTCAAATAATCATAACAACTGAAAGTACTCACACAAGATCATGAAAGATAATTTAGACAAACCAGGTTGGGTAAGGATAATCGAATCAAGACTAACATCACAGAAACATGCACTGATAATCACACAAGACACCATGAAGAATCAAATCTCAAAACCTCTGGTTTTACATCCTAAAAGTCAGCTATTCCCAACAGATACCCAAAATGGTAAAGTTTTATAACAGAAAAGAACACACAATTCATTTCAAAAATCACCCAAAAATTACATCATGACATGATAAACTCAATTTCAAAAGAAACTAGTCAAAACATAGTGATAACCATTTTATAATAACATTATGCAAATTAGTTATCCAACAAAATTACTAACAAAACTATAATTAATTTTCTAAGAATATGCAAATAAAACTCATATAGATTAATTTATAAAATCTAACATATATAAGTTAATTTGTTTTAGTAATTACTAAGATTCAAATATAATTACAAGTAAAAGTTTATTGGAATCATCCACATAATTTAATTTAAATAATTTTTCTTTTTTTAAATAGAATTTTCTAAAAATAGAATACCTACTCGAAGCGAATTCAAATTTTTTTTTTTTTTTCTGAAAATATAATTTCTCAAAATAGAATACCACTCTATACGAATTCTAAATTTATTTATTTATTTTTTGAAAATTGAATTTCTAAAAATAGTTTAGCACTTCATGCGAATTCTAATTTTTTTTTTTTAAATAGAATTTCTAAAAATAGAATACTATTGCATGCAAATTTCAACAAGAATTATTTTAGTACAAATAAATAAATCCTTCTTAAATAACATGCAAATAAATATATCTTATAAATACTTATTCTTTAAAAAATCTTATTTAATTAATTTTCATAATAAAAAAAGAACATGCATTTATCCTCATTTTATATTTTACTATACAATTGTAGATCTACATGCAATAATATTAAATTACTTAAATAATAAAGCATGCAATTTGATGCAACCAAGGAAAACATTCTAAATTTAATGTTAATTCTTTTTTTTAAGAGAATTTTTAAACATGCAATTAACTCTATTCTTTTGTTTCCATGCAAATCTGGACCTTATTTTTGGGTAGGAACCTGGTAAGGGTGCAATTTTCTTTCCAACATAAGGGATTTACATATCTGAGGGTTTCAAGCCAATTTTTACAACAATAAAAAATTTCTCTTAAAGAAGACTTTTTTTCACGGATTTGAAACCCTAAAGGCAATATTGAAAACTAAATCATTCCAATTGAAAACTTTGATGCCCATATACAACCAAAGCATTTTAAATGAACCCCTTATACTCAAAACACAAATCTGACATGCAATCAAGAAAGATAAAACCACCAAATTGTTCCAATAACATATTCTTCCAATTTTTATCAATAAAATTACATAATAACAAACAAGAAAGATTCAAACAAAGGATCCTAGCATTCCAGATGCATAAAAGACAGGGATCTTGAAGCTAGAATTATCAAGATCATGATCCTACCTTAGTAACTAATGAGAGGAACAAATTTACAAATTCAAGCAATCAAGAATCTAAAAATGCTCCTAAGCTTTCCACAAATCTCCAATCACTTGATTTCTCCTTCTCCCTGATTGAACAACCTTCAAAATGACTTTCAATCCAAGGATATAGAAAATAAGGCAATTAGATTTTCAAAAGGAAATATTAATTATCTAATTAAAAATTAAAAGAAATGCTTTATTTTCAATTTTCACTTAAAGCATGCACATCTCAACTTTATAATATAAAAATAAAGTCATAATTGAAAATACATGAAAATATATTTCAATTAAATTAAATCAATTAATTATGAAACTTAAAGTAATACTCAATAATTCAACTTTGCACAATTAATTATAATCATTAAATTTAATATATATTAAATCTCAATTATTTAAATCAAGACTTAATAATTAAATTAATTAATTAAATATAGACATTTAATTAATATTTAATTATTAAATACTTATATATCTAATATATCAATGTTTTAACCATATCAAAGGTGCAATAATTAACATTACTATTTACCATAATTATTCATTGAAATAAATCAAGCCAAAAGTATCATTAATCCAACTGAAAACCATCTAAATAGGAAAATAACTGAAATGGACAAACAACTGAAACAGACACACAAGCGCACATAGAAAGGTTCACGAATCCATGTCACTTGACAGATTCAAATAGGATAGTCTATCAGATTCTTGTCCATTCATAAGACAAAATAAGGGTTTAGGTTATGGAGTTAGGCCTGAATATTATCCCCCCTCTCTTACCATTGAGATATTGCGATAGGGCACGCTCACTCCTGCCAATTCAGGGAAGATGTATCTCGGTACTTAAAACTTGTCATCACAAATATAAACATATGAATATAATATAACACATAATGGTTGAGACCAATTTATCATGTGGATCTTACCGAAGCAAATAACTACAACTCTGTCCCATACCATACCAAACACGTCAAACAAAAAAGTAAAATATACAAATAATCCATTTGCATACAGATATAGGGTCAATATTGTTAGAAAATCATAATCAAAATGGCATCATAACATATACATAACCATCATGAAATAACTATAAATCACATGTAAATAGAAGATATAATACACTAGGCATTGAATCAATAATTTAATGTAATGTAATACATAAATATCATCAAAACCAACTGAAATAAACCATACATACATGAAAATGCCTAAAAGAGTTCAGCAACTAAAACATAAAAGAAAACTAAGGGGTGGGTATTACATCCTCCTCCCCTAAAACTAGGCTTACTCCTGAAAGCCTACAACAAAGATAGAGATATGAATCTCTCAACATAAAGCATCCTACCGAGTCCCAAAAGTCTCAAAGTGTGGGTCCCATAGGACCCTTCCAAGGTCTCTGATTTGAACACTGGGGATCATTCCCAATAGTAGGAACGCAGAAACTAGTTTTTGGTCCTCTACTTGCAACCCCACTCACAGTAGCATGATACACATCTGGAGGGTGATCAAAGGCTGCATACACTCCATGAGATCTACAAACATTCCCAACTGTAGGCTCAGAAGCTACTGGCCTTTGTCCTGAGAACTACGCTACACGCTGAGGACAATTGACCGTAATATGACCAAATTGCCCACATGAAAAATAAGCTCCTCTTCTACCACCTCCTCTAACTGAAGGTGCACTAGACTATTGAAAACTACCCCTACTGACATCCTGATGCACACTATGTGTTGGCTGAACAGTTTGATTGTGCTTGTTGCGTTGAATATCACAGAAATTCCTAATCTAAGAACCACCACTAAAAGTAGGAGGGATGATTCCTCCCTGCTTCTAAGATTGATTACCTTTTAGAAAGGTAGAAAGACCCCTAGAAATCCCAGCTCCCTAAGAATGATTACCTCTTTAACCAGAAGTAGGTCCACTAGACTGCATTCCCAACTGACCACCATGGCCCAAAGCTAGATTTGCCTTCGCAAGAGTAGATTTAATGACCACTTATTTAAGGTTCGTAGGTTCAAAGAGCTTAACTCCCTCAATTATGCATTCATTGAGCCCCCTAATAAAATTTTGAATCATAAGGGCTGAATCATATCCATAATATACATACTGTTTGAGCTCAAAGAATCGACGCTCATACTCTTCCACTGACAAGGTCACCTGCCTCAGGTTGTGGAACTCATCCACTCACTGTTGCCTCCACTAATATGAGAGGAAGCACTCTTGAGAGTTCTCAAGGAAAAACTCCTAAGTAATTGTATCCATGTGGAGCCCTAACTTCTTCTCTTCAATATTCCACCACACTGCTGCAAAATCAAAGAGTTGCATCACCGCATACCTAGCCTTAGTATTGCTACTAAAGGAATGCATAGAAAAAATCCTCTCTATGGAAATAAGCCATGTCTCTACCTTAAACCTTGGTCCTTTCCCATCAAAGGGAGTAGGTCGTACTCTCATAAGATCCCTCATCTAGTTTGCTGCCACAACATCAGGATCAATTGTAATGGTCCTCCTCAAAGGTCTCCTATATCTCACCCTCACTCTCTTCTCTAACTGAGAATGATGTGAAAAATCCTTCTCCACTCTACCTTGCTCAGGAACCAAGATGATTCAATATCACCTGAAATAACTGCCTAATGTCTAGCTCTTTAGACCTAGACTGACGCCCATCCCTCTGCTCATCTCTACTATGCTGATGAGCACTATCTTGACTGAAACTTGTGGAAGGACTATGATCCCTACCCCTTCCATGACCACAAAATTGGCCTCTACCATGGCCCCTAGCATCTCTAGTCTCAGGCATGATTCTTGTAGAAACTAGAGAACCAAACAATAACTCAAAACCAAAACCAAAACCAAATAATATCAAAAGAAAATAAATAATCACAAAGCAAGAGTTTTAAATACGTCAGAGTTTTATGTCTATGTTTGTTTCAAGTTTTAAACTAAAAAATAACTAATGGGCATACAAATTCCCTAGAGCTCCCAGTGTAAAAATGTGGGCTCTAATACCAAGTGTAATGCCCCGCTAGGGAACCCAGAAGAACTAACCTAAACATGAAAATAAGTTAACAAGATAAAAAAATTTAAATGTTTACAAACAATAATGATAGCAATGCAGAGCAATACAATGAAGTACATGACATACACATAAGTACAACTCAACAAAGATAACAATTCTCGAGGGTTCCTTGACGTAGAATTACTAAACAACTAATCTATGAAGAACAACTATAAAGAACTAACATAAAATATTCATCAACTAAATCCAAGATATACATCTCATATAATAAGACCACATATACAACTGATACCCAAGGTATACAAAAGAATCAACATCCACTACACAAGTCTCAGGGTATGCAATAATACATAACGATACAATACATCCTTTGAAAGGATGTTAACAAATGTACACATATGGTACAAATATACAACTCATGAAACTGAACAAGTCTCCGGAAGAATAAGAAGAATAACTGCAACAAAAATCATCCAAGCATGAAGAAGAACCATCGAATCTCAATTGTAATAAGAATCACTACCACCCAACCTCGTGGAACCAAATGTCCACTCTCACCGTACTAAGGAGATAATAACAAGCTCACTCATATGGGTATACAACATGAAGGCAACATCAAAAGTATACAAAACATCATACATAAAAGTAATTGAAGATCCTAGAAGTTTTCTGAATCACAATAAGAAAATCTACACAATACCAGATAAAACCAACACACGTAGGATAACCTAAGATGTATATAGAGAAGTGTCATCACATAATTCTACCCTTGAGTTACCCTAGTAGTCCTTCTTGGACTCTGGCCTCCAAGTGACTCTATGTGGATCAGTAATTCTTTCATGAAGACAAGGATCCTAACTCCCATCCTAGCATGTAATAATACTCAAGGCATGGGTAGATACTCAGACATCTTATTAGTTCATTTTAAAACCCCTTTAATGTTTCATATTTTCACATATTAAGTAACTTTCCAATGAGTTACCCTAGTAGCCTCTTAGAACCCAGGCCCCCATTACAAGTCACTCCCCTCTATACACTCAGTTAACCTACCTAGACTCTAAACAAAATCATGAAGGTAATATATAAATATCAAACTGCTTCCTGACCATACAGGAACACATTGGTTCTCAAATAATCATAACAACTGAAAGTACTCTCACGAGATCATAAAAGACAATTTAGACAAACCAGGTTGGGTAAGGATAATCGAACTAAGACTGACATCACATAAATATGCACTGACAATCACACAAGATACCATGAAGAATCAAATCCCAAAACCTCTAGTTTTACATCCTAAAAGTCAGCTATTTCCAACAGATACCCAAAATGTTAAAGGTTCATAACAGAAAAGAACACACAATTCATTTCAAGAATCACCCAAAAATTACATCATGGCATGATAAACTCAATTTCAGAAGAAACTAGTCAAACATAGTGATAACCAATTTATAATAACATTATGCAAATTAGTTATCCAACAAAGTTACTAACAAAATTATAATTAATTTTCTAAGAAAATGCAAATAAAACTCCTATAGATTAATTTATAAAATCTAACACATATAAATTAATCTTTTTTAATAATTACTAAGATTCAAATATAATTACAAGTAAAAGTTTATTGGAATCATCCACATAATTTAATTCAATTAATATTTTTTTAAATAGAATTTTCTGAAAATAGAATTTTCTAAAAAATAGAATACCCACTGCATGCGAATTCAAAAAAAATAGTTTTTTGTTTTTTTTTGAAAATAGAATTTCTAAAAATAGAATACCACTTCATGCGAATTCTAAAAAGATTTTTTTTTAAATAGAATTTCTGAAAAACGTAAATTCTAAAAATAGAATATCTAAAGAAACATAATTTCTAAAAATAGAATACTATTGTATGCAAATTCCAACACGAATTATTTTCATACAAATAAATAAATCCTTTTTAAATAACATGCAAATAAATATATCTTATAAATACTTATTCTTTAAAAAAATTTATTTAATTAATTTTCATAATAAAAAAGAGAACATGCATTTATCCTCATTTTATATTTTACTATGCAATTGTAGATCTACATGCAATAATATTAAATTACTTAACTAATAAAGTGTACAATTTGATGCAACTAAGGAAAACATTCTAAATTTAATATTAATTCTTTTTTTAAGAGAATTTTTAAGCGTGCAATTAACTCTATTCTTTTGTTTCCATGCAAATCTGGACTTGATTTTTGGACAAGAACTTGGTAAGGGTGCAATTTTCTTTCCAAGGTAAGGGATTTACAGATCTGAAGGTTTCAAGCCAATTTTTACAATAACAAATTTATCTAAAAAAGAATCTTTTTTCATAGATTTGAAATCTTAAGGGTAGTATTGAAAACTAAATCATTCCAATTGAAAACCCTGATGCCCATATACAACCAAAGCATTTTAAATGAAACCCTTATGCCAAAAACACAAATATGACATGTAATCAAGAAAGAAAAAACCACAAAATTGTTTCAATAACATATTCTTCTAATTTTAATCAATAAAATCACATAATAACAAACAAAGAAGATTTAAACAAAGGATCCTAGCATTCCAGATGCATAGAAGATAGAGATCTGGAAGCTAGAATTATCAAGATCATGATCCTACCTTAGTAACTAATGAGAAGAACAAGTTCACAAATCCAAGTAATCAAGAATCCAAAAATGCTCCTAAGCTTTCCACAAATCTCTAATCACTTGATTTCTCCTTCTCCCTGATTGAACAACCTTCAAAATGGCTTTCAATCCAAGGATATAGAAAACCAGGCAATTAGGTTTTCAAAAGTGAAACCTTAAAGGGAATATTAATTATCTAATTAAAAATTAAAAGAAATTCTTTATTTTTAATTTTTACTTAAAGCATGCACATCTCAACTTTATAATATAAAAATAAAGTCATAATTGAAAATGCTTGAAAATATTTTTTTTCTCTTAAATATTTATGAATATTGATTCATAGAAAAGCGGTTACAATCAGGTGTCAAGCTTTACCTATTTACCAAAAATAGAACCAAACATATATAGACGGTAATTAACCTCTATAAATGTTCAGCAACACCTGACTGACATGATAAGAGTAGCAAAAATATAACAAAAAAACTGTCTAAGTTACAGATTACACATAGTGGTTAATCAAAAAGGTTGTATAAAAAGACAACATCATATGACATCTTCTTCCCCAAGGGATACCCATGCTACCTGTCCTTGATGGCCTTCCATCCATTTGATCACCTCATCCTTTCTGATATGTTGTTCATATGGGTGAGCCAGGGGAATGGCAACTGGAACTTCTGGGCTTGGAATAGCATTGAGTGGGACAACATAGATGATTGGTCTCTCTTTTCGGTTCAGGGTTTCAACTTCTGTCATGAATTGTGAAGGGAATCTCTAAAGGGGGCCAGCTCCTATGACTCATCTATCCAAGTGTACCCATGGGAGACCTCCCATGCTCCCAGTCTGACCATGTCGTCCTTGAAAAGGTCTTCCAAATTTTGTTAGGAATAAGGTGTCTCAACCTTGGATAATTCCTATTCTTATTATTTATTTTGTAAAATGCATTTTCTTGCAAATAATGTAATTAAGTGTGAGTGTACATGTCTAGATGGCATGTTGATGTGTCACTCCACTTGATGTGTCGGCATCTTGAATTGTGTGTAAGGAGATCATGGCTGAAACGGTTATGATGGATTCATATGACACGTAAGAGCTATTTCTAGGAGATTTCAATGATAGGTGAAGACATGCAAGACATGTAGCAACTGATAAAGTTGAGTACTTTACACTCTTCCACAATCAAAAAAAATTTAGGGTTTCTATTTTCTCGGAGAATGGTAAAACCCTAATACGGCTATCCTTGAAAGGTGCCCTAAAAAGGAAAGCGCATGATATAAGTTTTTTTTAGGGTTACAGGAAAGGATACGAAAAAAGTGTATTGTTGATATGATCTGGTGATACTGGATTTGTCTTAGAGTGTCGATTGTCTCCTGAAAGAACTTGCATTGCAAGTGTGTTGTAACTGTTGTGTTGAAGATAATACATTGTGCAGGTTTTGGAGTGCTGGGGTTTTTTACCGAAAGGTTTTCCCCAGGGTAAATCATTATGTCATTCTCTATTTTCTATATGCATGGTATGTGGCTGCAATATCATTGTTAAAGTATTTAATGAATCTGAAATTGTAAGGATTTAAAAGAATTTGCATAATACTTTCCTATAGAGATTAGTGTAGGAAGTTGTTTCTGAACTTGAGTTTTCTTACAACTTTTTTCTCTTGATCTTTATCATAACAGTGACCTGCACAGCAATATCATGGAATATGAGCCTCTTGAGAGACTCGGTAAGGCTTCTAAGATTACCAAAAAAAACATTATCATTCCTTTTTCCATAAGTTCCACATAATTAAAGAATAAATAATTGCAAAAAAACTATTAAAAGGTTGTTTCAAACCATCAATATGCCCATAAATAATATCCACTACAGAGGTTGTATAAAGTTGGGGGAATCCAAAGAGTTTCCAAACACTGGTGGCAAAGGGACAACATAAAGAATTATGGCTAACTGACTCAGGGAGAGGGAAAAAGGAGCAGATACTAGGCTCACCATTGGGCAGTCTAAAAGGTAATCTAAGTAGGAGAAGCCACCACATGAAGCACTTGATTTTAGGCTCAGAGAGGGATGACTAGAGGTTGCAGAGAATTTTAGACCATCTATCAGGCTCAAAATTGAGGTTCCAACAAGAGTTGAGGTGGGGATAAATGGAAGATTCTTTGGTGAGGAGGTCATAGATCAGTTTAGAGCTGGTTTTAGTGAGCAAGGTCCCATCAGAACATCTGAATTGAAGGTGGCAGTCACTATTGACATATAACTGCTTATGGAGGAAGAGATCAGCACAAGAGTCCTTGACAACAGAGTAGGTCCTAAATTGTGAGTTGGGGAGTCCAAGTATATTTTTGATATCCTCTCACTCTATAAGATGATCATTTTGAAAAATGCCTGCAAGGTATGAAATGCCTAACTCATTCCACTTTCTGGCTAAGTATCCCTAAAGTAGTGCTAGAGGCTTGCTACTGATGGTGAGATTCCACCAAATGGATTTGTTGCCATAGATCCTACCATGTTAGTGTAACATGTTGTTGTCTGTTATAAGGTTCATGATAGCGTTCCAGGCTTTCTAGATGGATCTGAAGATCACTGAGCCTTTTACAGTGAAGTTAATCTCCCCTGTTATGATGTCATTCATGGATAGGTTCCTCCATAGTTTACCTTTATTGGGGTAGCCTCTTGTTATATTACTTTTGATAAGGGCTTTCCAAGCATCATCACCCTCCAAGTCTTTAGATATCCATTTAGTTTCTAGTGAGATGCCTTGAATTCTGAGGTCCTTAAGCCCTAGTCCCCCTTGCTTCTTGCTTTTGGTGCATCATTCCCACTTAACCGCATACCCTATTTTGTTACCTCTGCCATTTAACCAAAGATAGTCCTTGATAATCTTCTGGAGGTGGTTGAACTGGTACTGATAGAATAGCCAAGCAAAGGAGAAGTAGAGAGTGTAGGAGGACATGATCTTTTGACATACTTGGACTCTGCCAGCCAAGGAAAGGTATTGGTTATCCCATTTGCCTAGTTTTTTAGTCACTTTGTTTTTGACCCACTCCCACATGACTTTAAGGTTAGGATTGAGGGAGAAGGGGATGCATAGGTATTTGATCAGAAAGTCTGGCCCTTCCCATTTGAAGTTCCACTGAGAGAGCCAGTTAGAGGGGTTAAAAGACCATCCCAAAAATAGCAATTTCTCCATTGATATTTTTCTACCTGAGGCAGAGCAGAACAAGTTGAGTTTATCCAAGAGGTGTAATAGATTGTCTAGTTCCAACTTTAGCAATAGGGCAGTGTCATCTGCAAAATGAATGTTTTAAATCTCTTTGCCTTCAGGAATCTAAATACCCCTAACTTTGGGTGTGATAGAATTGTCTGTAATAAGGTGGCCTGCTGCTTTAGCAGCAATGACAAAGAGGGTAGGGGCCAATGGGAACCCTTGTCTTATTGATCTAGATAACACAAAACTCTCTGATCTCCTTCCATTTATTTCCACCATAGCAAGGGCTCCATTCATTAGAGTATTAACCATGTTAATAAAGTGGTTGGGAAATCCTAAAGAATTCACCATCATGTAGATGAAACCCCACTCAATCCTGTCATATGATTTTTCATAGTCTAGATGGAGCATGCATGATTGTTGATTAGTTTTTTTTATCCCATTCCATGGCTTCCCCAGAAAGTAACCATATTTTCCAGTATATATCTACCTTTCACAAAACCTGTCTAGCTGTAATCAATAATTTTGGGAAGCAAGTTTTTGAGTCTGGTAGCTAGAACTTTGGCAATGATTTTATATGAGGTGTTAAGAAGAGTTATAGGTCTTTAGTTCTTAATCAGATATTTATCTACTTCTTTGGGGATAAGTTTAATTAAGTCACAATTGATTTCTTTCCCCAATGCTCCCTACTGGAAGGCTTCACTATACGCCTTCATTAGGTCTTGGGAAATCCAATCCATATGCTACTTAAAGAATTCTACCGGGATCCCATCAGGTCTAGCGGCCTTCCCCATAGCCATCTGAGTAGTGGAACCCTTGATCTCATCCAATTTAATAGGTGAGCTAAGTAAAGTAGATTCTTCCTCACTGACTTTCCTGGGGATCACTTGACTGATTCTGGCTCTAGCTTCTGACATCTCAGGACCACTATCTTCAGATGTGAAGAGTGTGTGGTAGAAGTTTTTGAAGGAGAGGAGAATTTGCTCCTAATTAGTGACTGTCTCCTTCAACCTAGATTTCCTCAATATTGCTTCTTTCTTCTTTCTCTTTAAGGAGGTTAAAGAAAAATTTGGATCCTCTGTCACCATGTTCCACCCAGTTGGATCTGGATCTGATCTTAATGCCCTTGATTTTTGAATTTTGGATTCTCCTTAGTTCATCCTTTGTACCAGACATCTTTAGAGTGAGTTCTTCTGAGGAGGGGTTGAATTGTAGGTAAAGTTTTGCCTTAGAAAGTTCATCCTGCAGGGCATTTTCAGTCCATCTATCATCTCCAACTTTCTTTCCTCCTGTAGTTTTAAAGAGGGCTCTCCAACTGGTGATGTTTTGGGCCCACTTATCTCTTGCACTAGAGTGACTAGCCACATTATTATTGAACCACTTAATCATGAGGATAGCATTTCCCATTCCTGGATCATCCAATAGGGAGGTGTTGAGGCAAAAGGAATCATGTCCTATATTTCCCTTAGGGAGGAGTCCAGAGGATAGGAATCTGGCATTGATTGGGTGGTGGTCAGAGAGTGTGTTAGGGATGAATCTGATAGATCTTCCCACCTCATCTTTATGGCATTTAAGGGCTTCCTGATTAAAGTAGAATTAGTCCAATATGGAGTAGATTATTTTGTTATTCTACTGGTAGTTGCACCATGTGTACCATATGTCTTTATGGTCATCCTTGCAGCCACTTAAGAGATCAAAGAGTTTGTGTTTGCTTAGGAATTTGTTCCAGAAGAATTTTTCATTGCCTTTCCATTCCAATTTGTTTCCCCCTATCTTATCTTGAGGGTTGACTACCATATTTAAGTCTCCCCTTATAATCCAAGGGATGTCTTCTAGCAAAAAGAGCCACTTGATGACATGTAACTGATTGAATGTTTGAAGATGTTAAGTTGATGATCATGCAAGGCATTAAAATAATTAATGTATTGTATTCTCATTGATTTCAACTTGATATAATATGTATGGTCATGGAGATACTACCAAAGACTTCAAAGAACTCATGAATCAAGGCTATGCTAATTAGTAATGCATACAAGTCTAGTATTTACTAAGTGACTAAATACACCGACGGAGTGCACCCGACGGTCAGAGTAAAAAAACAAAGTGATAGTGTTTTTCGACGAGGAACTGTACAACATTACCGACGAGCAGAGTTGCAGTGTTGACTGATGAGAAAAACATAGAGTTTCCTGATGGAAAAGACAAGGATGGAGATCTTGATGACAACTGAAGTCACACCGACAGAATAGTCAGTTATCGCCGATGACTAACTGAAGTGTTGACTGACAGAACAAAGAGTTTAGAAAATGACAAAATGCTTAACTATCGAGAAGCTAAAGATAGAGTTAACAGATACTTATCATTGTTTTAATCATCCAAATAAAGTCAGAGATAAGTAATTGATTTAAAGTTGATTTGTACAGTTGGCAAGAAGATATCTGTGAGACAAATCAGGAGGTATGCTTTAAATCTAATTGGATGGATTGTTTATCACGCCAAGAATCAAGAACCAAGAAACAATGAATATTATGTCTATATAAGAGACAAGATTAATTCATTTTCAAAAGGGGATTAAGGGGAAGTGAATAGAGAGAGGATGCTGAAGAGAAACTGATGAAGAACAACTTCATGCAGTCCTGATCAAACAAGCTAAAGGGAGAGATAAGGAATTCTGCAGACATCGATGAACAGTGAGCACAACATCACAGAGCAGAAAGTGTGGAGCACAAGGATTGAATTGATACATTGGTCAGAGAGGTAATGTACTTAAATAGATTTGAAAATCTACAATTCAAGTTGCAATATGAACAGGTCATAGTGTTTTAGTTTAACCATTGAAGCATCAAGTCTCTTAACTGAGCAGGAGTTAACAATCTTCTATATATTAAGGTACATCTCAAGGAGTGCCAAAATGTTGATTCATGAAAGTAGCATTGGATATGCCCGATGCCTATTGATAGTCTAAGAAAGAGGTTGATTCAAGGATGGCAACATTAGATGCCCGATACTAAGTGACAACTTCTATGTATAAAATCCTCTAACAAGGTCATACTTAATAGTGTGTTTGTAACCTTTAATAGGGTTGGCTCTTAACATAGCTCACTTCATAAGAGTGAAAAATTGGGGTACCGGTCCCAGTGGTTTTTCCCTTAACAGGATTCCCACATTAAAAATCCATGTGTTATGTGTGTATGATTCATTTCTTTACTATTTTGTATCTTACATAGTTAATTATGGATTTATTGGTATACTCTGCATATTTACTGTATTTCAGTAAATAGATGACTGCTTATCGGTAAACATACAGAAGAAGGTTTGACAGAGAAATCTGACAAGTAGTAAATTGATATAAGTATTTCATGACATTCATCTTGTAGGATAGAAGATAACTTGAGATATAATTTATGGTTATAAGATTCAAAGGGTTGATTTAAGGATTAATTTTTGAGGCCACTGATTCACCCCCTCCCCTCTTAGTTATTACTAAAAATTGGTATCAGAGCTTGTGTGCTTAGAAGAAAGGTTTCAAGACCTAAGCTAAAGATCACAAGATGAACAGACGAGATGTGCCCAAGTTGAACAAAGACAATTTTGCTTCACGACAGAGCAGACTAAGACTCCACTTATCAGGTATTGGTAATGATGTTACTCAATACTTAGAAATTGAATATGTGTTTCCCACAGGAGCACCAATAGTTAAACAAATGAGAGAGAAGCATGAACACAATGGCATGATGATAGAGCTTGCTTCCTCACTCTTTGATGTTGAATTTGAAGATGTCAAAGAATGCAAAATTGCCAAGCAGATGTGGGACACATTGAATCTTGTACATGGTGGTGACAAAAATTTTTTGAGAGCCAAGGCAAAAAGCCTTAGAGGAAAGTTTGAATATCTCAAAATGAAAGAAGGTGAAAACATCATTCAGTACAACACAAGAATCAAAGAGGTAGTCAATGCTATCTGAGGAGTTGGAGGTGTTCTAGAAGAAGATATAGTGGTAAGTAAAATTCTAAGAACCTTACTGCCTACTTATGTTATTAGAGTATATCCCATTCAAGAAATGAGAGTAGTAGCAAATAGAAATGTTACCCTAGACAGTTTGATTGGAAGACTGATTTCATTTGAGATGAATAACTTTGATAATAGTGTCTTACCAAACATAGATTCTGCATTTAAAACTTCTATGAGAATAAGTAAATCAAGTCATAAAAACACTATGAGAAAAGATAGTGATAGTGAAAGTGAAGAAGATGACCTTGATGAAATTGAAGCACTTATGGCCAAAAGAATGCAGAGAGGCAAAGGTAAATACAAAGGTAAATTACCAGTTGTTTGTTTTAATTGCAAAGAGATTGGACACATTGTTGCAAGATGTACTAACAGAAGAAAATATGACATAAGTAATGACAAATCATTTGAAAAGAAGTCTGATAGAGGTCATTACAGAAGCTATCGACAATCAGAAAGAAGAGATACCCAAGACTATAAAGACAAAGGAAAGAAGGTCAGTTACCTATAAAAATGCAAAGATGATGATACTGACACTAAATCTGATGAAGACATCGAGATGGTGTTTGTGGCTGTAAAGGATGATTCAGATGATGATGAAGAAAGGTATGTAGAAACAGATCTCATATCTAAGGCTAGAAAAAATGATGTTTGGATCATAGATAGTGGCTGCACTCACCATATGACTGATGATAAGCAAAATTTTGAGACTTCTGAATACTACAAAGGTGGTTCAGTAAGAATGGGTAATGACACACCTTGTCCAATTGAAGGCAGAGGAACCATAATGTTGAATAACCAGATAAAATGTGAAAATTTTTATTGGGTAAATGGATTGAATTATAATCTATTAAGTGTTTCTCAGTTGAATAATTCAGGTCACAGAGTAGCATTTGAAAATAAGAAGGCAAAGATCTTCAATAAATCTAGAAATCTGATTGGTATTGGTGAGTAGACAAAAGGTAACTTATTCTATTTGAATGATACTGACTCCACTTGTTTGATTGCTACAAATGAAGACATATGGTTGTGGCACAAAAGATTGTGTCATGTGAATTTTGACAACATGATAAATTTTAGAGGCTTACCGACAATGACCAAGCCTGACAACATCATGTGTAAGAATAATTAAAAAGGTAAAATGACAAAGTCTAGTTTTAAAAGCAAAACCCATACATCTGATGCAATTCTAGAATTAGTCCATACTGATTTATGTGGACCTATGAGGACAAAGAGTTATTATGGAGATAGATTTTTTATTCTTTTTGTTGATGATTACTCTAGAATGATGATAGTCATGTTTCTAAAAGATAAATCAAAAGCATTTAAGATGTTTAAATGGTACAAAGCAATGGTTGAGAAGCAAAGTGGTAAGGAGCTAAAATGCTTAAGGTTAGATAGAGGAGGGGAATTTATTTTAGATGAATTCACCAACTTTTGTAATGAGCATGGAATCAAAAGACAGGTCTCTACACTGAGAACACCACAGTAGAATGGAATTGCTGAAAGAAGGAACAGATCCATAGTTGATTGTGCAAGGACACTGATGAAAGAGAAAGACATCACCCAAATCTTCTAGAGGGAAGTTGTCAGTATTGTTGTTTACACATTGAACATAGTACAATTGAAGAAAGACACAAAAAAGACACCTTATGATCTATGGTATGGATACACACCCAATGTAAGTTATTTCAAAATTTTTGGCAGTCAATGTTATATCTTAAAAGATGATAAAAATGGAAAACTTGACTCCAAGAGTGATGACGGAATTTTTCTAGGGTATTCTACCAAGAGCAAGGCTTATAAATGTCTAAACAAAGCCTCTAACAAAACTGTTGAAACTGCAAATGTAAATATAGATAAATTTGTAGAGAAGAATGAGAAGGAAAACACTAAAGAACTAGAGGACTACAATAAGCTCACTTACAGTGAGGAACCAGACACTCTACCCTACCAACAATGTAGAGCTCCCGAGCAACAGATCATTGCACCCAAGTATCAGGCTGCAAATACCGAGGATCAGAATATTGCTCAAGATAATGCACAAATTGATGAAGAACAAAATAAAGAACAAAATGATGATCAAGTTGATAGACATAGAGCTGTACCTGTACTTGCAAGATATGTCAAAAGGAACCATCCACATGACCAGATCATAGGAGATAAAAAGGCTGGTATGAGAACTAGAAGTAAGTCTCTAAATACAAGATGTCTTATTTGTGATTATGAGCCCAAATCTGTCAATACTGCACTAGATAATGATGAATGGATAAGTGTTATGAATGAAGAGATTGAACAGATAGAGAAAAACAACACATGGACACTTGTATCAAGACCAGATGACAAGAATGTCATCGGTACAAAATGGATATTCAAGAATAAGCTGAATGAGAATGGATAAGTCACAAAAAATAAAGCAAGACTAGTATGCAAGGGGTATGCACAAGAAGAAGGAATTCACTATGGAGAGACCTTTGCACCCATTGCTAGACTAGAAGGAATAAGAATATTGCTTGCTTATGCTGCATATAAAGGATTCAAGGTATATCAAATGGATGTCAAGTCAACATTCCTGAATGAAATACTTGAAGAAGGGGTATACATTGAACAACCAAAAGGGTTTGTTGATCCAGACAAGATGGACATGGTATGTAGACTACACAAAGCCCTGTATGGATTGAAACAAGCGCCTCGAGCCTGGTATGAAAGACTTCATTCCTATCTTATAAGTATTGGATTTGTAAGGAATAGTGAAAACAATAATCTTTATTTGAAGGAAGATAGTGAAGCTAACACTTTGATTACTAAGATATTTGTTGATGACATCATATTTGGAGGCAATGATATGCTATGCAAATCATTTGCAAATGAAATGAGCAAAGAGTTTGAAATGTCTATGTTTGGAGAGATCAAGTTCTTTCTTGGTCTGCAAATCATGCAACAAGGAGAAGGTATTTTCATTACACAATCCAAATACATCAAAGAAGTACTGAAAATATTCAAGATAGAAGAATCCAAACCAGTTGGAATACTGATGGCAACTGGATGCAAATTGACAAAGGAGGACAAGTCATCAGAGGTGAATCAGACTTTGTACAGATCAATGATTGGAAAACTCATGTATTTTGTACATACTAGACCAGATATTACACATGCAGTAGGAATAGTTTCTAGATTTTCTGCTAATCCCAGAGAGTCACATATGACTGCTGTGAAAAGAATTCTAAGATATCTGAAGAATATCGAGGAATATGGTTTATGGTACAAAAGAGAAGGCAAATTTGAACTTAAGGTTTTTACCGACACTGATTGGGCTGGAAATCTTGATGATCGGAAGAGCACAACTGGAGGAGCATTCTTCATGGGTGACAGACTTGTCACATGGATCAGCAAGAAACAAGGATGCATCTTACAATCTACTGTAGAGGTAGAGTATGTTGTTTCTACTACAAACTGCTCAAATAGTTCATGGATCAAACAGTTATTGGAAGGTATGCATATGCAAATTCTAGAACTAGTAATTATCTACTGTGATAATACAAGTGCAATAAACATTTCCAAAAATCCAGTCATGCATGCTAAAACAAAGCATATTGCCATCAATTATCATTATTTAAGAGAACAAGTTCATGCAAAGGAGGTGATACTTGAGTATGTGCAATCAAAGAATAATTGGTCGATATCTTCACCAAGCCATTGCCCAAGGATGCATTTGAGTACTTGAGAAAGAGACTAGGGGTCAGCCCCTTGTCTACTGGTCAGTAAGCTGACTAGAAGGCTACATCAGCCTACATATTATCATAATATCATTCATGTTGATGCAAGAAGAGAGATGGAATTCAAAGATAAATCAATACACACCAATGTATTTATCTACTCTGAGCAACAGAGGTATTTCTAATGGATTGGGAAATTCAAGGAATATATTATGGATAGAAAGGATCCACTTGACATAACTGTCAAAAGCTTGTTTGAAAAGATAAGATGTTTGGCATTCATGTCAAAGGGAGAGAGATACCTCATTATCATACTGACAAAGGGAGAGCAAATAGAAAGGGAGAGAAAACATCAAAAGAAAGGAGAACAGTCAAAGGCAGAGAGTTTGACACAAAAGGAGAACACATCACATCAGAGAAAGAAAGATTCTACATCCATCCAGTGAAGGGATTGAAGACAAAAAGAAAGCTACAAGAATCAAACCAAAGCTATTGGAGCTTATCGATAGCTAGACATTTGTAATAGTTACATTAGGAAAGCTTGATGAAATTATATATTTCATATTGTATTAGCAATAGTATAGTATGATAATGTTGTATGTTTCCATCAATGCCAAAAGGAGAGATTGATGACATGTAACTGATTGAATGTTTGAAAATGTTAAGTTGATGATCATGCAAGGCATTAAATCAGTTAATGTATTGTATTGTCATTGATGTCAACTTGATATAATCTGTATGGTCATGGAGATACCGCCAAAGACTTCAAAGAACTCATGAATCAAGGTTATGCTAATCAGTAATGCATACAAGTCTAGTATTCACTAAGTGACTGAATACACCGACGGAGTGCACCCGACGGTCAAAATAAAAGAACAAAGTCACAGTGTTGCCCGACGAGGAAATGCACCGACAAGCAGAGTTACAGTGTTGACCGACGAGAAAAACACAAAGTTGCCCGATGGAAAAGACAAGGACGAAGATCCTGATGACAACTAAAGTCACACCGACACAATAGTCAATTATCACCGATGACTAACTGAAGTGTTGACTGACAGAATAGAGAGTTTAGAAAATGACAAAATGCTTACCTGTCAAGAAGCTAAAGATAGAGTTAACAGATACTTATCATTGTTTTAATCATCCAGATAAAGTCGGAGATAAGTAATTGATTTAAAGCTGATTTATACAATTGGCAAGAAGATATCTATGAGACAAATTAGGATTTATGCTTTAAATCTAATTGGTTGGATTGTTTATCCCCCCAAGAATCAAGAACCAAGAAACAATGAATATTATGTCTATATAAGAGACAAGCTTAATTCATTTTCAAAAGGGGATTAAGGGGAGTGAATAGAGAGAGGATGCTAAAGAGAAACTGATGAAGAACAACTTCATGCAGTCCTGATCAAACAAGCTGAAGGGAGAGCTAAGGAATTTTGCAAACACCGATGAATAGTGAGCATAGCATCATAGAGTAGAAAGTGTGGAGCACAAGGATTGAATTGATACACTGCTCAGAGAGGTAATGTACTTAAATAGATTTGAAAATCTGCAATTCAAGTTGCAATATGAACATGTCATAGTGTTTCAGTTTAACCATTGAAGCATCAAGTCTCTTAACCAAGCAGGACTTAACAACCTTCTATATATTGAGGTACATCTCAAGGAGTGCCAAAAAGGTTGATTCATGAAAGTAGCATTGGATATGCCTGATGCCTATTGACAGTCTAAGACTCTAAGAAAGAGGCTGATTCAAGGATGGCAACATTAGATGCCTGATACTAAGTGACAACCTCTATGTATAAAATCCTCTAACAAGGTCACACCTAACAGTGTGTTTGTAATCTTTAACAGGGTTGGCTCTTAACAGGGCTCACTTCAAAAGAGTGAAAATTTGGGGTACTGGTCCCAGTGGTTTTTTCCCTTAACAGGGTTTCCATGTTAAAAATCCATGTGTTATGTGTATGATTCATTTCTTTACTATTTTGTATCTTACATAGTTAATTCTAGATTTATCGGTATACTCTACATATTTACTGTATTTTGGTAAATAGATGACTGCTTATCAGTAAACATACAAAAGAAGGTTTGACAGAGCAATCCAACAAGTAGTAAATTGATATAAGTATTTCATGGCATTCATCTTGTAGGATAGAAGATAACTTGAGATATAATTTATGGTTATAAGATTTAAAGGGTTGATTTAAGGATTAATTTTTGAGGCCACTGATTCACCCCCCCCTCTCAGTTATTACTAACACCACTTCCATAGTTCGTTCCTTTCCCTATAATCATTAGGGGCATAAATTGAGCATATACCAAGTTTAAATCTATTCTCCTCAAGAATAATCTAGACTGCTCTGTTACAAGGTGAGGTGCCCCACTTTAGTACTTGCTTAGCCCACTGGGGACTAAGGAGGATGGAGATGCCTCCTTTCCCCTTATTGTGTGAAGTGGAGAATGTAGTGGCTTCTCTCCATATGCATTTGAGAGAGATGTCAAGATAAAACTTATTAGCTTTGACTTCTTGGAGCATCAGGAAATTGATACCCTTAATGGTCCTTCTAAACCTATGGACTATGTACTTTTTGTCTAAGGATTCCAGTCCTTTGACATTCCAAGAGGTAATTTTGAGATCCATAGAGGTAATGTGGGGAGTTTAGAATTGTTCCTAAAGCTTGAGAAGCATTTAGGGATCTGATTGGGCTGCACCTCTCTAGGCTCTTTCTTATTACTAGAGCATGGTGGCCTATCTCTTTTCTTCTTACCTCGTATGGGTCCTGAGGTGTCCCCTTCCTCCATGGGGTTACCTTCTTTAGGCAGAGATTTAGTGACTCTGGGGACCCTTTTAGTTCTATTGAATTTGAGGACTTCCTCCCAGGGGCTATCAACAAATGGGACAATGGCCCAATTTTGGTTAAAACCATGTTCACTGAACACATCTTTGAGGGAAGATCCCTGAGTGTGAATCTGTGGGGTCTCACCTTCCCTTAGGATGACATCATCCATACCACTAGGGATAACAGGGGGTATGTTTAGAAGGTTTAGATAAAGGAAGGGTAAGGTGGGGGGGGTCTAGGGGATTAGCTAGGATGACAAGGAGGTCAAAGTCATGAAGAGAACTCTTGGAAGAAGGAACAATATTACAAGTAGTTGTGGTAACCTATGAAGTATCCATGTCAACTTGCTCCTTATCCATGGCCCCTAGCTTACCCTCATCTGAGGTCTTCTCAACAATACTCCCCATGTTATACATAATGTTCTGGATGGGGTCATCTGGAGGGGGAGGTTGGTCTACAAGTTTCTCATTAACATTTCCTCTCCTCCTCTTGAAAAGGCCTTCATTTATTCTGATTATGTCTAAGGCCAATTGTTGTGCATTATTGGAGTGTCTTTTGTTCCTATTCCTAGGGGTGGGAGCAACTTTAGCCTCACTAATGGTAGCATCTGGTGAGATCTACGGGTTTGGTTGAGAGTTAGGCAGACCCAAGGAAGCAGACATAGAAACAAGGGAATGAGAAATGGGGTCGGGAAATACAGAGGGGTTTGGGGTAGGTTTTGGGGTGGG
>MU224808.1:248100-274424 GCA_018584345.1 Thuja plicata | reverse complement strand
TTATATTAATTATATTGCGCATCCTAGCTTTTAGGGTTTAGGGTTTGTTCACCTTTATAAGGTCGAACTTTGTAATTACTCTTCATTAATTCAGTTAACATTTTTGCTCTCACCTTTTGAGTAAAAATTGAGTTTCTCTTTTTTCCTCTTTCACCTCATTTCTTGTGACAGGTTTTTGCATGCAGCTGGATCTTGGCGTAAATCTGATCTTTCATTAGATTCTACACATGAAGCCATACCTCCTAGTTCATGTCCATTGACTTTTTTAGATTTGGTGTCCTGGGGATGCTGGAGGAACTTTGCACTATTCTTGCTAGTTTTTGCATTCACCAAGGCTTATATGAAAGTCTTGGGAGGATGGTCTGAAACTGCAGAGGATCGAGAGCCATCTGTAGCCTTCTTCACGGTGTCTTCAAGAGCATAAATGGTACCGTCAAATGAGGAAGCCATCTTTAATAGAGGGCAAAAGTATCATTAAAGACCCTCCGTGTATGAAGGGCCGAAAAGATGCCACACAAACTCAAGTTGTAGAGTTGCAGAGCCTCAGCTATCGATATCTCTTTGTTTCACTACCTACATGTTTTCCATGAAAATATATTTCAATTAAATTAAATCAATTAATCATGCAACTTAAAGTAATACTCAAAAATTCAACTTTGTACAATTAATTATAATCATTGAATTTACTATTTATTAAATCTCAATTATTTAAATCAAGACTTAATAATGAAATCAATTAATTAAATATAGGCATTTAATTATTAAATAGCCATATATTTAATATATCAATGTTTTAACCTTATCAAAGGTGCAATAATTAACATTAATATTTACCATAATTATTCATTAAATAAATCAAGCCAAAAGCATCATTAATCCAACTAAAAACCATCTAAATAGAAAAACAACTGAAACAGACACACAAGCACACACAGAAAGGCTCACGAATCCACATCACTTGATGGATTCAAATAGGATAGTCAATCATATTCTTGTTTGTTTATAGGAAAACATAAGGTTTAGGGTATGGATTTAGGATTGAATACCATCTCCCCTCTCTTACCATTGAGATATTGCGATAGGGAACGCTCACTCCTGCCAATTTAGGGAAGACGTAGCTGATACCTGCAAACTTGTCATCACAAATATGAACATATGCATATACTATAACACACAATGGTTGAGACCAGTTTATCGTGTGGATCTCCCCAAAGAAATTAACTACGAATCTGTCCCATACCATACCATACACATCAAACATAAAAGTAAAACATACAAATGATCCATTTTCATACAGATATAGGGTCAGTATTGTTAGAAAACCATAATCAAATTGACATCATAACACATACATAATCATCATGAAATAACTATAAATCACATGTAAATATAAGATATAATACACTAAGCAATGAATCAATAACTTAATGAAATGTAATACATAAATATCCTCAAAACCAACTGAAATAAACCACACATACATGAAAAGGCCTAAAAGAGTTCGGCAACTAAAATAGAAAAGCAAACTAAGAGGTGGGTATTACAATAGTTTTTTTATTTTTCTTTCCAATGCTCCCCCTAAGGCCATGCTTGGCCATCTAGGTTGATGTAGCAATGTTAGTATCAAATGAAGACTTAGTAGTATCTAATGATTCTCCCTGAACCTTTTCCTCACTTGGTTCTTTCACCTTCCATAACTTATGACTGTTCATATCTCCTACTTTCCTGAAATGACTGCTAAATTCTTTTGCAATACTCTTAACATCACCAATGTTCTTCTTTGCATTAATAGGTGGAGGACCACTTCTGTTCTCAGTTCTATTGTATCTACAAAAAATCACTATGTGTCTTGGATTATGACATTTGTAGCATGTAGGAGGTGGCATGTTCTGATTAATCTTCAATTTACAATAGTTTGTGATGTGCCCAAAGTTATTTCATTTGTAACATGTGATCTTAGTTGTTGTTCCTTATCTAGTGTAATCTTTCTTAATTCTTTATTGATCAGGCTTCCGACATTCTACCTTCTTGTGTCAAAATGTATGACAATTAAAACAATAGCCATAAAAATATTTGTAAATAATTTTACGTTTGCAATCTCTCTTCATGTGTCCAATCTTGTTGCATCCAAAATATCTACCTCTGAAAGGTCTGATCTGACCTTTAGATTCTTCAAGAGTAGGTCTTTCTTCATCAGTATTCACTTATGATTTTTCTTCCTGATTCTTTGAACATTCAACTTCATTGATGTTAGAATAACTAAGAGGGGGAATCCAACCAAAAATTATATTAGAAATATAATACCGTCAATTATCTTTCATTCCTACAAGATGTATGCCTTTAAGTAATCTTATCAAATATACACTGCTCGATGAGTATAGTGTTGATCTTTTTTCTAGCCTTTACCAAATAGCAGTAATTAAACTTAGTGTTTACCGACCAATCCTATTTTAGTAATGTGTAAAGAAAAACATCAAAGCAATGAACCATATACACATTTGACACATGAAATTTTAAAATGGAAACCCTGTAAAGGGAAAAACCACTTGGGACCGGTAACCCAAAATTTTCACTCTTCTAAAGTGATCTCGGTGAAGAGCCAACCCTGTTAAAGGTTACAAACACATTGTTAAGTGTGACCTTGTTAGAGGATTCAAAACTAACAGTTTATCATTTGACCTAGCATTGACTATGCTATCAACATGAAAACCTTTTAATACTCTTGAGTATCTCAATACAATAGGGATGGTTAAATCCCACTTGGTTAAGAGGTTTTTTGAATCAATAGTTAAACTGAAACAATAAATGATCTATTCAATAATACAACTTTAACTTGCAGATTTTTAGATCCATTGTTAGTCCATAATACATCTCTGATCAATGTTCTCTTCAATTCATTTTCTCCCCTTCTTTCTTCTTTCTTCTCGATGAATGCTCTTGCTTCTGTTGTTCGGTGTCTGCAGAATTTCTTGGCTTCTATCTTCATCAGAATTATAATCAGCATTCCTCTCTTCATAATGAATTACTTGTCGCTTTATATAGACATGATTTCATTGTTCAATCTCCTTGTCTTTCTTGTTCTTGACATAGATTTCTTCTTGATCCGCAAATCTCGTCATGCATTACTTTAATCTTTAAAGCTTTGCTTTAGTTTTATTCCATAGATTTCTCCTTGACAACTGTGAATAAAACTAGCTTTAAATATTTAGTTCAAGTGATCGATGAAAACAAAGCAATCAATCAGTTAACTCTAAATATAGCTCCTGCCAGCTAAGTGTTTTGTCATTTTCTAACTCCAGTTGATTTCGGTCATCAACTCTTAGTTTGCTTGGTCATTGACTCCAGTTGTCCTCGGGCATAAAATTTAGTTATGCTTGGTGACCACTTCAGTTATGCTCGGTGTTGCGGTGCTTGGTATACACTGTGAACTGCTCAGGGTTCTTTGTCCGTCAGTGTGCACTATCCATCTGTGTTTACTATCACTTGGTGTACACTGGCTTTTTATGTTTACCGATAACATAAACTTTATCCCTTTGGTTTCTTCAAGTCTATGATAATATGTAATAGAGATCATTAAGTGGTTTCATCTTGAAGATGTCTTTTTGGACCGACTAACTGTTGCTACACGCTACCTTGTTCCTAACTTTGGAGGATGGGATCACATTGGATATTATGTTATGTTGTTTAGGTCATCTCTATCTCTTGGATATGACCACTTTCATCATAATTATGTTTTGATCCCCAAGCTTTGTGATTTCCCCCTTGTCCCTTATTTTGGATGCCCTAATTATTGTTTAGCATTAACCTAGATGGTATAAATAGAAGATTAAATTAATTGTAAAGTGTATGGAGAATACATATATTAAGGATGATACAAGTTTGAGGGGATAGCTATGTGTGGTGGAAGTTGTGGAACGAGGTTGATAAAATTTGCTAGAGACATCATGTCAAAAGCATCTACAATCTAAGCAGAATGGTGGAAACAATTTGCTAAAGGCCTATTTTATTCTACTGCATCTCATGTATCTTGTGTTGCAACATTGATTCTCTTCAACAGGCTAGTTTGTATATTTCCCTAAGACAATGTGTATTAGCAAAAAGTTTGGTAGTGAGCCTCTTGTAATATTTTTCATATATTGTGAATTGATTCTCATTGTGGTTTTTCCCTCCTTGGGTTTTCCACATGATTTTGGTGTTCTCTTGTGAATTGGTATTGAATTGTTTATCTTACATATTTGAAATCAAAGCAAAATTTTAAATATGATAGAAGACTGATTCACTCGTCACTCACACCCCCCTGAATATCCGAGTGTGACCAATAGTTGGAACATAACACGTAGATCTAGGATATTAAGTATGGGTCACATCTCAGATTGTAGATACAAATATATTGTATGATGTGATCAATAACAAGGATATAATCAAGAGGTATAATAGATATATAAATAAAGATATAATATGAAGAGGGAATGCATAGTATGATATGAATGTATTAGTACATATAAAGAATTATAAGGGTGTATATGTTGTCTTAAATTAATATTAATAATATCACAAACACCTTTGGGCCTTAATATGATGTGTTGTGTATGTTCCTAATATTATGTTAAATAGATACTCTTCTATGTGAATCTAATTCCCTATTCTCTTAATAGGATTGAGTCTGGCGTATAAGACTGTACAACACTAGAAAGTCATTAGAGTTCATAACTCCAATCTCGTCCCCAAATTTCTTGCTAACATTCATCAAAGTGAAAAGAAATAAAATGATCATTTCAAAATATCCAAGTTGGTCAATTAATTAAATAACCAATATATTGACTAAACTAGATAACATTGTCATTTCTCAACATATTAATGTTATACTATACTAAGAAATAAAGAAATAAATAATTGTACTAGCTCTATGTGTGACAAGTCGATAATTTATTTGATCCAATTCTATTTTTTGACGTTAGATTTGTGATTATTAGGTTTCAACATACTAGAAATTTCACCTTCACTTCATTTTGGTCCAATCTCGCACAAGTAACCTTATTGCGTTTTGAGTCTAAATTAAATTCCTATTTTCTTATGTTATTTGATATTGATGCTTAAAAGCACAAACTACAATAGGGAACATAAGTTAAGTAGCTTCTCACCTTATACCTTAGTCACCCCTTGATTGATTCAATGACAAACAAGTTTGTAGACACAAAAAAATGCACATTGCTATATCTGCCTATTGATTCTAGACATTGGTACAACATACTCTACATGATCGAAGAATAATGTTATGAAATGATGATTCTATGATCTAAAATGACTTATAATTTTATATTTTAATACAAAACTCTAACATATAAATTTAATATTTTTGTGCTTAAATCAAAAGATACAAACTAATTACAAACGAGTGAAGTACTTGTGAATTAAGGAAAAGGAATTCAAAATTTCTATATAAAATAATAACAAATTAAAGTATAATTAATTTGTAGCCATAAATCATAATAGCATAATTAACTTCTAGAACCATAAATCATATATGAAAACTTTGGAAGCTACATCTAAAATGTGAAAAGAGCTAAAAATAGAATACAGATTAAATATCAACTTAAAAAAAAAAAATACTATTTAAAACAATTAAAAATTCCAACGTGGACGTTTGCGATTATGTCAAATTCAGATGTTTTGATTTCTCAGAAGGAGAGAACAGAAAATCTAAAGACGTATTTTATTCATTCCAAACAGCTGGGATCTAAACCCTCCCTGTGCATCAGTTTTGTGGGCCAATTTAGGCACTTCCAAAAGATAAGCCATCCAATGAACGACTTTCCATATATGTATGGACTTCATATAAAGCGAGTCCGTGAAAGATATCCTTGGAAAGGAATCAACAATATTTTTAGTGGTGTTTCCAACTGTAAGCAAAAGCTTTGTACCTCTCCTGGAATCTTTTCCATTCTCATGTCTCTGAGGCCTCCTGTAGAATCCTCTTGCAGATCCATTGATTATTAGAATTCATAATAATAGCAGTGAAGCTCCATGGATCTGGATGGCTGGATTGTCAAGGTCAAGGAAGGACAGCATCTCATGGAAGACCAGCTCAAACTCCTATGTGAAAATGTGAGTTTTGTTCCTAACTCTCTTGTGACTTTCCATACTAACTCTTGTGTCTTTCCATACTAACCCAGATGAATTCTGCCGTTTTAGTTCCCCCCTTTTTTCTGTTCTGCAAGATCTCCTTATTAACCGCGAACTAACGAGGGATCATTTGCTATCGTATGCAATTACTGGGTTCGCTAATTTCAATCCCATTGCTTCGCATTCGCTTATGCAATGTCCACCAAGTAGGCTACTCTAACCCACAAGAGATTGGTCATGGAAGATAAGATTACTGGACACATGGATTGTTAAAGGAATGGATGTACTAACTCTGCCTGTAATTATTCATGAAAAAATTGAAATTTACAAACGTTGTGTTGCCAATTGCTTGATAACTGAAAAACAGTGATATTTTCTACAAACTGGAGTTTGGGCAGGGCAGAAGGCATTTCATGACTCCGCCCTTGAATCAAAATTGTGACTAACAAAAATTCACACCTTCATGTTCAAGGAAAACAGGCATGTTTACATATGGTATTTACTTCCATTTAATCTCGCATGTATAGTACCCAAGTTTTTCAGCTTTCTAGAATCTCAATTCTGACATAGGGCATTGGTACCGTGAATTTTTAGCTATAAAGAATCTCAATCCCTTCATCGGGCTGACATGATGGCAACGAGTTGATCATTAAATAAAGATAATCAACCCTGCAATCATCACTGTAAGGACTCACTAGTTCAGTGGGAGTCAAATATTAATGGAGTGCGCATGCCGCGTGTATGGTATAGTGGGATCAAATGTAGATGAAGTGTGAATTCTCTATGCTTTTACAGAGGCGGAAATTTTTTAAGTGAAATGAATGGTAGAATAAAGTAATACAGGGAGGGGTGAGATCTTGCAACAAGTTCTCAACTAACCTGCTGATATTGATGGATGATGATGGTGCTTGGGAAAACAACTGTTAAACTGGTTTTGCGGCTATTTTCAATGGAGCAGTGTTAAGTCCTTCAGTGGATGGTGAACGTCAAATTGTAGTATAATTAGAAATGAAATTGATTTTGAAGTTATAATAGTGCTCGCAGATGACCTAAGCAGGTCAATTGTACTGAGGTACATAGGTCAGAAAAATATAAACCAGGAGAAACCAAAACCAGATGGTAGCTCCATAGGCAAAAATAAATCCTTATAAATACAACCAATCAATAGTGATGTAAAATTGGGTAGGAAGAGCTATGTCCAGTGGACACAGCTGGTTGTATATGTCTTTTGAGGCCGGAACTCAAAGTCAATGGTAAAGAAAATCTGAGAACAGCCTAGACAGTAGGGCATTGCTTGGTGATGCTTGGTGGCCACAAAGCATTCCCGCTGTTAAGAATGAGAAGCTTTCCTGACATTCAAGCTCAAAGAAACTTGTATACTGAAGAAACTCAGTGCTCACTACATGTTTGTTACCTGGGACATAGAACATGCATGACAGCATTTCTTGTACAGAAAATCTCATCTATGTATTTGTGTACTGTAATGTAGAGGAAAAAGTTGTCACTGTCATTGAAAATACCTCATATTTTGGTTACTGTTTCTAAATTCTTATGATGTCAAAATGGGTTTCCAGGTAATATGCCCTTAGCAAGCTTCTATCTCCATGTATGTGTACTGGAACATTGAACATAAACAGGAAGAGCTTAATGCCACACATGTGCCTTAAGAAAATCTTCTTTTGGTAGGCACATTCCATCTTCTGTCTTGCTTGTTTGAGTAATTTGAGAATGCACTTGTTCCAAAATGGCTAAAAGGAGTGGTTTGGGTTCATATGTGGCCAAATATTCAGGCCTTTGATACAACTATGATGGGATTTGGATCTTATCATGGAACTGACTTAACAACCGTCATTCACAGAAACCAATTCAGGACTTACTTTCTTTTTGTTTTCTCTTGAGAATTACATTGTTGCATCTAGTTCCATGTTGGGCTAGCTTTTAGATGGACTTTCTGTGCTCTACCTATGTCCATAAGAGGCATAACTACAGTTGAACATCAAATAATAGATGTAATTGCTCATCTGGGAAACAGATTGTAGCTACATTGACTTAATTGGCTATTCTATTAAACCGACTGAAAAGTGAAGCTATAGAAAAGAAAAATTCAAACCTTAACTTACAACAGTTGAAACTGATACACATAAAAATATTGAGTTATAATATATTCAGAGAAATGGAGGCTTATATTAAAGTTCAAATTGTGAAAATATGAAACAGAAATTTGTAACTAGTATATCTGTACTTAACAGAAAATGTGAACTAAGCATTCTATCAACAAAACATTCTAAAAGCAGAGTGTCCAGTAATTGCTTTAGTGAGAGGATTTGATTTCCAGCGCAGGCCAGCTATTTGAAGATCCAGTTGTCAAGACTGCTAAAGGCAAAAAGAAAAGACTCCAACAGACGTGACCCAACATTTTATTAGGCGGAGCAATTTTCTTAAAGACTTTAGCATGAGATAACTATTCATCTCATCCTTTCGAAACCCTGCAGTATGGTCTGTAATGTGTATACATCGAATCTACCAATAGACAGTGGACTAAAGTACCATCTAAAAAGGTGTGCTGACCCACTGACTAGAGGGTCAATTGGTCTTCTAAGGTATAATGTGTATCCCAATAGTTTCTTGCTCCTTGCATTGCTTTGTGACAGCAATTTTAATGCCGGGTGGTGTATTTTTTGTGGCTCCTCCCATGGAGCTCCCTCTTCTAGTGAACAAGGTGCTCAAACAATATTTTGTTTCCCTGTCTCTTATCTATTGTGGTTAGAATTTGTTCAAGGATAAAGTGAGATGCCCTTCATTATTTATATATGTCAGAGTCTTTGAATTTGGACCTTTAGTCTTATTAGTATTGCATTCTTCAAACAAAGACATGTAATAGATCATGTAGACAGGCACTCTCTGCAAGTTAAGGAGGGCATGCAGTTTGTCCTCTTTTTGGCAAAATATAAGGTCTGTGATACTTTGGTCCATGATTTTGCACTCCTCTTCCTCCATGGATTATTTGTTTATGTGTTTGTGGTGTGACGAAATCATTATCACTAACTTGTTACTCACTGTCAATATGGCGATCATTTTGCAGAGCCTTCATCCTATCTTGAAACATTCTTGATGTTTTTTCAGTTTCTTTAATTTTTTCTGATTTCGTTCAAGGAAATATCTTATATTTTGTACACAGGCCTCTTAGTTTGTCTCATGAATCGACATGGGGGGCTCATTATTGTAAAGAGCTTTTAAATAATGATCTCTCAATGTAAATGTGCATTCGGCCAATTATCTACCAATTATAGTCATTTTTGTCATGACATTTGTTGATTTGTAACATAATAAAACAAGTAACAGTCTAGACTTTTATAAGCAATATCTGTTTTTCCATCAGTTTCAAGGATGATTCATGGTGCTCAGTTTTATAGTGTCTCCCACAAGTTTAAATAGATTTTTCCAAAAGATCCTTATAAATTTTGGATCTCTATAATGAACAACTTTCTTTAAGCCATGTAGTCCCCACATATAGTGCACAAACAGCCGTCAATGGATTAACCAAGCAAAATTGGAGCTTTCTCTAGTATCTCTTTTTAATCTTGTAAGAACATTCATTTTGATGGATTACCATTTTTTTTTGAGGAATGTGGTAATGTTGAAGCAGGCCAGAGCATTTCACAATCTCTATCTTGTTTCTGTAGCAAGCCTCACATGATGCAACAAAGTTCTCAACATCTGATTTGAGCACTTCCCAGAAGAATACCTTATTTGTTCTAATCGATTTTGGAAAAATTGAGTCATTAGTGTTAGGCATAATGGCACTCCGATAAAATCTTTTGTTTCAATACAGAATCTGACTCCATATATACAGTTGCTGTAGAAAATGATGTCACCTGAAAATGAATTTTTTCTGTCCTCTCCATGCATTTTGTCTTTGTTCAGTAGAGATTTATCATGCCTGGCATATTCCTTTAATATCTTAATCTTTTCTTTCTATCTTGGTTTAGCAATAGAAAGTGCTTATACCTGAGGTGTTTGAGACATGGAGTAATGTATTTCAAAGTCAAATCCCTGTAGCTTGCTTACCAACTTTGCTTGTTGTTTTGTGAAGGTCTGTTGGATAAGAAATACTTCAAGCTTTGACAATCAGTGCAGATGAATGAAGTGCTATTCCAATAGGTATTGCCTAACTTTGTTCACATGTATAAGGGCCAACATTTCCCTGTCATAAATAGATAATATCTTTGTGTCATTGAGATTTCTGTTCTTAAAAGGTTTTGGGTCACTGATTTGGCGTGAGAAAAGCCCCTATGCACATGGCTTGTGCATGACATTCTTTGACAAATGGCTGTGAAAGCTTGGTGAGAGTGAGTACAAGGGTTAATGCCATTACCATATTCATGGTTTGAAATGCAGCCTCTGCTTTCTTCATCCATTTGAATTGGTCCCTTTTGGTTAAATCGGTGAGCAGTGCCATCAAAACCTATAATGCATTTCATATCATAGCTATCTCGAATCCTGAAAACGTAGTCCCCTCAATTGAGTTGGTTCTTGTGTGTGGGCAAGTCAAGGATGAGAAGGATTGTTGTTGGAACAACTTTTACTCACTCCTCACTGATAATATGCCTAGTTACAGGAGCTTAGTTTTTGCAAAATAACACATTGACTCTTCAATCAGAAAGTTCAACTGCAAATTGGTTCTGAGACAATTCTCATGTAATACTTTTCAATCGACTCTTAGTAAATTAGATTACCACTGATGAAATATGAATGAATTTCCTCAACAAGGATGGAATATATGATTCATTGTACTTTTAAAAGAAACTTGAGCATTGGTTAACTAAAGAGGCATCACCTGAAACTTATAGTGGCCATTGATGTGTATGAAAAGTCATCTTTAATTGGTTACTTTCCCTCAGCTGTATCCAGGGATTGGCTGGTGAGTACAGATGCCTTGTAGAAGTCAGATTGGTTTGTCTGCGTATTGAATAAGAGAATATTTTATAAGTTTTCTTTGCTTAGTATCTTATTATGAATGCACCCACCGTACAGTTTGATTCTTATAATATGTAAATGGTATGTCTTAACCACCCTTCGTGACTTAACTCTCTAATGTCAATTTTTGTTCATTTGATCACTTCTATTGCCGTAACTCTAATATCAAATGTTGGTAGGACCATTTAGATTTTGAGTGTTACATTCTTAACATTTAGCTTATCTCAATCTATCAACCCTTCTTGTTATATTCATTTTCTAAATAGATTCCTTCTACACGCTTTGATAAAAATTATGAAGCTATGCCTTCGTTTTCAAGATATCAGATAAGTCAAATTCACCCTTTCCAAGACTTTTTGAGGTAGCTAGCCCTTCAGTCTCGAGTGACTTTTGACTTTGGTTATATGTAATCCATTGGATGTTTATATCGTGAATCTTGTGCACACCTTTTAATCATTTGAAATTTACGTTTTTTTGCATGACTTCCAAGGTGATTTTGACTCATCCATAGCATCTGACTGAGGATCACAGTTATGATGGAATCATTTGATAATTAGAAAGCATTTTATTTTTAACCCCAAGATTTAGGAATGTAAATGGGGGGGTTGGCTGGGGGTGTTGAGGGAATGCGTTTAGGAAATGTTAGAGGATTATTCCTATAATATAGAGATTAAATATTATTCAAAGTGTAGATTTTGTATTTGTATAACTACTGAATTTGCCAAATAGGTATGCAAGACAAATTAGACATGCTATACTGGTTGAATTATCAAATTTCTTTTTAATAATGAATTAAAAATGAAAATATAGCAAAATTGAAGGTTTAGACATAAGTGTAAAGCACAAATGATATGTCTTTAATCCTATAATCTGCATATGGTTGAGTAGGTGACTTGTGGCTATTTTAGCCTTTAATTAATTTATATGAGCATTATTATATTCTTATTTACATGATTAGGTGTTATATATGGGTACCTCAGTCAGTTTGGGTGACATCCAAGGCGTAGGTGAAGTATATATAGGAACTAGTGGTTAATTTAGTATCATCATATTGTAAATTGTGTTTCTCAAATTGGCTTATTATTATCAAGTGCTTGCAACATATTTCCTATTATATTCATCTATTGCACAAGGTGTGTCATTACAAGTGGTATCAAAGGATTATATCGGCACCGTGAAGGCAAAAAGTAAAGTGCTTATATATTTATTTATTTTGAAGCTCATTTTGGTAAGTTCCTCTCTTATTTTGGTGAAGTTTTTGTTGATTTTTAAAGGTTAATTCAAGGTCATATTGAAGCTAGATTTGAGGTTATTAGGAGCAGAATTCAAGGAGTTGTTGCAAAATTAGGGTTTCCACAAATTTGCACCCAGGGCTGCAAATCTGTGATTTTTTACTAAATTCTAGTTGGTCGAACAAGGGCATATTGCTCCACTTATAGTCCTGATTTGAAGGCACCTAAAGTTGTTTGTAAGTTATTGCAGGTTTAGGTTTTCTTATAAATTTGCTCCATAGGCTGCAATTCGTGAAAATTCTCAGATTTTTTTTACATTTCTGGAAAGATTGGAATAAGATATTAATAGCCTAGCGTTGAAACTTTAATTTTGGGGCTGAAATTTTCTTAATGTCTGTTAAAGTTTTGGTCAAGTAAAAACAAAAAGGCTGCCGTTCACCGAAGGTTTTGCTCTTGGGATGGGATTTTGACCTGGATCTGCGTGGGTGAAGAACAAAGTAGACCTGGATCTGGGGAGTTTTCTGATGGATGTACCCTAGTGAATTCAGACCAAACCCATATTAGATTGGAGTATTGGACTGCTAACCAAAACCTAGAACAAACTGGAATGGGATCTGGAGTCTTTTGTGAGCGAACTGGTAACGGAGGTTTTTAGTATTTGAATTTCTTAGCTTTAAAGCTTTTCTGATGGATGTTTGAATAGCAAGAGAAAATGGTATAAATAAATCTGAAGTATGGGAAAAATGGAATAGATGAGATATGTGTAGTATGGAAAAAATTTAAAAAAGAAGAGATGAGATATCTGTCTTCAAGCTGGATGTTTTCCTCTGATGTTACTAATTATCGTCTGTAATAGGTGTTTTCTTTGAATCTGCCCTTTTCCTTCTCAAACATGTAACTCAACCTTCTCATCTGCTCTTGAATTTCAGACTCTTCTTTTTTTGTGTTTATGGGTTCGGTTAGGATTAGTTTCAAATGAACTATGGAGAGTGGTTTAGGCTGGTTACATTTAGTCAACCTTCTTGGCAACTAACTTTTATTGCTCAGTGAAAAATAAATACCTGATTGTATTTAGGATATCCTGGGATTCATAGGATGTGGGAAATGTCCCTTGATTATATGCATAATTTCTCCTCTGTTCAAGTACAACCAGACCATTCCAGCTAAAAAAGTCACTCCATACAAGCTGACCACCTGGAATGCTATTTGCTACAGGGGCCATTCCACTGAGTAGCATATTGTTTGAGAAACAATTCAAAGGATTAGTCTAATCCCGGTGCGATATCAATTTAAATCATTTAACCTAATAATTATCCAAGTTGAAGTATCATTCAACTATCTAGTTTTTGTCTAATAGAAACTTCACAGATATCAGACCAAAGAAATCATTTAATCTAGCGATCACCCAAGCTGAAGCAACACTAATTATGTATAATTTTTTATAATGGCAACTGCATAAATATCAGATCAAAGAAATCATTTAACACAGAAGTATCCAAATTGAAGCAACTTTTATCTATTGATAGATTTTACTATACAAAATTGTTGTGACCTTTCAACAGATTTCATCCTAATATAATGTCTTGCAGAATATATTGTTGCGTTGAAATGAGTACTGTTGAAGTTGCAATCATAGTAAGTTTACTTGCAGTAATGTCCTATGTAGTCTGGGAGGAACTACTATGTCTATGTAGACATATAATCAATTTCTTTTTATTTGCTAAAACCAATTCTACAAATAAGACAATAATTATAGCTTGTTTCTCAGCAGAGTCTTTGTAACTTGTGAATTTACTCTGAAAACATTTATAATCCTTTGTCAATGCACTAGGTCCTTGACCACAATACGTGAGCTCCAATTCTGTTGCATGTTTTTGACATTTACAAGTATTTAATATATCTAATTATTTTACAGGATATAATAACTCAATATGATCTTTATGATTTTACATCACTCAGGTCAAAGAACTACTTGTGGAAGAATCAAATGTACAGCCTGTGAATAGTCCAGTGACTGTTTGTGGAGATATCCATGGTCAGTTCCATGATTTAATGAAGCTTTTCAAGACAGGGGGCCATGTGCCAGAAACCAACTATATTTTTATGGTAAGTTATCCCCATTATATGAAACTGTTAGGATGCTAAGAAAAACAAGAATAGATGAGTATTTTTTGTGAGTTGCTTTGGCTTCATCTTGGTCATTCACATTTGCATTAACTTAGTTTGTTTGAATGTTTAACAGGGGGACTTTGTTGATCGAGGCTACAACAGTCTTGAAGTATTTACTATTCTTTTGTTATTGAAAGCAAGGTACATTGAACCATAAATGGATTTCTGTATGGACACTTTTCAGGATTGAACTGCCCTGAAAACCATCTCTGTGATTAAGTTCTGTTCCTATATGGTTTTTTTAAACAACCCAGTTTGTCTTGATTCTCTGGGAAAATGACCCTTATTCTGTATGCACTCTCAACAATATGGAATGATGGGATTGATAAAATGGAGGCAAATGAAAAGTTTCAATCATTGAACTGGAAGGAATTTTCTATATGTAAACCAAAAGCTCATCAGTATCTATGGAGCATGCTGATGACATAACCTATCTGCAAGTATACCATCATCCAATGACACATAAACCATTTAGTTGGACAATTGTAATCAAGTATTTGATAGTTCATCTAGCCAATAATTTATATATAAAGGAGAGAAAAAGAGAAATTATATTGATTTCCATGAGTGACAAGAGGTGGTCAATGGAACTTGTGATACATCCAAGTACAGTAAAAAGGTTCCAGGGTAAAAAGGAACCCAAGAACCTGAAAAATGGACCAAGAACTATTAAATAAAACAAAAAAATGAAAGAAACATTAGAGAAGGTAAATCGAATCATGTAATAAATTAGCCATAATTTACAGCCATAATTTACAGTTACAATTATAAATAGGCATGTGAAGGGAGGACAACTCAAGGTAGGGAGGGATTAAAACAAGGTCAATGTTGAAGCTGAAGTCTGGGGTTGCAACCCAATGCTTTCACATGTTTATATCAACATCTGGAGTAGAAGCGGACTCAACACTATCGATAGAAAAACTGCAGGGTTGTCATCCACCACCATATAAGGACTAATGGAGGATCTGATGCTCTCTGTAGGAGATTTTCCTGGGCCAATGGGGGTAGGGCAGGTACAATTCTAGCAGGAAGTAGGATACTTCAGAATCAACACCCAAGACCAGTAAATCTCCAGAAATTGAGAGAAAAGTAAAACTGGTGATGATCACTTATACCCATGCCCTGAAATAATTTAAATCTCCCACATTAATCCCTTAAAACAATTTAGACAATTATCTTTATTTTAATTACACATAAGGCACATTAATGCTTTTAAATATTAATTTACCTCAAAATCATTAAAACTCATTAATATATATATCCATATATACAAATGACAATAAGTTGCAAATAAGCCAAAATGCACTAATAGACATTACGAACCAACTACACATGGCGATTGGGTTAACCGGATACTATCAACTACGGTAGCCAGGGCTCAAAATGCAAAGCACAAGGAAATCGTCCTCAACGAAGTACGGTGGGTTTGGCTAGGGAATATTTTGGCCAATGTGCTATCTCCTGTTAACCACTATTGGGTAAGGGCACGCTTGGACATGTGGGGCCAGGTGGAGTCGATGCTCAGTATTTGCAACCACTCAACAAACATTACGAGTACTTGTGCATATGCATAATAGCCAAATTGTATATATAAATATTTCCCAATTGGGGTCAACATCATAACATTGTTAATACACCATGCATATAATCATCTCAACATGAATATAATTGATCACTGAATTTAACATGTATTTCTAACTGCATCAATAATCATTTGAATCCTTAACCAAGTGAAATAGCATTAAATATAACTTATTGCAATTCAACTAACAAATCAGATTAACATTACATTTCAACATTAGCATTACATGTTGAGGTATGATAATTTAACATCACATTATTAATCCATCTCAATATGCATCTCTGTACTGAAAACACAATTTCAATCTATCTCAACATCCATTTTAATACCGAAATCACAATTAACCCGCATTAGGTCAATACAACAACATCAAGAGGCTTAGCATCCAATACAGGTGGAATATCACACCACATAAATCTTAGGAATTCAATCAGCCGCAGTGCATTAAATTCTCACAACCAGGTACAAGAAGGTGTGCACACATATCAATGCACAACACAATCATGATCTCTATGAAGCAGTCCATACACATCACTAGGCCAAAACAAGCACATAACACACATAAAAGCAGAACATAAAATAAGAACCCAAGAGCAACATGCAGCAGACGAAACATCCATAGGCAAAATGCTAAAGCAAGAATCAGAATAAACGCATCAGAAAGCTGCAACTGAGGGATTGACTACAACGAGTCATCCTTAGGTCTCCTTCGCTTCTGTTGGATTAGATATCCTCTTATTCTTTCTTCCTAGTTCATTTGTTTCAATGTCCATTAGAATCTGCTCTATCTCATTTCTACATTTTTTGAGTAATTTGTTGTCTCCAGTTTGGCCCCTTTGGTGAGTTTATATTCTCTATATATTCAACCCCATTAATGTCATATAGGTCAGCCACATTGGACACTGGTGAGATATCCAAACCTTCTAGTAATTCGACCTCATGCATTTTAAGAAATACTTCGCATTACTTTTCATGGGTCAGTCTTCTTTGGCTTCAACTTACCACATGTTCCTTTAGGGAATCTCTCCTTCCTCAAATTTATGATGGCTAACTCACCCTTTAAGTATTTTGTTTTTGTTTTCTACTCATCCACACTTGCCTTATACTTAATGTTACTTTTCTCCAACCATTGTTTCCCTTGTGCATGCACATCTTGTAAGTGTTATGCAAAATATTTTGCATCAGCACTAATGCATTCCCTATTTGGTACTCTCAACAAGCTCGTGAGACCTTTGGGAAACACCTTGTACACAATCTGAAAAGAGGTCTTGCTTGTAGTCCGATTCATTGAGTTGTGGAATGCAAATTATTTTTGCACCAAAAATGTATCCCATTGTATGAGTTTGTCCCTTGCTAAACATCATAGGAGATTCCTATTAACAACCTCTATTTGACCATTTGTCTGTGGGTGGTATGCAGTTTTTTAGTTTAATTTTGTACCCAACCTTTTTCGCAATGTGTGTTAGAAGTGGCTCAAGAATTTAGCATCTCCATTTGAGGTAATAATTTGTGGCAACTCTTGTATCCTCGCAACTTGCTTGAAGAATAGGTCAGCAATTGTAGAAGCATCATTTGACTCTTGGCACAGAATGAAATGCAACAATTTTGAAAACCTATTGGTAAGTACAAAGATGGAAATATTACCTCATTGAGTTTGCGACAATCCAAGGATAAAATCATGGAAAGTTCCTCCCAAGGCTTCTCTAAATTAACAATGGTTTGTCCAATGTTGAGTTTTGGCAAAACCTTTTGCAATATGACAAACTTTTTGACATCACAGTGCAAACTTGGCCAAAAATATTGCTCTTCCAACATGGCCAATGTCTTATCTGTATCTAAATGCTCTCCTGATCCTCCTCTATGTACTTCTCTAATGAGACTCTGCCTTATAGAACTTTGCGGTATGCATAAGTGCCTCCATCTTAACAAATACCATTCTTGCACAAAGAAATCATCAAAAGAACTCTTACCTCCACTTCATCATCTACATTCCAACAAGCTTTACAATCATAGTAGTCAACAATGTTGCCACCTTATTGTGTACCCTTTGTGCTTGAGTAAAAAAGAAAACACCTACAAATAACCCACCCACTTCATGTGCCTCTGATTCAACTTTGCTTTACCAGTAATAAATCTCAAAGATTGATGATCAGTAATGTTCACTTGCACACAGCACATACAAATTCATATTTTCTTGCCAAACTTGTATAAATTTGTACTTTTAAACTTGGCAAACCTTGAAATCTGTATATATAAATCAATTTGATCCAAACTGTGCAAATCTTGAACCAATCTGCACACTTGTGAACTCTGGATGAATAATTGGTAGGGTGGGTTTTTGTCCATTAGACCAATTATCGCCTTGGGGTTTTTGCCCTAGGCTAAATAGCTGAACAATTGTAGAGTTTCACCAAAATGAACAACCAAAGACTTAATCAAATGAGTTTACACATACACCTTTTAAAACCACCCGCAGAACTGTCCAAAATTTATGTTATAAAATCACTTTTTAAATATTAATCCTTTTGACTCCCTTATAAGTGACTTTAAAATATTTTAGTTTTTTGGCCCCAAGTGAAGTCACTTTATATAAATAAAATATTCAACTTAAAAACACAATTAATTAAATGCAAGTTGCCTGAAAAACATTGATTTAGACAACTTAATTTAATTGGTTAAGTTGTTTTCTCTTGAACGCGTGGCTCGAAAATGGCAAAATTCCATTATTAGGTTAGATTCTTCCATATCATGAGGTATCTGAGAATTCAGGTTCACACTCTAAGGGGATGACTATATGCTTCAAAATATGATGGCCAGAGATGTTATGTTATATGATGGCCAGAGCTGGAAATGAGCAAGAGAATTTAGATCTTTCACATTCTCTCTTCAATAAATTTCACTTCTTTGTTCAAAACATCCTCACTTGCATGACAATTTTCCTTCTCATTTTATAAGCCAAAAATTTCATCTCCATTGCAAAGATTCTTTCATGTAAATAATCCCAAACCTCTTTAATCTTGCAACTTTCCTCTTCATTTCTTGGGCGGAATTTAGAGGGGAAGTTGGAAATGCACAACAAAGGGGGTCAGAAATTCATTTATAAGCTGGAAATGTGCAAAATAATTGGGTGGAATTTCACTTATAAGCTGGAAATGTCTCTTTGACGAGGTCAGAAATTCACTTATAACCTGGAAACATCTCTTTGACGAGGCCGGAAATTCTCTTATAAGCTAGAAATGAGCAAAAATTTCGCTCCTTTTCACTTGTACTTGGATTTCTTGCATTTTTCGACTAAGGACTTAGAAATTTTCATTTGTTCCTCACTTAATCATTTGAACTTTAACTTCCCCTCAGCATTTCCAATTTGAATTTGAAGTTGAATTGTGATTTCTACTTAGCATTTTTCAAATTTCATATTCAAGACCTTGATCCTCAACCTTGACAAAATTTAAACATCATTTGGACAATTCTCACACTTGGGAAATTTTAACAATTTTGTCCTCAATTCCAACTTTGGTGATCACAACTTTATTCCTCATCCTTGGACCTTTGCAATTGGAATTCAATCCTCGAACAATTCTCCACTCAACATCCCAATGTAGCCGCTCCTGACTTGACTCACCCACTCCCTCAAGAGCTAGGAGACTGATAAACCCAGAAAATGCTTGCAATCTAAGGACAACTAAGCTAAACATTAAGCTTGAAAGCAAAAAAAGAGGGGTTCCCCATTTGCAATGGGGCTTGTGTGTTTACAACACAACAATTTCTAAGTTTAACCGCCTAAGCTACAAAAGAAGTATTTGACCAAAGCAGCATGAACACATTACATGCTGTTTTCTTTTTTTAAGATTGATGACCATATCTGTAGCTACTTCCATCTTACCAGTCTGTCTATGCCCAATAAATAATGCTTGTTGACAGTATCCTATTAATAGCAATAAGACCCATTTAAAGAGGTGCATTTTATAGAAAAAAAATGTCTTGAAATAATACATGGGGCAGGAGATTCAACCAATTGAAATTTGTAAGCTGATATTTTATACTTAGCATCAATAGATTGAGCTAGAGCATTTACAAGTTATTTCATCCAAGTGGATCAGTAATTAATGAATAACCCTAATGTAGGTTGATTTGATAAGGAAAATGCATAAATAGTACATAGAAATCCTTTACATGTACAAGGCATTGTTATCAGATCTGGCTCAAATTTGTCAGGATCTAAATTTTTAATTTATTCAATTTGAATTTTTTCGATTCCTATAGACACATCACCAAATTCTATTTCAAAAATCCAGATCTCCAAAATTTTGACCTTCCAAACTAAATTGAAATTTTCAACTTGGTAACTATGGTTCAAGGTATTTTAGCAAAGACATTTCTGGTTTTAAAGAAAAAAACAATTTGAAACAATTCAATTGGTTGAGATGAACTTTTAATTGCATTATTGCTGATCAATGTAATTATATAAAATTTGTAAAATCAAGTCATACTCTTAAGAGATGGAGAACCTTTCATCTTTCCCTTTCTTTGCTCTAGTCCATGTAAACGGGAGACAATAGATTGAAAACACCTCAAAAAGTGGAGAAAATGTTATACTTTCTTAGTAATATTTTCAAACTTTTTTACATTAAATGAGCTCACTTGGGCTATGAATACATTCTCTCTTTAACCTCCTTAAGAAGTTAAAAGACAGTAAAACAAAACTTTTTAATTAGATATATATCTATAGATAGGGAGATCTTATCCAAACAATTGCTACTTGAGTCTGATACAACACTTAACAATGTTGATGGCCCTGGATTCTGAGTACTGGCAGGTCCTCCATGCTATAAAAAGTGGAATATAGTTAGGTGGCTAGGGGTACTCAAGCTGTTTACAGCATGGAATGGGTATTGCAGTTTGAATCCATGCAAAGCATGAACCTGTCAAGGGCTGATGTCTTAGGGACAGAGTGTCCAACAGTGCCAATGGGAGTTCCTAGGTGATTCATTTCTTGTAAGAAGATGATGCTGTAAAAAGTCACCGCGTAAATGCAAATGCATTTTATGATCTACAAACATTACGATTGATATTAAATTCAGATCTAGACATGAACTTAAAGATGAGGATCCTTCAGAATGTAATGTAAATAGCTTAGTAGTATTTATGATTGTTTTGATTTATGCCTGATATTAAATTCAGATCTAGACATGAACTTGAAGATGAGGATCCTTCAGAGTGCAACCTAAATAGCTTAGTAGTATTTATGATTGTTGTGTTTTAGTATTCAAGGAGTGATGCTTAAAGTATTTGAGTCAAGGTTTAAGTGAGGAGAAATAAGGAAAGTGATTCAATATAATGCAGCTAGGTATAGAACATAGAGATATGGGACAAACATAAAGACGCATCATGTGAAGAGTCAATTATGTATTACAACATGTAAATATGTTGCACATTATGGGCCCCATCAATGTTATGTTGGTTTTGAATGTCTAACACCTCCCTTATACTTTGTTTATTGTTATTAAATCGATGACAGTTACACATACCAATCATTACTTTGATATGTTACACTGTGCAAAGAAATCATTTTTAAATGCAGAAACTAAGTTGGACAAAATACAGATGGATAAAAAGTTTCAGAAACCTACGTTGCTTATAAATTTTAGAAAAATGAGATGTTTTTTTAAGAGGGGTAAATGCTTTGACCTAGAGCTATGAACTGGTGGGGCAACAAATGGGGGACCTCATTCCTATATAAACATTCAACAATAGCAGCCCAGCAAGGTTTGAACCTTGATGGCAAGACTAACACCATCACAACATGCCAACGCCAGCAGAAAAAGGAAATGTTGGCATAAATATAGAACAGGATTTGTCTACATACATGGAGGCATACAAAAATACAAACATTGAGCTTATAAACTACTGCAAAAAGCATTTATGAGGCAGTAAGGCAGTACAATCCATATTAGAAAATATACAATATACCAAATTGCTAAAATTGTAATAAAAATAGAATTCGAAGAAGAAAACATAAAGTGAAATATGAGGAAATTACTGTGTGAACAAGTTGGTGTCCATTAATAAAGTTTCAATCAATGTTAGTGTAGGCCTTTTAGTTTTCTTAGCTAGAAATTATGTATGTTTCTATATGTTTATTTAACTTGCTTAGATTGTTAGGAGTGGGTCATTAATGAGGATACTTGGCATCTTCCATGAATGTGACTTCTGCCTACTTTTAAGTTGGAGTTAATTTGTCATTCAATGTATTTGGCTCTCTTTTTATTTATATATCCACGTACCTTGCAATTCATTCATGTGATTGTGAGCTTTTTGTTAATGCATTTGTGCCGAGCTATATTCTTATCTTGCAATCTTGTGCTTGTTTCTCTCATTCATTGAAGTTGCCCTTATGTTGCTAGTTTTCTTTAAGTTATTTGGCAAATAAGGGTTTGATCGTCTGTTTCGCAGAGACCTAGGTTTGTCCAATTGCATCGTTGACTTTGTTGTTACTAAAAAGCTAAGTTTTTTGTAAAGTTGGGCATATTTGAGCATGTTGTTTGTGGAGGTCTAGAATTTCTTTTCTCGTTGGCAATTTTTTAGAAATCTATAATGTTTAATAGTTTATCATAGTTATAAAATTTTGACTATGCAAAAACTCGACAATAACTCAACAATTTTATCTAACATTTTAAAAAACAAAATTTTAAAATTATTCTAAAAAACAATATAAATTACCAATTCGTAGAATATATTATAGATTTCCATCATATATTTATCTGAATTAGAGTTTAATACATGTCATAGACCTCCAATGGGTTTGAGAAGCAATGCCCCTCATGGGGCTCTGGGGGTGATGGTCCCAATGGAGTTGAGGGGCAGAAACATGCAGGTTTGGGTGCAATACCCCAAACAACATCGAGGGATAGTGCCCCTTGTGGGTTTTGCAGGCAACACCCCCAACGGGGTCGATGGGAAGCACCTTTCAAACCACAAAAACCTTCATGGTGTATGCCATTTTCACAATTTTATTACTCAAGAGAGAAATGAGATACCATGGTATCTAGTTCGTGTGTTGTACACTATTGCAAGCGGCCACTCTTGGCATATTCGCTAGTGGCTTCCTTGGGCAATCATTTGAACCATTGTGGTCACTTCTTCATAGTGTGTTAACACTCTTTTAACATCAACCTCCCTCCTACATAGTAATATTCTTGTTTTCTAGCTTTTGGTCCACTTTGGGTAGACTTTGTAGTCTACAAGGGAGTGGATTGGGGATTCTTAGATACCAGGTAAATGGGATCAGAGTTCTGAGGAAAATCCACATGTTTTCATTGCCTTTAAATACTAAGTCTTCGCAAGATTCATCTTGTATTTTTGAATGGGATGCAACTCTGTAGGAGTATTTGTAATGCACCCTGTTTGGGACATTAGAAATTAATTAAATAATAAAAAAATTAAGTTGTTCAAACATAATGACAACGTAATTTAATTATTTAATAAAGCAATTAAAGTGACTTCTTATGTCAACCAAAATTATAAAATAAAAGTCACTCTATTTCAAATTAAAAAGACAAAGAAATAGAATGCCAAGAGACAAGTTGATAGAATGCCAAGAGTTTTCTGGAGAATGCTATAAAGGTACAAGGAGACGATTATTAAGAACATGTTCAGATTATTATTGAAATTCGATATGCAGTTCATTTCCTTCAGTGAGTGGATCTTTTGAGAAGGAAAACCCTCGGATTATAGAGATTTGGACGGAAACCCAATTTCTCTGTTGGGAGGTGGAGCTATTACAGGTTTCACTTTTGGGCTTAAGTGCAAATTTATTAAGTCTCATTTAAAGACAAATTTACTGTTATTAGTTATCTGTAGGGGGAAGTGATTCGGTATCTCATTGAAGAATGAAGCTATTATCTTTGGAGTATTTCATATATTTGAATGTTCATGGGATGGAGTAATATCTCTGAAAATAGCATTCACTTGAGTATTTCATCGGGCTTATTTATAAGCATGAAGTCTTAAATTGTTCTGGATCTTCTTATTGCTGTGAATAAAATATTTAGGCAAATGACTATAGTCTCTGGTTTGGGTTAAAGATCATTTCCTGGTGTGCGATATAACATTATTGTGGCTCCTGCAAGATATTTCATTGGGCAAATATTAATGCATATGTTTATAGTCAGGGCCAATAATTAAACGAGAGGTTTGGTGAATAATATTAAAATGACATAGTGTGGCACCTATCTTCCTAATGTTTTAGTGGACAATATTATGCCTGCTAAAAAATATTTCTGTGCCGGCATAAATATTCTTCCTATCACAGCAAATACTGAAGGCAGGCTATAGTGACGAGCATAAATATTTGACATCAGGCTTTCTCATTGATTGAACCTTTCCTTGATATCAGATTCTTGGAGCTGTCGAGTTTGAGTACTCGGTGCATTTCAAACGGAAAGAAGCTTCAAAGGATGAAACACATTACTAAGGGGTGGGGTAGCTGCAGGAAGCCTTTCTCTTGTCCTTCTGAGCCATGTGTCTCCTAGCTGGTGCCGTGAATAAAAGTCATTGCTGTCAGCCATGAAATACAGACCATAGATATTTATATCTCTTGAACGTGCAAGGTATAAATCATCTCTGCTGGCCATTGATAATCATGACAAGTGGGAATTGAGGTATGTGCATGGTTAGCTTGGGAGTCATTAGGTAGGGAAGACATGAGGACAGCCAAGATTCTGGTGCTGATGGAAATGGAATTTGCTTGTTAGCATCCTCTTGGTTCGCTGTCAATGGAAATGCAATTGTAGACAAGTGTTGAAAGTTCATTTTTCAAAATGAGCATAGTCAGATGGCTTAACTTTTGCTAAAGCATAAGAGATTAGATTGTTGGCATTTCTTTATTGTAATTTCAGTCATGAATGCAATTATGATTTTAATTTGAGAAATTAGTTTCATCTCAGGCCTTCTCACACATTCTGAAATCTTTGATAAAAGTTTGTATATATCTTAAACCTGTAGCAGTATGGTAGTCACTTTGAATGTATAAGTTTATAGAAAATATGATTGCATGGATACTACCCAGTCTGTAACAGCAGACTACTAAATTCCAAAATCAGAACAGTGAACCGCTTGTTGACAAGAGATGGGATGCTAAGTGTTTGGCAGAATTACAATGCAATAAGAAATAGTTTCTGAATGTTATATACAGCAAGTGTTCGATCAAATGCATCCTCTATACAAATGAAATTTGTGTTGGAGAATCTAGTTCAGTTTAGGATGCCTAGACTATGAACTTAAGATTTGGGATGTAATTTTGGTATAAACATGTAATTTTTTTAATCATAATCAATGAAAGATAAGACAATCAACACCGATGCACATGAGAATACTATATTTGTGTGGAAAAACTAATGAGTAAAAAACCATGGTGAGAAAATCTCACAATATATGAAAAGTATTACAAGAGGCTCACTGCCGGATTTAATGCCATGACTCACTGTCTTAGGGCAAGATACAAAGGACTTGCAAACTGAAGATCACTTCTTCAGGGCAAGATACAAAGGGACTTGAAAAAGTGATTCACTATTTCAACACAAGACACATGAAATGAAGTATAATGAAATAGGCTTTCAGCAAAACTGCTTCCAACATTTCCCTTAGAATGTAGATCCTTTTGATATGATGTCTCAAGCAACCATTATCAATTCAGCTCACAACTTCCACTACACTGGCTTCCTCAAACTCGGATCTCCCACTTCTCAGACTTATTCCACACACTTCACAACTGATTTGCCTTTCTATTTATACCATCTGCATTAATACCAAACATTAATTAGGTCGGCCAGAACAAGGAACAAGGGGTACTTCCAAATAGTCAGCCACCAAAACATAATTGTGGTGAAAGCAGTTCTATCTAGGAGATAGAAAGAACCCAAAATATCATAACACAATATCCGCTGTGATCCCAAACATCACACTCTTGGCACATATCTTCCTAAGTTAGGAACAAGGTAACATGTAGCACACAATAGGCTGGCCCAAAACACATCTTCAATATGAAACCACTTAATGTGGATCTCCACACAGCAAGGTGAGATCTGTTTACCCGCTGGGGTAACCAAGTTTAAGTATAGACGTTACAGGAATGAATTACAAGACTCTTAACAAAGTTTCTATTTATCATCAACATTGAAGTACATTCATATTAGCCACAAGAACATGATGCCTTAATTACAAAGTACAAAGCATATATATAG